>JBBPDJ010000021.1:14078723-14119173 GCA_037974625.1 Cucumis cinereus
CACATGTGGGAGTTATTGTTTTTTTTTTTATTCCCCCCCCCCCCCCCCCCCCCTTTAAACTGTATGTTGATGTAATTAAAATATTGTTATTTGAGCTGAATCGAAATGTCACACAGGACATTCAAATTAGAGGAGTGAATCGAAATGAGAAGAACATAAAAATGGCACAACAATATCCAAACTCACTCCACTATTTGACCTACCAACATTCATTGAGGGTATGCATTAAGTTATATGTAATTAGAAATTTTCTGTTCAAATTTATATATTCGTATAAATGTAAAGTCCTTTTTTTTATTCTCTAGAATAATACATACTTTTAAATTGGTCCCCTAACATTTTTTTTTTTTGCTTTTGGTGAACGGTAGATTTATGCATCAATTCTGTATCTTAGACTCCCACCTGGGTTTAGAATTATTCTGCGAGGAAAAGATGTGGAACATCACAATATTGTAGATGATTTAATGTTAACAAAGGATATAACGTATAGACCAAAGGAGTTAACGAATAGACCTCATCAACTTTCTACCAACGAAGTTAAGAAACAGTCAGATGTAATCCTTCATCCACCATTTTTTCTCTTAGTTTCATGTGTATGCTCAGACTAACTTAAACACACGTTGACTAATTTTGCAGAAGTGTATAAATGTGACGATTGGATTCGTGAAGGATGCACGAGCTCATATCGACATTCAAGGATTCAATGTTTACCACAAAAATCGGTTAATAAAGGTTGTGATCGTCCTAATTTTCTTAAGAAGATCTTACAAGATAATTAAATATATACGCACAATAAAACAATAATTTCTTAAACTGACCGACTGTTTTTCTTTTTTTCTTTTGTCGCCAGCCGTTCTGGAGGATATGGAATCCGGCCGGTAGCGACGGCCGTGGAGTTATAGGTTAGCAGTTTTTGCTCGTTCTTTCTAGAAAATTTGGGATGATCATATATTAAATTTCTTAAGACGCTTTCGATTTTTAAAACTTATATGGTTTGTCTAAAACAACAATTATTAGGTGTATTGGAAGCTAACTTTGTGGAACCAGCTCACGACAAGCAAGGTTTTGAGAGAACCATCGTGCTTTCCAGGCTCGAATCACGATTAATCCAAATTCAAAAGGATTACTGGTAAATCCTTCTCTTATAATTTATTAGTTTCCTTTTCTTAGATTTATATCGTCAATAGTTAAATTATAATTTTCAAGTTGGTACCGTCTTGGTTTCTAAACTTTTAAAATTAAAGTGTCTAACAATCGATATGAACTTCTAATTTTTTATCAAATAAACGATCCTCGATACATTCCATTATTTTTTTAAGGCAACAAATGGATAGAAAATAGTAGAAAGTTCCAATTTTCTGTCATGTAAATACTTGAACTTTTATTTTTATTTTTAAAAGTAGTAAATACAAATTTGAAAAGTTTAGGACTGTAGCTATTCGATACAAAATTAAACGTTTAAGGATTTATTAGGTGCTTTTTAAAATTTTAGAACATAATTAACATAAATTAAGTTTAAGAATCTAATACACAAAATTTTAAATTAATGACCTGTATCATTGGAAACTAAAAGTTTAGGTATGGTAAGCATTTTATTTTTAATTTTTGAAAATTAAATCGATAAGTATTCTTTTTCTACCTATAAATTTCCTGTTTTATCATAACAATGTTCAAAATTTGAAGGAAAACAAAATTAAGCTTGCTTTTGTTTTTAAAATTTCAGTAAAAATTAAATTCTGCGCATGCATTAAGAAAAACTAAACCTGTAATTTGGTTTATTGATGATGTAGGGTGAAAAATTGCCAAGAAGTGGGTTACGCTCCAAGGCGACTCTCAGTGAAATCTAATAATTATAATATGGATAAAATGAATAGTAGAGCAAATATGTGCGATGTCATAAAATTTTCAAGTACTAGTAGTACTAATACTACCATTCCTACTCCTCCTTCGATGGCCCTTCCTACAACTACATCATGCAAGCTTAACATGAACTTTGAGAAACTAGCATTGCCAATTGTAAAAGTTCCAACTCTACCTGAAATGATTCCCGAATCAACCTTGTACACTCACCAACCTCCTCCTAATGTTCCTTCATCCACCGATAGGGATAACCCCACGTTTGGGCAACCACAACATAATTTTCCACGGGTAATTATGTGATAAACACCACTTTCACTTATTAATTTCTTTATTTGTTCTCTCCATTTATGACTATTTCTAAACAATGTAGTTTGCATAAATTTGTTTTTAATTTTGCATGATTTCCAAGTACATAATCATCATTCTTCCTACTTGCAGCCAGCCACCAACCCAAATGGAACGTTATTTGGTAATAATGATATATCAAGTTTGAAGAAGGTGGGAGAAGAGCTAATCGATTTGCTCGAGCCGAGGTGACTAAAATCATCAATATATTATATATCGCTTCAGAAATTTTCCACTTTTATTTCATTGATTTGCCCATCTTAATTATGTTAATTTTTTCTTCTTCAATTTGTCAACAGGTTTAAGGACCCATATGTTAGTAGTATTATGACGTATTTGTTGAATGAAATGGACAAGAATAGACGTCTAGAAAGCAAAGTAAGCATCCCAGATTCCAAAATCTTTCATTCAGGGTTCTGTATTCTCAAAAAATATTTGAAGTTTGTTCCTTCTGAAATCCAACTTTTTGAATTTGTATAATTATAATAGAAAAAATGTAATAAAGGTTTTTTAAGAGAAAATATAAAAAATATAGATTTATGGATCTAAACATCATATTTTTCCACTAAGGTTGCGACTCTTACCAACCAACTGCATGAAGCAACCCAAAAGCTAGAAGAGAAGGAGAAAGAATGTATGCTTCAGATCGGTCTCAGTTCAGCTGAAATTATGAAAAAAGACAAGGAGATAGCCACTTTGACTGAGAGATTACGGGTTAGTAACATCTATAAATAACACCTAATGGAAACTAAACCCGAAAACATAGGACGGAAATTAATATAATATAATGTAAAGTTTGATTTATTTGTTGTCGTGTTGGTTCACAGGATGCTGCTGCTACTATTAAGGAACAACAAGGGAGGATATGTGAGCTACAAAACAGTATCACACCTTCAAATTCCAAAACTGAATCCAACGATTTTGCACAAAATAATCCCTAAATCCCCCTCTTAATTTGATACTCTAGAGCGTTACTTACATTTAGGAATTATTATAATTTGTAGATGTTTTATATATTTTAAATTTTAAAGTAAATGTATATAGTAAAGTTTGATGTATATATATTCTACACTAAAGATCCAAATGAGATGTGTTTTGTATATTCTAGACTACGTTGTTCAATTTCAAACAACAAAAGTTCTGAAAATAATTTGGTACAAAAATTTGCATTTTTATTGGAGTTGGGAATTAAAATGGGGTCATAATTTAGTTATTTCCAATATGTAACAAAATCAAAACTGACTCACTGAGTTCTCAGGGCTTTGATCCAATCGATCTCGAGTTTAAAGTCACCAGGGCCAGATGTAGCACCATGAATGCCAGCAGCAGCATTAATTGATAAAGACATCCCAACGATACGAGATGGATTCATTTCCAACTCTGAATCTATTACATTCCCTCTCCATGTTGGTAAATATCGATCAAGAGGAATCTGAATATTCAAAAAAATAATTACATTTAGATTATCAAATAAAACTATATGACTGGTATGTTATTCAAATCACAATGTTTCATCAATTCATCCAAAACACGAGACGAAGGTCTTTTATTGATGAATGAAATGAAAAGAGTCTAGTACTCGATAGATATAAAACTTCATAGGGGAGACAGATCAACAATCAAAACATAAATAAAACAACTCCAAAAACAGAAAATACGTAGCAATAAAGAGAACTTAAGTCCAACTAAGAAGGAAATAAGAAGGCTGGCCAGCTGAGATTGATGTCCTGAGAAGAGTGTGTTGTAGTGAGAGAGTACCACAGAGAGGCATTGAAACGAGCTGAGGCAGGAACATCTGACCTAGAACAACCCTTTTGTTAAAAAATTCTTAGATTTCCTTCCAACCATAAACCTGACAGCAAAGCTTAACGGACAAGTATTTTCCCTCGGTTCGTTTGTTTTTGCTTTTGTTCAGAGTTTTGTCATTGAGTCAGATGGAAAGCATTGAAGTATTGCCAACAAAACCTTCTTTGTTTCTTACCTCCACAGGCTTATGTTCCTATTCCCTCAAATTAAAGTTCTAGCCATTCTGGTTGGTTCATTGAGATTCCTTTCCAAATATGATGGTGGTGCCAAAAACTCCATTTTGGTCGGTTTCAAAAAACAGGGTAGAGGTTCTTGTGTTGAACGAATTTCATAAAAAGCTTGGTAGTAGAATTGATCTTTGTATGTCCAAGGAAAGGATTTTTTTAAGCTTTTTTCGTCATCAAGAATTTGAAGGCACCTTCAAGCCTCAACTAGTTTTATTGCAGCTGAAGTTTCTTGAGGAGGTGGGAAATTTGGATTTTTTCCAAGTTCTTGTTATCACAAGATTACGTTCTTTTGACAATGGGAGAGAAATTATTCAGACTCTTACAAATGAAATCTCTAAGATTTGTTTCATAAATCCTATTAAATCACCAATTGACTCAAAAACTTAAGCTAATGGGCGAAGACAATTTTAATATTATTATATCAAAGGCAAGAGGAGAAACATTATCGGTGGACAGCGACGATGAGAGGCGGGCTGGAAGGGTGGCTAGGATTTTGGAAGGGGAAGGGTTAGGAGGAGAGAGCTTAACAGTGGAAAGTTTTCCCTTTAATTTGCTGTCTTTGTTGGAAAATGAAGAAACCTTGGACCATATTCTCCTTCGCGGTTTGTTTGCAGAAAAAGGGTGGTCCATTATCTTAAATGAGTTTAGGTTGCTCTGTTTCTTCCAAAAGGAGTGGATGGGAGGAGGTCCCTCTACCCAGAACCCTAGGTTGTTCGCTGGTTTTCTTACAGGAATATACATCTCTCTATATAACTTGTAAAAAAATGAATGTCATGAAGGTTTTGTTCTTTATAATATTTGAAGTAGGAGCACTCATCCAACAGTAAACTATAGTTTCCGTTTTCCATATCCCATAGAACCTCCTCTATTATTAGTTACGGATAATTTGGTTGGCTACTGTGCGTGCATTTTTCTGGACTCTTTTGGGAGAACATAACGGCTATCTTTTCAAGAATTCATCATCTATTTGTTATCGTCTTTTGGATTTGGTTCTTTCTAAATCTTTTCTTTGGTGTAAATCAAAACATCCCTTTATTCATTATAGTTTATGGTTTTTTCTTTCCGATCGGAGAGCTTTCAGGCAATCACCTTCAGGGGTTTCAGTTTTCCCTATTTCATTCATTCAATGGAATGTTTCTTTAATCTTTTTTAAACACACACAAAAAAAAGGCTATGAAATGGAAGGTCACTTGCCTTGGCAATATACCAATCACCTTTAGGCGCTAGAACAAATGCTTGCCATGAATTATCTTCCTCCTGTCCTGGTGAGTTTACCCAATTCTCTGTATAAATCTGCGAAGGAATTTGCAGAGGTTCAGTTAAAACTTAAAATACTTCAAAGTTTTCAATACAATAATGAAGGAAAGATATTTACATCATTGAATATAAAATCAAATCTTTTTGCCTTTACATCCAAGTGCCTCGAGAGAAGAATGGGAAAAAAAGCTTACAGTTGATATATAGCATCGTCCATCTCCTTTAACTTTCATTGCAATTGAATCATACAAATCCAAATCGATGAAGCCATCAAACTGAAGTAGAGAACATAGAAGATTAAGAATTAGCAAAAACGCAAACAACAGATATTGTAGCAAAATGGAAATTTCTCTGCTGTCTTAACAATAAATACATTTGAAAACTCTACTAAAGAAATACATAAAAGTATAGATTAACTTCTGTGGTCATAATAAGAACCAAAACCTCTAATGAGAGAGATCAACTATTAATTTTTATATTGAAAGTATGTAGTGCAAATTACGAGCCTAGAGGTCCCAACTTTTCTAGCTTTTCATAACATTCATGATACTCTTCCCATTTAGAAAATATCAAAGCAATTTTGATTATTAATCTGCGGATCGTAATACAAACCAGTCTTCTTGAGAAGTTTGTCATCATCTAAATGACTTCATAAAAGAACTAAATATCTACAGTCACGTACCACAAGGAAGGGTTTATGATTCTTGTAACTGTTCATGTCAGCATTTACAGGTGCAAATCTCTAATAATAATGATGACAATGATAGAATACCAATAAATAAATAGATCTAAAGACAATTCAGAATACATTTCACCTTTTTGGAGCGCATTCCACAAAAACCACTCCTGGTTATGTTCCATTTTGAATTCCCACTTACATCCAAGGAGAGATTTCCGGAGAAAACTCCTATAGAAGTTATATTAAGTTGAATAAATAAAATTAGTAACAAATAAACCTGAAAACAAGTTGGTAGAAATCCATGTGACGGACTACAGAGGAAGTGATAATTTTCCTAGTGCTTCTGAAATGAATATAGTCGAAAGAAAATATTGAACCATAGTTGCTGACTTTTACCATTATAATATTTCTTGGTCCTCCTAGTGTTTCTGAAATGAATATAATCGTTTTGATTTTTGTCTTTGTTTCTCAGTTTTTTTATTGTATCTTGATTTGACTATATTTTGTATTTGTCTTTTACTCTTAGTATAATTCTTTTGTACTTTAAGCATTAGTCTCATTTCATTTTATCAATGAAGAGGCATGTTTCCTTTTAAAAATAATTATTTCTTGGACCTCCTTGATTAGAGAATAAAAAGTGTGTACTCCTCGAACTTACTACTGAATTAGTAATTAGTACGTACTCCTCTAACTTGTTCCTAAATTTAAAAGTTTTCTCATCCAGAATCATTGAACTGTACTCTAATCAATAGCCACAATACTTTTACCTAATTGAATTCCCACTTACGTCCAGGGAGAGATTCCCAAAGAATATTCCTATAATATATAAATTAAGAATAAAAAAAAAAGGAAATAAGCCCAAAATAAATTAGTAGAAATGCATTTGGAGATACTGATTGCAGAGGAAGTGATATTTTCCTGATAAGCAAAACAGCTGAACACTAAAATTTTGTATTAAAGACTTGTGCGGGAAACCCCTCCAATCACTTATAAGTCAGATTATTGGATCTCATAAAAGCTGAAAACTGTGCTTGGAAATTCTTTCTTTTCATTTATCAATGAAAACTTGTTTGTTGTTGTATATAGATAACAGTACTGCAGGTGAAATATATGTTTCTTCATTTTTTTGAAACGGAAACCAAACTATTTATTAATATATAACATAAGCTCAAAGTACAAAAAGTTTATACTAAGAGCAAGTAAAAAACGGGGATCAGTAGGCGCACCAAGACATATCAACTAGGTAAGTACTTGAGGTGAAATACATGTTTCAGACAGAAAAGAATGTCTAATATAGAGCAATATATATAAATGTAAGTACTTCAGATGAAATATATGTTTAGAGAGAGGGAAAATATATTTAAGTGCAATACCAACAACCATCAAGGTGATAATTTGTATTTAAATGAAAGAGACAATCTGCAATACAGTACCACGAAGCTCATTTCCAGTTTCACTGATTTCCAAAGACGCCGACGACAATCCTGGAAGCAATCAAATGAGAAACACTAAATATTTTAATTGAAAAGAAGAAGACAAGGTATACATAGAAAATCCTAGTACAGGGAGAAAAAACCACGATAGAAACCGCTCTTATTATTTTCTAATGATCAAAAGAGTACAAAGGGGAATAATATTTATAGGCTATAATAAGCCCTAACAAAAAAGAAAATAAAACTAGTGTACAATAAATTACACCAATACCCTTGGAGCTATAAACACTCCACTAACCCCTAATTTCCAACAATTTTATTCCAAGGTTCATTAAAATTAACCATTAAACAACGTTTGTCACAAGCTATTGATGACAAGTAATTGGATTACATGATTTTAGCTTTATGCCTTATTTGAGAAGTCAAGTATCCTTTAAAAAAAATGATTTTAGCTAATAAAATATTTGACCTGTTTACCGTTCAAACTGAACATTTCTAGTCCAAAGATTTGCAAAATAGTTCCAAATGAAGGACTCTTCAGACGGTCAGTTGACTAATGAAAAGGTGATTAAGATGCTAATTGTACGTTGTTTATATGACATAATATATTAACTTAATCATATCTTTTAGGATTGACTTCCTCTTTCTCTCCATCCCTTCTCTCCTTTTCCCCTTATCCGACAATTCTCATCAATACCGCAACCGATCCCTCCTCGCAGTAGCAAACTTCCCTATGGTCAATCTTATTTGGAAACTGAAAATTCCCAAAAAAGCGAAGTTTTTCCTTTGGTCCCTTGCTTATAGAAGCCTAAATACTCAAGACAAGCTCCAAAGGAAGTTTCCTCATTGGTCTCTCTCCCCTTCCATGTGTCATCTTTGTCAGAAAGAGGCTTAGACCTAAGACCATTTATTCTTACACTGACCTAAGACCATTTATTCTTACACTGTGAGTTCTCCTCCAACGGGTGGAGTAGGATTTTTGATACTTTTAGGTTGGCGGTTGTCTCCCCAAGAAGATTGATGACTGGATGATCGATGGCTTGAATGGTGGCAGCTTTTGTGGAAAAGGAAAATTCTTGTGGAGATGTGCTACTCGCGCACTTTTGTGGCATCTTTGGAACGAAAGGCATAGCAGGGGGTTTGAAGATCAGTTCATTTACTTTGATTCTTTTTGCGCTCTTGTGCAGCATACAAATTCTTGGTGGTGTACAAATTACACGAGTCTTCTCCCACCTTCTGACAGATAATACAACACGAAGGACCAACTGACAAGGCTAACCTCCTTGACAACTGATCCAAAGTGTTCACACAGCCTTGAAGGCCTCAAGTAAAGAACTTAACTTTCTTAAGAATCTTAGTCCTTCTAAGGACATCCAACACCAACTCACTAACAAGAGAAAGGTCCAATAGGTGCCAAAAAAAAGGACGGCAAGAAAACTCCTCTAAAGGGTCAAGAATCTCATCCTCCTAAGGGCATCCAACTTAAATCAGTGACCATTTAGAACCATTTTTCAAACTTCAGTGACTAAAAGGTAAAAACATATCTTTTGAAACTTCATAGACCAAACACACACCACCCTAGATCTCAAGGACTGAAAGTGTATTTTGCCCTAAAAAAAATACAATGTAAACCTGAAATGGGGAGAAAAGAAGTTAACATGAATTGACATGAAATCAAAATGCTAAATACCTTTCCTAACCCTCATATAGGGTTACACGGAAATACATAAATGATAAGTAGCCTAATACACGTACCTCCATATTCAGAATCTGAATATAAATGCCATTTCTTAACTTCTTGCTTGGAATTGAAGTTGAATATGTATTTTTCAGTAGGTGGTATCCAATCCTCAACATTCCAAGCGAGAGCTATGAAAATCCAAAAAAGGCCATTAGTAGTCATCAATCGTACAAGGTGGCATATTCAACTGAGGGTTAGAGAAGGTAACTAAGTAGGTAAAGCATACTTAATCAATATTTATAGATAGATAATTTTCAACTCTGAAACTGGTAGATATTGCACTTATTAAAATAAACCTTTTTTTGTTGTATTTACAGAAGCTTTCCAGAGTGCTCGCAATTTTGACATCTTTCACACCAGTCAAGCCCTTACAACAGGAGGAGGTACTTCACACCTGAATAGCCATAAAAGAAGATACAAATCACATAACAAAACATAGAATTTTCCTTTGAAACAAACAAGCTTCACCCGAAACGATATTTTAGTAAGTTATAAACATACTAAAAATCAAACCAATGTACTTGCTAATTTCCACTTATGCTTCTGCTTTCCCCATTAACTTATAGCCGTTGCCCGTTGGACTATTTCTGTTAACATGTCATTTTCCTAGTTGGATGTTGGTTTTTAGTTTAATGGTACTGTCAGTCCTAAAGCCTACGTGTCTCTGGCAACATGGCATTTGAGCATATTTGGCAAACACCATAGACATCAATAAAGAGCGACCTAGAATCGACTATGTCATGTTGAGAAGGGATTTCGTAGATATTTGATCTCCCACTTTATTTTGGTGCAAATGTGGGCACCATTTAAAAGACTATAGTCTTTCATTCTTGGTCTCCAATAGGCAAACTGTTTGTAATCACCTTTAGGTGCTTGGGGGTTTCCCCAATTTCATTTTATCAATGAAATGTTTCTTATCCAAAAAAAAAAAAAAGATCTCCCTGTGATGCCTCCAACTCAATAAATGGACTTCTATTAGATCTGCTTCCTAGGACAACCACATTGTAAAGCAACTTATCGAATGACACTCGTTGGGCATAAGAAATTCAAAGTGCAGTTGGAGGAACTTATGAACAAGGGATTTATTCACCCTAGTGTGTCGCCTTTAGGTACCCTAGTTTTGTTTGTGAAGAAAAAAATGATTCAATGGCACTTTCTATTGATTATTGAGAGTTACACAAGATGCTAAGTCCTTTTTGGTAGTTCAATAATAGGAACTCCAAGCTTAAGCATGCTTGACTTGGAGTAATTTTATGTTGGGTGGCCAATGACCCTCATTTATGTAGCATATTTACCCCTAAAGCAATATAGTAGAAGAGCATAGATATAGGACTTCGTGGCTCAACCCTAGACGTAGGGGAACATCTATAAAGCCATTGGATTGTGTACTCATTTATCTAAGCTTGAATTAGCCAAAGACATATAGGTTTAGTCGCATGGAATCCTAAAAGTGCTTTCAATAAAGGTTGAATAGGAGGAAAAAAAGCTGACTCTGCAAAGTACAAGGGTACATTGCGAGCACAAAGTGAGCATAATTTCCTTAACAGGCTGAAACAATTTTGAATCTCTCTTTCTTTTATTCATTTATTTTATCAATTTTCTCTACTTTTTTGCCAAACAACAACCATCTCAAACTATTTTTCTGGGCTACTTTGGTCACAAACTTTAAGCAAGTAGAGGAGGGGACATATTTGCTTACAAATTGGCTTTTGTAAACCATTCCTGGTAGTCGATACTTGGAGTACTTCCATTTATAACTTGGTTGATGGTATGCACTTGCACTGAGGTTGATTTTCATTTCAAAAGATTTTTACTGAAACAAACCCACATGCGATGTCAGCCTTGCCCATCAATGACCTCAAAAATTTTCTAAGAAATATATGAGTGAGGACAAAACATGTCGAAATGAATCATGTTGATCTGTAAGGACATGTGTCTTCACTCTTGCAGACCGTTCAAGACAAGTAAGGAGACATCGCCACCAACTTGCAAAGAAACCGTGAGTTATTTGTTGAATTGAATTTTGTAGCCTAGGCCTTAGAGCTTTACAAATGGAATCAAAGAGAAACCTCTTCCAGTATGATGTGGTTTTGGAACAAACCAAGACAGAAGCTGGAAACCATGTGACACCTGAGTCTGGGAGTTACATGAATGATCGGATACAACGTCTAAATGGCAAGAATTCTGAGGATATAGAAGTACATTTAAGAAAGGCTTTAGATAATAGATAATTACTATCCATATCAACAAGACGTCTTTTTGGTGGGTAAATCTTATGAACTCCAAAGTTAAGCACATTTTGCTTTGGTCAATCTTACATTAGATTACCTCTAAGGAATGTTTCCGAGAAATATGTGAGTAAGAACAAAGCATGTTAAAAGGACCTATGTTGGTATGTGAGGAAAACCTTCACTCTTGAAAGAAATTTTACATGAGTACATAAAGTGGCCAAGTCGCACATGATGCAAGGTAATGTTGGAATTGTGTACCGAATCCATACATTAGACTCTAGCCTGAATCCTGAGCCAAGTTGTTACAAATAGTATTAGAGAGAAACCTTTCCCACTAAATGTGATTTTAGGAAAGACCATGGCAAGAGTTTGCGTACATGTAACATTTGGGTACATGAATTTCCAAATGAGAGGGATCACAAAGATATGTAAGTAATAGTTGGTGAAAGACTCAAAGTTGTGATATTGTTTCCCATATTAGGCAGAAATTGAGAGCATAACATTATGATTGAGTAAAGATTACTTTTCTTTGGCAATACACCAAATTGACGACATAGCATTCATATCTCTGGGACTTAATGGCTGGCAAGGGATCCATTCTGTTAGTCGAAAATTCTTTGCCCAACTGAAATCACTAGAATGTTGAGGGTTGGAGCAAAAACAAAGAAGAACACACAATTGAATGCTTCATGTTAATCGAAAATTCTTTGCGCAAGTTATCAAGTGTAGGAAAAATTCAAAGGTTTCTTCGAACAATGCCTCAGACAATTAGAACAACTAACAATGAACCGAAATCACTAGAATGTTGAGACTAGGCAAAACTTGGGGAGCAAACCAAGGGGAAAATACAACAAAGAGAAGGATCCCAATCACGTTTTCTTAGCATGGCGGGCACATGTCCAAAGCGTGTTCAAATGTATCCGTGCCCGACATGGTCGCTTAGCACAAAACAAACTTTTTGTGATTTCTACTGTAACTTCTAAATCATGATTTCAACTCATACCAATATCAACAACTCCCAACAAGGCCAGCATGTTTTGATAAAATTAAAAACAAACTCAACAATATTCAAGCATGCTTACAAAAACAAAAACAGCACAACTCAGCTTTCATTTAACATGCAGATCTCCAATACATTATTTTACATATCAGAGCACATTAAACACTCATCAATTCACATTACCTGCAAATAGTAAATCAGTACAACCATACATAAAAAGCAAACAATTCAAACACGGAAAACAACACGCAGCACATGCCCCATTTTTTAGAATTATTTACCTCGGATCTCTAAATTACTGTTTAACAAACTGAAGATCCTAACTTAATCATAAACAATGGTTTCAGAAACTAATTAAGTTAAACTCTAATCTAAAACAATCTAGTATTCAGAAAATGAAAAGGAATTTTTTTTTTAAAAAAAAAGGACAACCTAACAGACCTTGAGGACTCGATTAGCGAGATTTTACGGCTACTGACGCCGCGTCGAAAGTTAGGGGAAATCGCGCCGCCCGTGGTCAGAGATGAACCGCCGAATTTTTCGATGTAGTGAGTAGAGTCCCGCCGCCAAAAGCCGGAGCCGTCCGTGACCAGTTAATGTGGTCGGAGATAAAGGCAAAGCAGGGGCGTACACGCACAAGAGAGACTTTAAGAACTGAAAACTAACGTGGCATGCTGAGTTGGTAAAGTTTTAAATGATGTGGCAATTTTTACAAATTTTAAATTACTTCTTTAGATTAGTTGGATTGGATTTTTTTCTGTTTTGTTTAGTTCTAAGTTTGAGTGTAATTCTTAAATTCTAAAATGTTATATACTCCATCTTTAAACAGGTATTTGAAGCGGTGAGTTGATATGGTAGTCAATGGATTATAATCGAATATGGATTCATGACTCGAGTCTCTTAACTTTTTGTTCTTTACGTAAGATATATATAGAGAAAAAACTAATATAGTACTAATAACGGTAGTTCGTCTAGTGATAAATGTCAACTTCCCTTTAGGCTTCATCTAAAAAATTTGTTTCTATCCTTGATTATTAATAGTTAGTATTTAGGACGTACACTAAACTTGATGGCGAAAGCTATAACGATAAAAGATTTAGATTAGAAGGTAAGTAGCTTACGTTTGTAAATGATATTTCTAATTCTAAAAATGAAAATTTTGTACTTGTTTTAAAATTTTAGCTAGACATTCAAAAAAAAAAATCAAATTCAAATTTGTATAATTTAAAAATTAATAAAAGAAAAGAAAACTTTGATCCATATAACCCTTTTAGAGCTTTAAAAGGATTAAAAATCTAATTTATTTATTTTCAAAATCACTCAAAATTACATTTACTCATTCAATTTTAATAATATACTAATTAACTCATTCAATTTTAATAATATACTAATTAGTATAAATTTTAATAATATACTAATTAGTATAAAATTAGACGTTAAGTTATTTTTAAACAAAATAATTAAATTTAGATTTTTGTTTTAAAATATATTTAACTCGTAATGTGAAATAATGAAGTACAAATTTAGATTCCAACCTTCATAGATTGATCTGAGGTAAAAAAATAAGACATAATCTCAATAACTAAGAGATCATGGTCAATCCTTAATAGTGTTGTAAAGTTAGACGAATTAGATCCAAACAATTTATGAGTGATTACATAAATTTTCTTTAAAAATAAATGATTACGTAAATGAAAAAACACATCCAATCATTCTTAATATCACAACTAACCTGAACCCTTAACCCTAAACCTCATTAAGAAAATAATAAATAAAAAAATAAAACTGATACAACCATATTCATACATAATTTATTATCTACCAGCAAATAGTATAATCAGAGTGAAAAAGACTAAAAAACTAACAAAGATAAATAAATAAATACATATATATATATGAAACAAGAAATCCATAGGAAAAACAAAAATAAAATAAAATACAAAATAACCTGAATATTATATATATTACAAAAAATAAATGGGGTAACAAGTTTCAGATCATGGCCGTCAGACAGCGGAGGGAGGAGAATTATGGGCGGAGACGGCGTTTAAGAGGTTGTGGGTTGCCTTTTCGAAATTGACGAAACCCATAAACCAAAATTCATGGCCGTCCACGGTGGTGATCTGAAGGTACCTCGCCGATGGGTTCCCCGGCATCGTCACCGGATTCACCGTAGCTATATGCGACAATGGTATCATTACCTGCCCAATTAATCCCCACAATTACCACATCATTTTTCATTCATACAAAAATTATAAACTTTTCTTTTTGTGCTTTGTCCTCGAACCTCTAACTTCAGGAACTATTCTAAAAAATCGAACAACAACTATCCGAGTTGAGCCAGCTTGTTCATGTAATTTTACATGTTTCAAAGTTCACAAAATTTTAATAATTAAAACATTTTTTAGGATTGAATGTTTGATAGTGCAATTGCAACAGCGCTCAATATTTTATAAATGTTTTTTGCAATTTGCGTTATTTATTTTGTTAAATAAATACTTAAAAGAATAATAAATAATATTGAGGCACAAGTTTTACCTTGTAGTAACTCCAAGACGGTTGGCCAGAGGGGGCGGTGAAGTATAGTGGGCGATCGCTACAGAAACCTAACCGCACCGTCGACAAATACAGGGTTCCGGCGACCGGACCCGTCGCGGTGGAGAGATAACAAGCAAAGCTTTTCATCAATTTCTCATTCACCTCCGTCGCGAACGTCTGCTTAAACAACGACTCAAATCCCCCTTCCGTTATAGCCTTCGCCGTCAAATTCACTTTCCCCCAGGCCGCTTCCGACATCGACGGTCCAGTCCTCACTACAAAAATTGCCAATTCCAAAATCCCTAAATCGAATGAAAAAAAAAAAAAAAAAAACAAAACAAACCAGAAACCCTAATTTCAATCTAACACTAAATTCAACTCACGATTGTGCCAAATGTTACGCGCGAACGTCTCTGCTTTGTTGCTCCACGAATTGAAGGCGTGTACCACGGGCTCCAACGGGTTGGAACTCGGCCGATGATCCACCGGTGAGTACTGAACGTACGGATGGTGGTGAATCTGCTGCTGATCGGCGGCGTTCCAGAACGCTGCCTTCTGATTATCCGGATGTTCGGTGGGGGCTGCCGGTGGTCCCATGACGTGTGTTCCCCATTTCTTTGATTCGTCCTCCGTCGACGGCGGCGGTGCAGGGGAGGGGTGAGATTCGGTGGGTTTAGGATCTTCGGATGTTCCGGCCATAGTGGATCTTTTTCGGTTTTGTTTTTCTTACTGATATTGATTGGATTGAGAAATGAAGGTGGAGGGAAGATTTTATAGGGAGGAATTGGGATTGAGATCTGAGAAACGTGACGCGGTTTCTCGATGAAAGAATTGTAGTTTATTCCTTCGTAACGAAGAAGAAGGAAAATTCGACGATCGATTTTTCAAATGGAAAATGACGGCTGAGTTGTGAAAACGAAAATGGAGAAATCTGGAACAATGCGAGAAAGTTTGAATTAGAATGATAAAGATTTTTATTTTATTTTATTTTATTTTATTTTTCTTTTTAATAATATCTGCACGTGACACGTGTGGGCTCATAGACTAATCAACGTGACGCCACTAACAATTTTTAGAACAAAAAAGAAATAAAGATAAAAATAATAATTGTAGGATATGACCCGGAAACATCAAAATTTAGATAAATGGTTCAATTTTTATAAATTTGTTTTTCTAGACCTCTTGGCATGTCTATAAGGTGATGTTTACCATTGAAATTATTATTATTAGGAAAAATACACTTTTAAGCACGAGTTTTGATGATTAGGTGCATCTAGTTCATGCCTTTTCAAATTAACCATTGTAGTGTCTGAGTTTTGAAGATTAGGTTAAAAAGGTCTTTCTTTAATGAAAAAAATCATTAAATTTTATATAAAAATATGGGTATATGGCAAAATGACATGAAATTTTTTTTTTAATCGTTTTATCTTTTATCTCTCACCTTCATACTTCTCTCTTCTTTTTCTTCATCATTTCTCTCTCCTTCTCTCCTCCATCTCCATGAATATAATGAACAATTTTTAATTTTCTATGATTTATGAGAATTTCATTAAAAGCATGACTGAGTTAGTTGAACCAGAGGCTAGTGTATTATGTCTGCACAAAAAAGTATTATGTTATTGGTGTTGAGTTTACTCCACGACAACGATCCTGTCGGAAGTGTCAGACATGTCCCACAATGACAAAGACATTGGGAGTACCGGACGTGCCCTACTACAATGTAGATAAATGATGTGTAAAGATAAGTCATGCAAGTACTTTTAAATGTGTATCTATATTTTTTCCATAGTATGTTTATTTAAGTTAGTCACTCACTGAGCTTTAGCTTACAGTGTCAAGATGTTTTCCACTTTTCAGGTAGAGATCGTGATCCTAGAGACTAACCTACTGCTGTTAGTCTGTCGTCTAGTCTTATAATTTTGTTGTATGTTGTGAACTATGAACATGCATTTTGGGTTGTATTTAGTAACATGTGAAGGTTGAGACAACAAGTAGTTGTATGTAGAGTTATGTATATATTGTCTTAATTCTTAATTTCACTAAGGTAAATTGTTATAGGCATGGTGATTGTGTTATGTTGCATATACAAGTATTACAAATGTATTTTCATGAGTTAGAATTGTTAGGTAAGTTGTCAGTGAGTGTCGTTAAAATAAGAGTGGTGCTTGTTGGATCACGTCATCTCTTAGGCTTAGAAAGGAGAGTTTGGAAGAGGGTGTGACAAGAAGGCATTGATTGGAGTTTTGAGCAGACTAATCTTATTCATTCCTGTGACTGGATTGGAAGTATGTAAGAACTATTTGCATATATGCTTCCCCTAGATTTCATTTCATGGAGTTCAATGCAAGGATCGAAAACACCTGGAGAGATAACAACATAAAAACACAAGAACAAAGACAACAAGATAACCCCACAACACTATATTAATAGTCACCAAATAAACTCATTTTTGCCCCCTTCTCCTATATACTTGCTTAATGGGAGGCCTAATATTCAACGATAAAAAATCTTTGTTTAAATGCAAAACACCAAGAAGTTTTGTCCCTTTTTTTTCATAACTTCCAACGATAAAAAAAAAAAAAAAAAATTGTTGTTGTTTTTCAATCATGTGTTGCTCTTTTTGCTATCAACTTAGGAAAGACACTTTCAGTATAATTTTATGTGGAATTATAAAGTCATTTTTTAAATATAGTAAAATAAAACAAAATATTTACAAATATAGCAAAATGATAGACTCTGATAAACTATTATTAATATCTATCCGCGATAGATGATAGTAGTTTACTAATGATAGATACTGATAAATAGAATCTATCAGTATCTACTAATGATAGATGATAGTAGTGTATTAGAGTCTATCACTGATAAATAGTGACATTTTGTTAAATTTGTAAATACCGTCACAAGTTATAGTTCTCTAACGTTATTTTTTCCCAAGTTAAATTATATCAAATTTTTTTTGATTGTTTAGCCTAATGTTGTTGACTTAAGAAGTTGGTTTTATTTTTCATTATAACATTATAAAATTTTCAATGTTTATGCCAATTTTTTAACTTGTTTCAAGAAAGTCACACGTCAGCAATTGACAAATTGTTTGTTTGTTTCGTTGTGTTTTTTTAAGGGTAGAATTGAAACTTATAAATTGTGGAGGATCAAATTAATAGCAATTATAAACAACTTCTAACCTATGTAATTGGTTTCAATTTGGCTCCCCACATCTTCGAACAGATTTAGAGTGTATTTGGTAGTGGCCAAAATCACTTTTTCACTAGCCAAAATCACTTTTGTACAAAATTATGGTGTTTGATAACCTAGAAAAATGATTTTTGAATTATTAGCTCTTTAGTGATTCTTGAAAAATGATTAACCAGGAATCACCATCTAATTTTTATAGTTTTTGAAATACCCAAAATACCTTTCTATTAGTAATTTGATAGTTTTAGAATCAATTTTGGTATCCAACGTGATGATTAGATCGATTTTAAACATATGAAAATCACTTTTAAGAGTTTGTTACCAAACATAAATTTGATTGTTTATAAATCAATTTTACAAAATCAATTGTACCTAAATCTTTTTTTCTAAAATCACTACTTAAACTATCATTGTCAAACACATCCTTAATTATATCACAATTGTTCAATTTTGTTAGAAATTTTAACCCCAATTGTCATTGTTTTTCTTTTTTCTTTTTTGTTGGACAAAACAAAAATTAAATCTTAACAATTTTGTTATTTGCATTGTTTTTTATAATATTAAACTCATCTTCACCTATTAATTGAAGCTTTTGGATCAATTAGTGATTTAACATAGTATGAGAATAGATGGTTCAGGAAAGTCATATGTTCAAGCTCCTGCACGACTTCCTTCTAAATTAAAATTGATTTTCTACTTGTAGTATCTTCTTCATATATCGAACCCACAAGTGAACTCGGGGACTATAGGTGATTGAATAACGTAAAGCTTTAGAAAAATGTATCAAATGAACTAAATGATTGGGGTCAACTTCTAAGCGTTTAAAATGTTAGATCAAAATTAAAATCAACTTTATACATTAGAGACAGTTGCATAGATTAAGATTATTTTAGCATAAACAAATGCAACTTGTAAGAATAATATAGAACAAAAACAAATTCATAGAACCCTAAATTTTGTAAAATTAGTAAAATAAAAATTAATTAAACTACTATTAATATATACTTAAGGTCAAGAAATATGTAGTTCAAATCTCTCGTCTTTTGTGTACGAAAAAAAAATCTAAAACCATACTATGGAAATAATCAAATGAGCAATTGATCTAATATTAACGAAAATGAAACAAAAAACAAAAACAAAACAAAAATAGGTTATCGTTGGTTCAGACCAGATCAAAGAAGACGAAAAGAATTTAATCTTAACCACACAATTCAAACCATAAACCATATTTGAAACGGAAAAAAACCTTAAAACGGATTAGCTTAATTTAGTATAAATAAAACATGTTTAAAATCTTTGAAATCATTCAGGTCAAGTCTTCTATAGTGTTGTTTGTACGTATTATTGTTGATGAACGCTACATCATTGAAAATGATCTCAAAGAGAAACATGCTCGTTTTTATTGTCGTTCTCTTAGTTAGCATCGACATGACTAAGATGATACATGGGTCAAAATACTTGTGTGTCAAAAGACTTTCTCAATTTCCACACCCAATTACTAAACATCCTCAAAATTCTCCTAATTTGTATCGAGGAATCGGAATAAAGAATGAGATTCTCACAGGCATTAAGAATAGGATAATTAATAGGATGTGCAAGCACCACCGAAAGGGGTAATGCAAATTCATTATATCTATTTTGAAGATAATGTGATGTGTAACTCAATATTTACTTATGTTTTTACCTTTAATTTCTTCAAATTTAGAGAATTACAATATACACTCTTGTTGTTCATACTTTGAATTATAATGATTACTTAAATAAAGTTTATATGTTATTTCACATGAAGAACTCCAAAGGTTATATATTTGGTGCAATAAGAAAAAACATATTTAGAATCATTTTGATCCATATACGTTGGGTGCATTACACGAGTTGATCACGTGTTAAATTATGATTGAATAATTAGATGAAATGCATAAAGTTATGTGTAGTCTAGAACCCAATTGGTAACAGTTTAGTCTATGATCCTAATCGGTGACAATTTCGTTTTTTAGTTTTCAAATTTCATCTTGATGTTTGAAAACATTAATAGAAAATGAACAAAGCTAAAAGCGTGGTAGACACATTTATCGAGTAGCTTCATATTTTTATTATTTTCTACTTTTTACATTTATTGTGGAATATAATTTTTTCCTCTATTTTTACTTTTCATATTTATCGAGTAAGTTTATCTTTTATGTTTTAATATATGTTTTACAATATCGAGAAACTTCGTCTAACAAGTCTGCATCTTAAATATAGACACAGACATGTTAACTTCAATTAGCGGAGGAAACACCCTTTTTTAATTTTTTAAAAACAAAATATTAAATGGTTTTCAATGTTTGAAATTTCAACTTTAGCTTTTTACCTTTTACCAATCATCTATTTCATTTCTTTAAAATTTTGATATCGCTCACTTTTGGTAAAGTAACTTTTGTTAGAACTCTAGAATCTGTTTCCTTAAATATGATCATCTTAGTCTAACATGTGGTTTTTCTAGGTTAAGGGTCCGTCTGGATTAACTTTTGAAGTGTTTATAGATTTTTTTTATATTTATAAACACCTTTTTAAACATTTAAAAAGTCAATCGAAGCACACTTACGTATATCTGTTATATAGCCATGTGTTTGTTTTTATTTATTTTACTCCTATCATTTTAAAAAAATTATTTAATCCTTTATATTTTAACACTTTTTCATTTTGATCTTGCACTAGCTGAAATATTAAAATTGACTAAAGACGACACAGAACGGCTAATGTCTTAAAAATGGTTAATTTTAAAATAAAACAAAAAAGGAGTCGTCACCAATCATTTTTACAGTGTGATTGGACACCAATATAAAGTAAACAAATTTTAAATAAAATCTAAAAAAAAATGGTATACGGAAACTAGAGTAGAGTTCGAAAATCATTTGTGTACGAGGAAGGTGTAAGCACTCCAGAACACCCGTTTAAAAAACAGTGGCCAAATTTTATATCTTGAATTAAAATAATTATTTAAATAAAATTCATTTGAAAAAATAAGATTTTTAAAAATGTCTTATTTCACTACTCATCACTCCGATATTCGAACCAATGATCCCTAAAATTAGTGGAGATGAATGCAAGACAAAATCGACCCTTTACCGCACAACGTAAGGATTCTCTAAAGCAAATGTATCGCAAAAGCTCGATCGATACCACATTGCCTCCCATGCTACCATTTGGGTTCTATCAAAAGTACTAGTATAGAGTTGGTCAATGTCACACCATTAGTTCCTATATTTGATGTCTCAATGAGGTGCCCTATCAAATAGATTAATAAGCGAAATAATATTATTGGTTACAAATGTTTATAAGTAGATATGTGAAAAACTTAAAATTATAGAAAATGACTAACCATATCTTAAACTAATTTATTTATTTTCCCCTAAAAAGATTTCATCATTTTTTATAATATTATAATAATTAATTTATTTGAATTCAGTTCCAAAATATTTAAAGAAAAAAAAAAACAAACTATTTACGCCTCATACAAAAACCACTAAAACACAAAAATTTATTAGTCTAAATAATTTGTCTATTTTGTTATTTTTGACAATTTTTTAATAATTTTAATATTATTTTAGATTAAATTATAACTTTCAAATTTCCAAGTTTGTATTTAATAAGTTTATAAGATTTAAAAAGTTGGGGTTTTTTCAAATATAGAAAAAAAACAAACTATTTACATTTCATAGAAAAAAACCAACAAAAGACAAAAATTAATTACACTTGTTCTTTCTATGAATCGTAAATATTTTGTAAATTTTTCTATTTTTGATAATTTTCCTAAAAAAACTTTTAATTTTGAGTCTAGTTAATACCAAACAAACGGTTATATATAAAAACGGCTTCTTTTTATCTGTTTCTTTGAATTTATCGACGTTATAAAAGTGTTTTCAATCCTCAAACAAAGCTTTAAGAACTAATAAAAACAACTTTTTGAAAACTTAATTTTGTTTCGAAAAAACATGAATAAAAATTTCAAATATATTTATTTGAAAATAAATATGAAAAACTACTGTAAAAAGCGGATTATTGAGAAAATAAATATAAATTTAAAAAATAGTTATCAAACGCAAACCTAAATTTAGACAACATAAAACAGATGTTGCTAAGTGTATTGGATAAAACGAATGGAAATAAAAATACAAAAAAATAAATAAATAAATAAATTAGTGGTACAAAAGCAAGAAGAACAAAAATGCGTGTCATTTGGTTTGTTGAGTTCACCTCCAAATTAATAGAAAGAAAAATTTAGAAAAAATCATAACAAAATTGAAACCAAATGCTTAATATGGAAGAGCCAACCTATTATAAATATCCACAAGTTTTAACGACAAAATCAATCTCAATTTTCATCTCATCACATCTACTTCTGTTGTTCCATAATGACCATGTCAAAAGGAATCGTGATCATCTTTATTGCGATTTTCTTGATTAGCATGGACATATGATTGAGATAGCAAATGCAACGACAAAGGTTCATTTCAAGAAGGAGAAACTTAACGTTGATGCATCTCTAGAAAATGTTGTTCGTGGCACAGGTTGTAATCCCATCACTCGCTGTAGAGGAATTAGTATAAAAGAGGAGATTATTAACGACATTAAGAAAAGGAGGGGTAAAAGAAAAACCACCTGAGAGCATAATTATTAATCGAAAGTCTTTTATTCTTCTCATCATTATTAATTGAGATTCACCCTATGTATTTTCAACCGTATACATGATTAATTTATTTTATATCTTATAATTCATTCTCTCTTTCTTTCTTTTAAAAAGTTATATCAATGCGAAAATTTATATATATTGTGACAAATGGAAATGACGTTTTTATTCTGACTCTTTTCTCTCCAAAATTTGGTTGTATAAAGTATATAATAGAAACAAAAGCAAGTTAACAATCGAGTCATGTGAATAATATCTCACTCTCTTCAGAAAGATCTAATCGTGAATTGAATTATCCTCAATTGGTCCACCAACTTCCTGGCAAGATGCATGCGATTAAATGGCACCAACATATCAAGATCCAAATTCAAATTGATTCCTGGTCCTAGTAAGAGACCATGACGGCCCAACAAGAAGCGAAGTAGTGACCGAACGCTACGCTTCGCTTGCTCCCTCCCCTTCTCCACTAGCCATCCTGTCTAGAGAGAAGAAAAGGGCAAAACCACCACCAAAGCAGCATGAATCGTTATGCAACCATAGAAGAAGATAGCAACTTGAGTTGAGTCCATATGTTTGAATTTGAGGGTAAAAAGCTCACTATTTGTACACCATCCTAAGCGTCCAGCAGAGTGAAGTGCATCTTTCCAACTTTCACATTTATATTTGAGAAAATTTTGGTTTTGTTTTTTTTTCTTTTTGTTCTTAAGTTTTAAAATGTTTAATTTTGATATTTGCAAGTACTCTGTCAAGAGACGCATCGAGTTTAATTATAAGTAAGAACGATAACAACATAAACCACATCCTATAAGGAAGTGATTTTATTAAGAATCCACGTTATTCTCGAACAATACGTTTAATATTTCATAACATTGTAAAAGAAGCAAAAGTTGGATGAATTTAATATGATTAAATTCATTTTTAAAACTTTCAAATTGAATTGAACCATGTTTCATTTACAAATTTAACATGATTAATGTGCACTTAATCATTTGATGAGTTTTGTTTAAACTTGCTTCCTATTGGGCCCACACACGATCCTCGCTGAACTTACTCATTGACGATATTCAATCAACTCATATATAAATCGATGATCGTGTAACCTGGCAAGTATTCCAAACTAGTGTTTGGTAGAAACTTACTTGATTGAGTTGAACAAGTATTTCTAAGCGTCTTCCTACAAAATGTTGCCTTAAAGGGTTCACTTGTGATATGATATGAGTTTCATTTCCTTCCTTGTTATTATTTTTTTGGAGGAAAATCCGTGTTTTGAAATGTTTGATAATAAAAAAGTAGAACGAGAAAGCGTATATCGAACATTAAAGAGTGAAGAGACAAGGATCGAGCAACAAGTAACATGCAAACTGAATTTAAAGATAAACGGATAACTTCACGTAGTACTAATGCAATCAAAAGACTATGTTTCATGAAAAGTGGGCAAAATAGGGATTGCACCCGTAAAAGGGGCATTTGTACGAAAAACCCAAATTACAAATTTTTTCCACCTTATTCCGGAAAGATTGTTACGGGTGCTTTTGGCGGTTTATTCCAAAGTTCGTGATCGTTTAATTGTAAGCTACATGAGTTTTTCAATGGGATTGTCTTCTTCAGGTGGGCAATTTTCTTCTTTTTGGCTAGGAGAAAGATGGTTATGGTTATGGTTATGGGTTTCTTTTTTCTTTTAAGGGAAACACGATTTTACTGCTTCGTGGTTGTTCTCCTGCTTGTTTGAGTTGTTCTTTCTGCTTTCTGTAATTATTTTGTGCGCTGAACTTCTTTGTTCATGGATTAGCTTAGCCATTTAAGATGCTTGGGATTTGGATTCACGAGAGCGCTAAAAAGATTGCCATATAATTGATTTATATGTATTTATGTGTTAGGATTTAGGAGAGAGATTCACGGGTGAGAGTTCTAATTGTTTAGGGCTTCTGAATTGTGATTTTTCTGCTCTAAATTGTCGTGTATTTTGGTTTTGTACTGAAGTCTATTGGATATTTGAATGTAGCTTGTGAATATTAACCTATTAAGCTTGACATTTCTTGAAGATGGTAATCTATGAGCTTCACTTTGACTTTTACATACTTACAAATTACAATGCAATTCAAATAGCTTTCTCTGTTGAGTTTTTCAGTAAAGAAAGCGATGTATTCTAAGTAGCCTCAAGGAGTAATCCTCCAAGAACCAAGATGTAAAATTCTTAAAATGATAATGTGCTTCATACAACAGGGGAAAACTCCTATTTATAGAGTTTATTACAACATGGGATAAGAAGGAATTAATCTAGTGCTTTAATATTTTGTACTTAGAGCTTTAATATTATTAATAAAGAGGCCGTGTTTCCGTTTAGAATTTACCTAACTAACCCCTATTTTTCTTACATCTAGAAGTAATCTCTTTGTTGCATGATATGACATTAGAATGGTATCAGAGTAGGTGATCCAAAGGTCCTGTGTTCAAAGCTCTGTAATGTTATTTCCTTCCTGATTAATATTGATTTCCACTAGTTTGGTCATCTTCATATTTCAAGCCCACAAGTGAGGGAGAGTGTTGGATGATATGATATTAAATTTTCTTCAACCATCAACTCAAGTTTTTTGGTCAATCAGTGATTTAAGACCTTTTGTATCTGTTGCGATGTTTGCCTTTTGCAGTTTTTCATTTCTGAGCATATTGATTGGATTAGCAATCATTGATTCTTCTTTTGTTTAATATTTCTACACCAGATTGGAGTGTTAAGAGTTATAGGCTATGATATTGCTGAGTATGCATGCAAACTTTGTATAATATGTGTGATAACGTTGGCTTGGTTAAAATGGCAGTTGAATCTTTGACATTGTAAATGTTATCTTTTCAATTCTTCCCCATTTAGTTTTGACTAACCTTTAAGCTGAGCAAATTCATGGGTTTGGAACAATAGCTTATTGGTCGTTCCTTCGTGTTTTCAAGTCTCATGTCAGTGTATTGGGGATAAAGTTTTAGTTTATCCTACTTTACATTTTTATACAGTAAGAATGATATTTCAGAATATGCGTTGCTGTAATTCTTAAGCCTTAAATGTTTTTTTCCCATTTGTCTCGTATTTTGTCTAGTAGCCCATTAAGTTTACACATGTGATTGTTTATTGGATCTTATACTTTTTGCTATTATGCTTTTAGTATGGTGAACCAGTTTGTAATATTATAGTTGTCCAAATGCATGGATCCAAAGTTGGAATGAAGTTTTAAAACTAGATATTAACCTCTAGTGATGGCAGTCAAAGTTGTAAATCTGAATTAAGTTCAACAAAGAAAAATTTCTTAGATGTTGCTAGCCTATCTAATACGTAAATCTGGTGTCTTGATGGAAAATACAGGCCCTGTTGGTATGCTCGGACTCAAGAAGGCCTTGATTGGAGTTTCGAGCAGACTAATCTTGTTGATTCCTGTGATTGGATTGGAAGTATGTAAGAACTATCTGTAGATATGCTTCCACTGGATTTCATTTCATGGAGTTCAACGATAAGAAATCTTTGTTTAAATGCAAAACACCAAGAAGTTTTGTCCCTTTTTGTTCATAAGTTCCAATGCTCATCGGGCTTTAAACCTGATAACCACATTTTTGCTGCTGTTTTCAAATCATGTGCTGCTCTTTTTGCTATCAACGTAGGAAAGGCACTTCAAGGTTATACAGTGAAACAGGGGGAAATAGCATGCCAGTCTGTGTACAAGGGATTACTGAACTTGTATGCCAAATGTGGTGCTTTCAATGAATGTTGGAAATTATTAGAACAATTGGATCATCGTGATGTTGTTACCTGGAACATAATCTTATCTGGGTATTGTGGGTCTCAAATACATGATACTAAGGCTATAAGATTGTTTGTTAAGATGCATGCAGAGGGGGAAGTGAAGCCAAGTGCTATTACAATTGCTAGCATTCTTCCAGTATGTTCTCGTTTGGGGCAAGGTGTTGTTGGGAAGAGTATACATTCTTTTAGTATGAAATCTGGATTGGACAGTGATACACTTGTTGGAAATGCTCTCATATCGATGTATGCCAAATCTGGGCAGCCAGAGTACAATGCATATGCTGCATTTAACAGCATTATTCATAAGGATGTTGTTACATGGAATGCTATAATATCGGCTTTAGCAGAAAAGAATTCAATGTTTGGTGCATTACAATTGTTTAGTCTGATGCTGGAAGAACCCATAGAACCAAATTATATAACAATTGCATGTATTTTACCTGTTTGTGCTTCCTTTGGTAAGTATGTTTCCTGCAAGTTTGGAAAACAGATCCATGGTTATATACAGCGTAGGACTAAATTGATTGAAGATATTTCTGTCTGCAATGCATTGATGAACCTTTATTTGAGGGTTGGACAGATGGAAGAAGCAGAGATTTTGTTCTCGCACCTGAAGCAGAGAGACTTGGTTTCATGGAATACTATAATTTCTGGATATTCATTGAATGGCAAGTGGTTGGAAGCTGTAGATCAATTCTGCAAGTTACTATGCTTAGGGATCGAGCCAGATTCGGTAACTTTAATTAGTGTTTTACCTTCTTGTGCATACTCACAAAACTTGCGAATGGGGAAAATGATCCATGGCTATATTCTTCGTCATCCTATCTTGAGCGAAGATTCAACAGTTGGAAATGCTTTAGTTAGCTTCTATACGAAATGTTATGATGTGAAATCAGCATTTCATTCATTTTCCTTGATTTCTAGTAAAGATTTGATATCTTGGAACTCAGTGCTTAATGCTTTTGCAGAGTTTGGGAACACCACTCAATTCCTGCATCTCCTTCACTCGATGCTGCGGGAAAGAATCAAACCTGATCATTTTACTATCTTGAGTATAATCAATTTTTGCATTACAGTTTTAGGAGGGAGTAAAGTTAAGGAGGTTCATTGCTATACAGTTAGAGCTTGTTCCTTTGAAGGTGATTCTGGTCCTACTATACTCAATGCTCTTCTTGATGCATATTCAAAATGTGGTAATAGAGATTATGCGTTAAAGATTTTTGAAAGCTCATCAGGAAAAAGAAACTTAGTGACATGCAATTCAATGATTTCGTGCTATGTTAATTGTAAGTCACCCAATGATGCACTTACAATATTTACTGGCATGTCTGAGACTGATCTTACCACCTGGAATCTGATGATACGGGTTTATGCTGAAAATAATAGTCCTTGTGATGTGCTCGGTCTTTTCCGTAGGTTGCAAACTGAGGGTATGAAACCAGATGCAATGAGTATTATGAGCCTCCTTCCCGTATGCAATGAAATAGCATCATTTCGCCTATTAAAAGAATGTCATGGCTATTCAATTAGATCATGTTTTGAGGATGTATACTTAGACGGAGCTTTGCTTGATGCATATGCAAAATGTGGAGCTGTGGATTGTGCTTTTAAGCTTTTCGAATCAAGCTCTCAGAAGGATTTAGTTATGTTCACATCGATGATAAGTGGGTATGCCATGCATGGGATGGGAGAGGAGGCACTCAAGGTTTTCATTAGCATGCTTGAGTCGGGTTTTAAGCCGGATCATGTGGTCATGACTTCCATTTTATCTGCTTGTAGTCATACTGGTCTTGTAGATGAAGGTCTGAACATATTTCATTCCATGGAAGAGGTTATCCATATTAAACCAACCATGGAACACTATGCTTGTGTGGTGGATCTCCTTGCACGAGGAGGCCGAATCGAGGATGCATATTCTTTTGTGATTGGGATGCCTATTCAGCCTGATGCTAATATATGGGGGACATTGTTGGGTGCCTGCAAGACTCACCATGAAGTGGAATTGGGCCTTGTTGTGGCAGAGCAACTGTTTGAAACTAAAGCTGATGATATAGGAAATTATGTAGTTATGTCTAACCTATATGCTGCAGATGCTAAATGGGATGGGGTTTTGGAGGTAAGAAAGCTGATGAAAGAGAAGGAATTGAAAAAGCCACCAGGTTGTAGTTGGATTGAAGTGGAAGGAGAGAAGAACTTTTTTTTAGCTGGAGACTCTTTGCATCCTCAAAGAAGCATAATTTATAATCTGTTAAGTACATTGCACCAGCAAATTAAAAGAACCGTTGATACAACTTGATGAGCGATTAAATTTTGATATGTTTTGTGAAATGTTATTTATAGTGGCATTGTAGGTTGTCTCAATTCTTCTGTCTCCATTCAATTTATTCATTATAAATTTCAATATCATGGTCAAAACTCATTCTTCTTCCTGCAGTATTGAAAAATCCTTAGCAAGATATGTGTAAGCTTTTTGCTTCTTGCTTGGTGAGTTTCAAATTGAAATTCAAAAGTTGTTCTTTCTGTTGTGTTTATCAAGAAGTCATCCCTGTTAAGAATCTTGTCATCTTTTGCAGGTGAAAATAGGAATTTTTTGTCACTACAATTTATGGAAATGGAGGTATTTGTAAATAATTTTCCCCAGGACAGTGTGAAGTATGAAGACTTGAGCCTCTAATACTAAGAGAAGTATACATCAATTATTGTTGAATTCTGTCCATGTTGCCGCAATGGTCAACTAGCAAAAAGTTCAAAATTTGAATGATTTCTTCTTCTTCTTCAACTTAGTGTATGAATGTTGTTTTATATATCTTGTTCAAAACAAGGGTTTGATTTAAGTGTTTATGTGATGAGGTTGACTATTTGACCTTGCATCAAATGACCAAAATGCGTGACGAAATATTTGTATGTTACAAGGTAGTTTTTGCAATTGGTTATGATATGAGCTTGACTTATTGAAATGATTAGGCTTGAGTATATTTAAACTTCACAGACATTTGCATCATTGGCCTTTGTGTTATGGCCAATCCCAGCCAACCCTCCTTCATCTGAAACCAAAAAATTGCGAACTACTGCTAACAAAGAACCAAAGCTTCAGAGAGAACAACAGGTGTTATACACATCGATCCACTATGACAAATCAGCCACCTTGGTATCCGGCAGGGTGCATCAGATCACCAATGAAGTTCCTAACTTGGAAAGTAAGGGGCCTTAATTCTTGGAGGAAACATACATACCTTGGTCTTTCAACACATCTTTGGTATTGTTCTCCTACGAGAAACACAACTGCCAACAATGGATTCCTCTTCTATCAATTCCATTTGGAGCCCTTCTTGCACTGCCCTTTTGCAACCAGTTGCTAGCATTTTGTTTTGTGGGCTTTTGGCTGGTCTTTTACTTGACAAAACTCCATCTATGACATCTTTGCATCATTGATTTGGTTGGATCCAATGCATGCTTTCTCTTGGAGTTTATGGGGTGATTCGATTAGAAGGCTTTTTGGCGACTCTTCCTCTTTTGATTGTTTTATGGTTTCATTGTGTCCAAGGCCTTTCCATAGTGTAGCACAAAGTACCTCTTTTTCTCTCATTTTAGCTTATGCTAATTGACACTTTTTTTTGTTATCACCTTTCAGTGTTTAGGGTTCTCTCCCAATTTCTTTCATTAATAAAATGTTTCTTTTACCAAAAAAAAAAAGAAAAAAAAAAGATTTATAAAATTGATCAGGGTTGAGTATATTTAAACGTCATAAATATTTGTTCATTTTTTTAGTATAATTTTATATGTTAGTATAAGAGTTGTTTTTAAATATAGTAAAATAAATCAAAATGTTTATAAATATAGCAAAACGTCGTTGTCTATTAGTGATAGACCCTGATAAACTACTATTAGTATCTATCAGTAATGGATGAAAGTAGTCTATTAGTGTCTCTTTCTGATAAACAATGACATTTTGCCGTATTTCTAAATATCGTCAGAAGTTATAGTGCTCTATCATTATTTTATAAGACTAGTAAAAAAAGTTCAATTCAACTGCTATTAGTATATACTTAGGGTCAAGAAATATATGGTTCAAATCTATCATCCTTTATACTAAAAAAAATCTAAAAATATATTATGAAAATAATCAAATGAGCAATTGATTTAATCTTAACGAAAACAAAACAAAAAAAAAAGGGTTATCTTTTGGTTCAAACCACAATCAAAGAAAAAGAAAAGGATTTAACGTTAACCACACAATTCAAACCCTAAACCATATTTGAAACAAAAAGACTTAATATGAATTAGCTTAATTTCGTATAAATAAAACATGTTCAAAATTTTTCATCATCATTCAAGTCAAGTCTTCTAGTAGTGTTGTTTGCATTATTATTGATGAACGTGACATTATCGATAATGATCTCAAAGAGAAACATGCTCGTTTTTTTTGTCGTTCTCTTAGTTAGCATCGACATGATTAAGATGATAAATGGGTCAAAATACGTGTGTGCCAAACGACTTTCTCAATTTCCACAACCAACTACTAATCATTCTAAAAAATCTCCTAACTTATATCGAGGAATCAGAATAAAGAATGAGATTCTCACAAGCATTAAGAATAGAATGATGAATAAAATGTGCAAGCATCACCAAAAGGGGTAATGTAAATTCATTATATCTATTTTGAAGAAGATAATGTGATGTGTAACTCAATATTTACTTATGTTTTTATCTTTAATTTCTTCAAATTTAGAGAATTACAAATAGACACCCTTGTTGTTCATGCTTTGAATTCTAATAAAGTTTATATGAATCTTCACATGAAGAACTCCAAAGGTTATATATTGATACAATAGGAAAAACATATTTAGAATGAGTCGGATCCATATATGTTGGGTGCACTATAGGAGTCGATCATGTGATAAATTATGATTGAATAATTGAATGAAATGCTCAAAGTTATGTGTAGTCTAAAATGCACCTAAACATCTTTTTAATATTTTTACCAATTCTTCTACGACCATATTTGGTAACAATTTCGTTTTTTTTAGGTTAAGGATCTGTTTAGATTAACTTTTTAAGTGTTTTATACATATTTTTTTTGTACTTATAAACATTTTTTAAACACTTAGAAAGTCAATCGAGTCAATCAAAGCACACCTACGTATTTATAGTTCCTCCAAAATTCAATTTCTTAATCGTAGATTACTGTTTTTTCTTTAAATTTCTACCTAATTCACATTTTGTCAGTTAAGTTTATCATCAACAAACTAATTAACATTATTTATAAACAATGGAAAACTAAATTGAAAAATATTTCTAATTACGCAAAAAAAAAAACATTTTAAACAATAATTTCTTAAATGTTTCTTTTTATGAGTTTCTTTGATTTTATAGACATTATTATAAAAGTGTTTTCAGTCCTCAAACAAAGTTCTAAGAATTAATAAAAATAACTTTTGAAAACTTGATTTTGTTTTGAAAAATCTAAATAAAAATTTCAAATATATTCATTTGAAAATAAATATAAAAAACTATGTAAAAACCTTATGATTGAGAAAACAAATATAAATTTCAAAAACAGAAGAACAAAAAAGGGTGTCATTTGGTTGAATTCACCTCCAAATTAATTTAAAGAAAAATTTAGTAAAAATCATAACAATATTTGAAACCAAATGCTTAATATGGAAGAGCCAACCTATTATAAATATCCACAAGTTTTAACGACAAAATCAATCTCAATTTTCACCTCATCGCATCTACTTCCGTTGTTCTATAATGACCATGTCAAAAGGAATCGTGATCATCTTTATTGCCATTTTCTTGATTAGCATCGACATGATTGAGATAGTAAATGCAACGAGAAAGGTTCATTTCAAGAAGGAAAAACTTAACGCCGATGCATCTCTAGAAAATGTTGTTCGTGGCGGAGGTTGTAATCCCATCACTCGCTGTAGAGGAATTAGTATAAAAGAGGAGATTATTAACGACATTAAGAAAAGGAGGGGTAAAAGAAAAACCACCTGAGAGCATAATTATTAATCGAAAGTCTTTTATTCTTCTCATCATTATTAATTGAGATTCACCCTATGTATTTTCAACCGTATACATGATTAATTTATTTTATATCTTATAATTCATTCTCTCTTTCTTTCTTTTAAAAAGTTATATCAATGTATTTATAGAGATCGTTTCACGAAAATTTATATATATTGTGACAAATGGAAACGACGTTCTTATTCTGACTCTTTTCTCTCCAAAATTTCATTGTATAAAGTATCGAGAGAATTATGAATAATTGAAAAGGTTGAAGTGAATATTGAGAAACAAAAGCAAATTGAGATTCATCATATATATTTTCAACCGTATACATAATAAATTTATTATATATCTTATAATTATTCATTCTTTCATTCCTTTAAGAAATTATATCAATGTATTTATTTTATTATTATTATTTTTATATCCGTGAGTGTCCGGACCAGCTTACGCGTACCTCAACTAATCTTACGAGACACCCGTCTGACCCTACAACATTTACGTACTTTCCAATTCAAAAACTTTATATATGATGACAAATAGAACCGACGTTCCTATTGTGACTTTTTTTGTCACTAAATTTTCTTTGTTTAAAGTGTTGGGAGAATTATGAGTAATACAACAAGTTGAAGTAATATTGGGAAATAAAAACACATAAACATTTGGGGTTAAGCCAATAGTATCTCACTTAGAGATGTCCATGAGACCACTATGTTCCCAACATGGTCCAACATGAAGTGAAATAGTGGCCTCTTCCTTTCCATTATTTTCAACATCTACGTTTAGGGTTTAAAGTTTATTTGGTTCTTAAGTTTTAAAATGTTCAATTTTAATCTTTGAAAGAAAATAGTACTCTGCCAAGAGACACATCAAGTTTAAGAACAATAACGACGTAAACCACATCCTAGAAGGGGATGATTTTATTAAGAATCCACGTTCTCGAGAAATATGTTTGATATTTATAATATAGTAAAAGAAGGGAAAGTTGGATGAATTTAATCTAATTAAATTCATCTTTAAAACTTTTCAACTGAATTGAACCATCACATTGAATAATGTTTCATCTATAAATTTAACACGTATGAAATTTAAATGTGCAGTTAATCATTTGATTAGTTTTGTTTAAATTTGTTGAAGTAACTACCCAATTGAGTTATGTTTGACAAAAGTTTTAATTTTGTATTTATTTTATCATACTTTATATAAGAACTTCTTTATTCATTCGAAGCATCTCATTACATTCCAGTTTGAAAAACTTTTCTCCTTACTTTCTTTCCTTTTTATCACGAGTTGAGTTGAGGATAAATATCCAAAATTTTGTCAGATCCGTTATATTATTTTAAGAGAATTGTTATAATCTGCTTATAACCCATGTAGATTGAATAAACGTCTTCAAAAGTGCTTATCAAAAGGGTATCTCAATTACTTGTGATTTGCCTATAAAATCTTCAGTCGTTCATAAATGTAGTTATTTCAACTTATAACCTTTATTATTCTCATCTTAACTTCCGTCTGAAAATTGTTGTTAGCATACATTGTCCCTATATTTAAACGATCATCGTGATTGTAAGTAGTTATAATATAGAATCCTAAATGAGTTACAATCATCATAATAAAAACTCAAAGTCAAACTTCTCAAACATAAAACATTTATGTAATTTTTTTTTTTAAGAAACAAAAAGAAAAAAGTACATTTAGGTACTATTGAACAACAAATATAGCAGGTAAAAAATAATAATAAAAAAAACATTTACGATATTTTTCTACTTTTATTCTGACAACAAAAAACTATTTTTGTTTTTTTTTTAAAAAAAAAAACAAATAACCTATTATTAAAACTAAACCCTAACTTAATTTGAACAAATTCAGTAATAAACAAATGAAGAAATAAAAAAGAAAGTCAAAATAAATTTGGATTATATTTCAATTGCAAAGGTCAAGCTTTCATACCCACTCCCCAACAAGGAAAGATTCTCATTGGATTCGGATCCAACTAAGTCCGGACAAGACCCGTTTTTCCCCCTTGACCCAGATCCGAATTGGCTTTCACAAAGGTAAAGTTAGTGCCTTTTTTATTATTTATTTAATTATTTTCCTCATTTTCCCCTTCCCCACTCTCTCCACTACCTACTCCTCGCTTTTACGCCTGCAAGGAGCCGGTAAATTCCCTTCCCGGCTCTTTCCGGTACTCCGCCACCGCTACTTTTTTCGATTTACAACCACCCACATCGTCAATTTCCCTGCCGATCGACTTCTGATACCATTTCCGAGTGCTTGGACTGTTGATTCTGAAGCTCATGCTCGTTTTATCGCTTCCCGGAGTTGTTTAATGGGTTCTTCTTCTTCAGGTGTGTTTCTTTTGAAATGGGTATTTTTTTTTGTTTGTTTGGTTAAGAGGAATATGCTGGTGGGTTTCTCTTTTCTTTTTAGTGGAAGCTGGATTTTGGTGCTGTGTGGTGGTTAAGCTGCTCTTTTTGTTTTCTGGGATTGTTTTGGGTGTTTTAAGTCCTGTTTGTTATGGATTAGCCATTTTAAGATGCTTTGGATGTGGATTTGTGAGAGTTTTTAAAAGGTGGTTTATGTATTAGGATTTGGGAGATAGATTCATGTGTGAGTTCAGGTTGCTTAGGGTTTCTTAATTATGATTTTTCTGCTCTAAATTGTTGTGTGTTTATGTTGATCGGGTATTATGGTTAATCTTGACATATTGAAGAACGGTAATATTTAGTTGATACTGCATGGTGCGTGTATTTTGGTTTTGTGCTGCAGTCTATACTTGACCTGTAGTATGTGAATATGAACTTCTTAAGCTTAATGTTTCTTTACGATAATAATGTTTTGAGCTTCCCTTTGACCTTTTCAAACTAAGTTTTGTAATTTCATTAAGAAAGTAATCCCTTTTGTCTGATGGGATGTTTCGTAGGGCATCTACAATATTTTGGTATTTGTGTTTGACTCCAAAAGTTCTGGAAATATGTCAATAAAATTGCATATATGAATGCTATTTGTGATCATCTTGCTGAACGTGGCATAGATTAATTTTCAGTGGCTGTTATTCGTTTTGAAGCATGTTAAAATGATGTGATTCTTTTTCCTTTTAGTTCTGTTGCCTTTATCTTGTGTGGTACGTTCTTTAAATTTAGAACCTTGTGGTTGTAGGTGGAATTAGCATATTTAATATGGTATAGAGCATTTTCCCACAAGCTCAGTAAATTACAACTGGAGATTATTTTGCGTATGTCAATGCCCCCTGGAGGCTAATGGAATGATGGACTGCTTTCATACTATAAGCTATAGCTATCCGAATGGTAGGTCTGCTTACTCTGCCCAGGCTGGCCTCATCTTCAAGCTAGCATGAAGTTCTTGTTTTCTGATGACTCCTCAGTTATTAATTATTAGTACGTTTTTGTAATTAAGAACTTCTGAATATTTCACTTATCTTCGGGATATTATTCAATGTGAGACCTAGTGATCAGGTTTACTAAAATGGAGTACGTCCAATTGTCATATCTTATGTTATACCCGTTCTGATGATCTTATAAATTGAGTATGTCAGACTTTCAGTATCCTAAGTATCATGTTTCCTCGAATTGAGTATTGACTTTTATCCAAAATTTATATACACAATGATAATCTATGAACTAGTTTCTTATAAAAAAAAAAAGATAATCTATGAACTAGTTGAAAGTTTAGTGAACTTGGTTAGTTACATTTGTGTAATTTTTTATTCCAAGGAAAAAAATGTGACTTTCATTTGAAAAAGAATGCAAGAATACACTGGTATGCAAAAAAGGAATCAAACTACAAGAAAGGGCTGAAGCCTCCCCCCCCTCGTGGTTATTATTTAATCAATTAAGATCGATGTTAGAAGGTTTTTGACTATGTTTAACATGTTATTGCATTGAATGTGATATAAATTGAATAAAAGCAATTAAATTAAGCTATTTGATTATAAATGCATCTTGTGGTAATAAAATCTCACTAGAAAAGGCAATCTACATTCATGATGCCATCTCATGTTAAACATATTCCTCAGGATACATATGCGATATTAAATGCTGGTTGTTACCTTATTTCAGGTAATATGTGCCACCGATTACTATTGTTTGTCATTTGGATATCCAGTTTTCATGATGGAGTTGCCTTACCAACTGTGGTTAAGCATCATCTTGTTTCGTCCATGAGAGAGCAGGCTCAGTCACCTAGTAGTGTGGTCTTTGATCCTATAGAGATATCACCTGCATTTATCCCACAATACCCTTATCCAAATGAATCTTTGCCCCCAATGTATCCAACTTTCCCTACCAGATATGAACCAGTTTTAACTGGGAGGTGCCCTGTAAATTTTTCTATTATATCAAATGTTATGGAAAAAACAGCATCAGATTGTTCTCAGCCTATGGCAGCACTTGTAGGAAATGTTATTTGCTGTCCACAACTAAGTAGCCTGCTCCATATCTTCCAGGGTTTCTATGGCTTAACTTCTGATCAGTTGGTTTTGCAAGAGGCAGTTGCTAATGATTGTTTTTCAGATATCATTAGTATCTTAGCCAGCAGAGGAGCTAATCAGTCAATACCCTCTCTTTGCTCTGTCAAATCTTCAAATCTCACTGGTGGATCATGTCCGGTGACAGATGTTGTGACATTTGAAAAATTAGTTAACGTAAGCAAATTACTGGATGCATGTGATACTGTTGATCCTCTCAAGGAGTGTTGTAGACCAATATGTCAGCCTGCTATCATGGAGGCGGCACTTCAAATATCTGGAAGGCAATTTACTACCGATACAAGTAGTAATGTGGCTGGCCAGCCTACTCATATTGACTCAATAAATGATTGTAAAAGAGTTGTTTATTCATATATTTCTAGGAAACTCTCCTCAGATGCAGCCAACACTGCATTTCGAATACTATCTTCCTGCAAAGTTAACAAAGGTTTGATATTTATATCTTCACTAGAGTGCTTGCATATTTCTATATGAAAATATGAATATGCGAGTTCCATTTTATGGGATGTAGATGTAAGAGGAGCAAATTTCTGCGTCTTTCGAACATTTGCAACCAGTCACTTTTTCAGTGATGACATATTTAAACAAAAATTTTGGTCACTTTCTTGGAAATGAAGCATAATGTTTATACTGAGTAATTTTGGTCTTTATATCTTAAATAATTAATATCAACAAGTACTTTATTGTTAGAACATGAACTGCAGCAGAAGTTCCTTTTTCATGAATCTATTCTTGGGAATAGGATGGTTGGCATCCAATTGTTTATATTTGTACACCAGTCAGGTGTCTGACATATAATTTACATTTTGAATGATCTCATACGAGTAAGGATTTGAAATGAGTATTATCTGTCTGCAGTTTGCCCTTTGGATTTCGAGCTGCCTTCAGAAGTAATTAAAGATTGCCGCAATGTTGCTGCTCCTAGTCCTTCATGCTGCAGCTCATTGAATTCTTACATTGCGGGGATCCAAAAGCAGATGTTAATTACAAACAAACAAGCTATAATCTGTGCAACAATGTTTGGATCCATGTTGCGAAAAGGTGGGGTTATGACAAATGTTTATGAGCTGTGTGATGTCGACTTGAAAGATTTCAGCATTCAAGGTAATAAGGCTACTGCATTCTTAATCTAATTTTTCGTCATCACCGTTTCTATCTTGTCTAACATTCCAATTTGTTTTGTGCATCTGCGTGGCATCTGCAATACAGCCTATGGACAGCAAGGTTCGCAATTCTTCTCCATTTTGCACTCTTTTTCTTCTTATCACGATTGATCTTTTCTTTTTCTTCCTCTCTATCGAAGAACCTATGAGTAAAGCTGTAAAGGTCTATTCTAGTTGTTCCCATTGTTTATTGCCACTTGTTGCTCCTTAGCTCTGGCAAGATATTTACAATATGATGGATATTGGCTGAGTTGGAAAATGTGAATTCCAGAACTATTTTCTCGATTTTTTTTTTTTTTTTTGCTCATCAATTATCAATATCTTAGAGAACAAAATAATCTCATAAAAAGGAACAATTGCACCAAAGATTGGATAAGAATGAGATACAACCAATGAAAGTGTCCTTAATAAAAGGCCTATAGTACCGCTAGTGCATGCCTCCTCCTTACCTTAGAAATATTTGAGAGACTGAATGACAAAGGAAGAATTTAGTGTTAAGGAATTTATGGTTGTGATTCATTGCAAGCAATGGAGTCTCACTATCATTTTGTTTTCTTCACGAAGAAGAATTATACTATTACCAAAATATTGTTAGGGCCCCAATTCTACTGAAGTATTCAAGAAGGGGTAAAAAAGGGGACCACTTGGTTGTAGGAAAGTGAAGAGTGGTCAGTCTATATATAGAATAAGATGATGATAGTTAGGACAGACTTTTGGTTATTAGCAAGTAGTCTTGAGAAAGGGAGGTTATTGTAGCCTCAGGGCAACTCTTTCATATTAATAATAAAAGTAGTAGGGAATACCTGACAAATATGTGCTGAAAATTTCTGACTTCATTCTTTTTCAACTTTTAGGATGTCTTCTCCGAAGCCTGCCTTCAGATGTGGTATTTGACAACTCAACAGGCTTTAGTTTTACTTGTGATTTGACTGATAACATTGCAGCACCGTGGCCTTCATCGTCTTCAATTTCGACATTATCTCTTTGTGCTCCTGGTAATTGATCGATATAGATATTTATTTTTCTCTCTTGCTTGTTACACTTAAAAGCTTAACGTAAGTTTTATATTGGTTGATAAGTTTGACATTGTCTTTGCCTTATATTATGTTTGCACAGAAATGTCATTGCCTGCTCTACCAACATCAGAGACTAGGAGAAATAGTGGTAGGTACCATTGCTTAAGAAATTTTGTGAATTATTTTCTTTATGATATAATATATTCATCATGATGAGAAGGATAAGGATACAAAGTAGTTCCAACCATGCTCTAGCATAAGCATGTGAAGCTTATCTTGTTATCTTGTCTAGCAATCAAATTGGGATGTTTTGGTTTCAAATTTATCTGATTCTCAAGAATATATTTTCAATCTTTGAATTGAAGAAGATAGTGTACTTGGAAATTGAAATTCAGTTCCAAAATAATGTACGGTAGTTCATAAGTGAGTTTTCAGTTTATAAATGGGCTCAAGCAAAAGCACTTGATTCTAAAAGTCATATCAAACTTCCATTTAGTCTTCAAGGATCCTGTATATGGTTTTTCTTAAAGAGAAAGATCAGACTGAGATTTGCTTTAGCTATGCTTGTAGCTCAGAATTTGAAGATTTGAATTCTCTTATGTTTGTTTTCTTGTTATAAGAAATTCTCTTATGTTTGTTAGCTTATTGTTTCATGCAATGGCTGAGTTGTTTATGTGGAAATGAAATGATGTGCAGGCCAGCGTGAGGAAGGATTGGATTTCCCAATGCCCATTTTTTTATTTTTTATTATGGTCAGTGCATTTTTGTACTGAGTTAGATTTAGATGTTCTGTGGTGTTGTTCTATGTGGGGGTTGGGGGCTGCCATCTTTGGGGAATTTTACTGTGGATTTTTGTATGTATATTTTGAGTCTCTGTATAGTAGTAGCTCTTTTTTTTTTTTTTACTCTCTTTCTCTCTCTCTCTTTCTCTCTCTCTCTCTCTCTCTCTCTCTCTCTCTCTCTCTCTCTCTCTCTCTCTCT
>JBBPDJ010000021.1:14125779-14176454 GCA_037974625.1 Cucumis cinereus
TTATATACTCTTGTTTTCTACTTATTAATTGGTTTCTCACTCTAAAAAAATATATGTTGAAAATAAGGGATATTTCTAAAAAATAATAATAAAAAATCAATCTAATAATAAAAAATCAAACTATTTACATTTTGTAGAGAAAAAAAATGACTAAAAGACAAAAAATCACTACACTTGCTTTTTGGTGCACTTGTTTTTGCTGTGAAATGCAAATATTTTGTTCATTTTGCTCTTTTTGATAATTTCCTTGAAAAATAATTAGTTTAACTTATTTTAGAAAATGGTGTTTTTTTTTAGTCTCCACGTGTTAAAGAATGTGTGTATTTGATCTCTAAAATTTAAAAATGTACATTTTGAGTTATCGAATTTTTAAGAATAGATATATTTGGTTTCTAAGTTTTCAAAAGGTATCACTTAAGTCCATAAGATTTTAATAATAGGTTTAAATTAGGAAAATTATCAAAAATAGAAAAATTGACAAAATATTTACATTTCATAAAAAAACAGGTGTAATTGATTTTTGTTTTCTGGTGATTTTTTTCTTGAAATGTAAATAATTTGTTTTTTTCTATATTTGAAAAAACCCCTTTAAATTATCCTTGAAGTATTTTTTTTTTAAAAAAATAAGTATATGATAGGTAAAATTAGGAAAATTATAAAAAATTTATAGGGATGAGATAGTTTTTTAAAATTATTTTTCGATTTCAAAAGGTCATATAATTATTTAAAACATAGTAAAAAAATATTATTTGAATGAACCTCTTAAACCTGCTTTTAAAAACTTGAGATTGAAAATGTATATTTCAAATACTCTAGAGACCAAATACACTATTCTTCAAAACTAATAAAATAGTAAACATTGTTTTATTTTGATTCTTAAGCTTTATAATATTCGTATCGTACTACAGAGCTTTGAATTTGCACATCAATATCAATAACAAAAACAGCTCTTTTTTTTTAATTAAAAAGACTAATCTAACTAAATGAATAGTTCTAAAATTTTTATAACCAAATAAAGATTTGCAGTGTCTATCTATAAAAAGACTTAGAGACAGTAGCAAACATCGAAATCATATTCAATATATTAGCATATATAACAACATTTAAATAAATTATAAATATGATAAAATTTACTAAAGTCTATCAATAATAAAAGTCCATATTCAATAGACTATATAAGTATCAACGATAGAATCTATCGTGATATATTTTACTATATTTATAATCGTTTAAAAATACTTAATTATTATTTCTAAATTTACTATCTATCGTAATTATTCAAAAAATTATATTAAGAACAAATACAATTTGAACTTTCCTTCTCTTTTTATAAGATCAGTCAACAAACTCACAGTACAATTTTAATATTCGACCTTTAAGAAAATAAACATAACTAAACCTCGTTTCTTTCAAGAAGTTAAAGGTTCAATCTTTTATCTATCACACCTCAGCACCACTAGAGCGACTCGCTTATCCAATTACTGAGCGACTCGCTTATCCAATTACTGATGGGCAAAAGAATGGCAAATACTGAAATAATTTGAAGGGGGAATGGAGACAGAATAGTAAAAATCACTCGAGTGTGCTCTCCAAAAATAGACTATTTTACATTAATTTTCGTTGTCTAGATATCACAGCTACCAATAACAAACTTTATTTAGAACTTATATTACAGCCAAAAAGAATCACATTGAATATATAGAGTAGTTTCTATCACCTCTTGACTAATGTAATTATGATTACAGGATATATAGGAACTTGGCATCTTTTAAACAGGATGCTTTCATTCCCCTTCTAAATCAAACACCTTGCTTCCTAATTTTTTTTCATTTACAAACCTATTCAACTCGTAAGTAAAAACTTATTTCCCCTTCCTGCACTTCCTGATTCCCTAACCTAAAACAACATGACCTTTAATTCTAACTCGGTGCAACTCTGAGCTCTCACCTCGAATCGACCCTAATTTTGGTGCGTTTTCGGCTTTCAGTCTTGTGAGGCCTGAAAACAGAGAACAGATCAAGTTACTTTCTGTGTGTCTGCTTCCTTGTGAGAACCGTGATGGTCTCGAGGGCAGACAGTCCTTCCATTCACAGCGAGTCATTCAGACTTTATCAGATTGTGGAGGCATCAAATGTTTGTCATGAACCTCTAGATAGGAAGCAGCTGCTGCTGCCAGAACTGCCCACGGCACACGTGATATCGCGGACGAGAAACTTCACATTTCTGGTGCCGATCTCATCCATCACCTCAAGACATTCCTGCAAATCTGAATTGCTTACTAGCATTACCCATTCTTTTTCATCGTCAAGGTATTTGAGCTGGAATGTCCCCTGGTTTAACTTGAATCTCTTGCCAACTTCTTCGTAGAGCTGGAGATATCCTAAAGAGGGATCAAACTTGAATCGAACTGTGTCATCTTTGTATGAAGCTTTTACAATAATCTTGGAATCACTGTCAACGCAGCTTATTTTCTCTTGCAAATGCTTCCTCTCCTCGACGCTCTGACAGCTGGATGAACTCCCATGGATCAATAAGCCAGAGCCATTTGATGAGTCCGTCATGCTAGAAGTAGTAGGCTGGTAATGTTCATTGATTCCATCAGTGCCTTCCAACACAGTTACCGTTTCATCAGCAGCTGCAAAAGAGCATGAACTCTTGGACATAAATTGGCAGTCAGCATCACTTGACCTCAAATCATTCTCCACAAAATTCAATCTATTGCTTTTTTTAGCAATAATAGAGCCTGTGGCATTGCCTGGGACTTCCCAACCCATCATATCCAGGTCAGCAAGCTGGCATGATGCAGCATCTAACCCTGTGGACTTCGAGCCTTCACTACAATCAAGCTGGCAAACATTCTGTTCCTTTTCCGGAATAAGAATACTCCTCGATGAGATTCTTTGGGATATCGTGACGAACGAGTCTTCTATTTCCAATTTCATGGCGGAATTCTGGCCGTTGAAAGAGACAGGAGGAACTGAGTTTACGTCCTGAAGGAACGGTTCCAGATTTCTTATAGATGGGTTGTTATCAGAGAAGAGAAGATTATTCTGTCCATTGAGTTCTGGAATAAGAGAGCCTGCTGCCATAAGACCCCCTGTAGTTGGATCGAACTTCAGACCGCCCTCCACCCCTTTAACTGAATCGAGAACTGTCTGTATTTTCCGTAGCGAACGATTGACCTTGTTTATTTTACGAGATGGCCACCTCAAAATCCCATGTTGTCTGCATATTCTTTTCAGAGTTGTTGGGCAAACTGAAAATACCCAAAAATAAGCCACCATTGAAAATATGGAACCAATTTTAGAATGAATCTATTCAAAGAAATGTTTGTTTAAAAAATTAAAACACCAGTTAAGTGGCACATATAAAATTTCTTTCAGATCCTTATGATGACAATGCTTTTGTGGAGGTGTTTACATTTGTAAGATTAATCTGTCAATGATTTTTTAACTCGTTGCTATGTAAGTCCCAAGTGAAAGGATGACATACCCTTTCATTTCATATTAGAATAAGCTAATTCTTCTTTTACTCAACGACTGACATTCTTTTTACATTCATTTAAATAAAACACAGAGCTTCATTGAGGTAAGTGCACATAAACCTTCATACGGTCTAAAATAAACACATTATTCTTTCTGAAAAGGAAAAAATGATAATGAAAAAGACAAATGCTGAAAGTACACGATACCAATACAATACGAACGCATACCAAACACACATTATTTTTGGCAGAAAATTTAGAAATCTATATGATCGCATAACTAAGAATATAGGTACAACTCATTTAGCACTGTCAGGAACCTGTAAGGTGATTAGCCATTGCCTTCCAAGCGTACTCAATTTCATTAAGTTCATTCAAGGGATAGTTGCAAAGTATGTCTTTTGGGAGGATTCTTGGTGTCAAGAAAATACCATCAAGCAATCGTGAGTTGTTTCACTCCTCTCCATCACTCAAGGAGTCATTTTGACGGTCCTAAACATAAATTGTTATTTAGTTCTATTGAGTTGAGCCTTCCGTTACTTTAACTAAGAATGCCCAACTCCATGGGTTTTTTCTACTCTAGAATCTCTTTTTATCCTCTAGGAAGAATTAGTTATTTATCTAGTTTTTGCCCTAAAGAGGATGATTACCTTCGACGTTATCTGGAGACTGGAGAGGTATCTTTGTCATAGGCCCCAAAAAGTGCAAGTAAGCTTCAAAAAATTTAATCCACCTTTTGTGGCTTTTCCTTTCCTTACAGAGACATGGGTGTTCTCTATGGAAGCTTGGGCTTGTTTACTAGTTCAAATCTCAAGTATTTGTGTTTTATAGAGCGGATGGTTGGAACTGCACAGAAACCCTAAAAGTTTTTCTATCTATGTAAATCATGAGAGAATGTTTGACGTTAATTATTATCCCTCTAATTCATACTAAAAAATGCTCCTGTTTTTACCAAAAGCTCATTATTCTCGATCACCAATAGCCAGGATCATGTTTTAGTTCTGTTCTGTTGTCAAGCGTTAGTTGGCCATTGGTTTTTGGCCTTCTCTCTCTATATTTTGAATTTTTTTTATGGAAGAGGGTTGCTTAAAACCATAACAAAAACAGAAAAGGGGGTGGGGGTTACAGACTCACCGCCAATGCTCTTTGCTGCATCCTTGAGACTCCCAGAAAAATATTGTTGAAGAACACTCAAGCTCACATTTTTTTCAGCTGTGCTACGTTTTTTCTCCCCCTGCCTCCGCGATCCGTTGGTCATCTGCAGAATAAGGTGCAAAAGAAACTGTTAACATGAATACATTACCTGTTCCTAGATGTACACCAACAATTGAAGGAAAAGGACTAGAAATTTGCACCCATAAGTTAAAATATACTGGTTAATAATGCACAACGTAACATGGAAGACACATCAAAACAAGGCACAGCTGTGCACTGGTAAATTTGAAATCCAACGCCCTATCAAGACAATGCTATCGATCTCAATATCAGTTATTTCATAATAAGCTTCAAAATGCATATTGCCTGCCAGCTTTTCACCTTCCTGAACTCTAAAATTGAGTACAAGGAACAGTTATACTAAAAACACTCGGAGAATAAGCAAACCATGGATTAATAACCAGGAGATTGAGTGACCAAATTATTCTCTCATTGTACCGAAACCCCACACCTATCCACCCCAAGGCACCTAACAAAGAGAAGATTGAACAGCTAGGGATGGTCTAGACTTTCAAAGATGTACATCCTCTTGTATAGACTACTAGTGTAGTAATTAAACAGACGTTTCTTCCCAGAACCAAATTATACATACAATGAGATCTGAAGCTTCCTTTTCTATTTAACCCTACCCACATATCTACATTAGTCACATTCACAATCAATCAATCATCAAAACTGGATACATCCCCCTAAAATGGCCTTAACAGAACTAGGAAGACCCAAAACTATTAGCTGTTGCAAATTGATTCGTTGTTACGTAGAGAAGATTCCAAATATTTTTATGCATTAGAAGACAAAAAAACGATAGGCAAAAAGGCAACAGCATAAGTGACAATAGAATATGAACAACGTGACACAAACAAGGGAATAAAATAACCTGCTTCTTAGGGCATTCTGCTTCAGTTCCATCATTTACTGAATTAGATACCCTTGTTTCACTGTCTGTCACCGTGGATTGTGAGTTTCTCCTAGACGTAGTTGCAGACTTCCCGATCAGTCCACTCTGAAATCCAGTATCAGGATCCTTGGCTCCCATTAATTCTTCCTTTGAAACTGTCCTCAAGCTCCGGCACATTCTTTGCATGGTACCAGAGAGATTGTTCAATAAAAGTTGCTGTTCTGAGCTTCCTTTCATATTGACAGGTAGAAAGAATTCTAATATGTAATCATCGTCGCCAGTATACGTGCTTCTCAGCCTGATTGCTACGGCAGCATTCAAACCGAACTTTCGTGCATGATGCACTAGTGGATACTTATTAATATCATATGTCTTCACATCGGGATAAAAGAAAGGATGATTAGATTGAAGAGCTTTCCCAGCTATCCCTTGCCCTTCTTCAAGATGATGTTCCATACACGCATGCACAAAACCTTGAGTTGCTTTGTCATTCACATAACATGCTGTTTCCTCAATGCATAATACAGATTTCTCCTTTGGGCTAACAATGTTCTCCTTCACACGAACTCTAGCAGCATCGTCAACAGCCTCCAAAGTGATACAGCAAGGAATCCAAGTTAACGCCAGAGGTAGTCTATGTGCATGACATACAGCACGTAGAACATCCATTATCTCTGCTAATGCAGATCTCTGGTTCTGCTTCAAGGACTGCAACAAACATTCCAGCAATGTAACTAATGATGTAGAATTAAAAATATACTTTTAAGGGAGATGGCTACTGGCAATTATTGTCATGAACTTAACTTATCACCGTTTTCTTTTTCGATTCTACTCTTCTTTTTTTCTTGTTTTTTGTGACCAACATTTTATATCCTTTTTCCACCAATATGAACCCTCCTTCACCCATCATCCTCCTTTACTCTCTCTATCCTCATCTCTCAGTACTCTTTCAATTTCTTTACCCAAGTTTTCTTTTTTCTCTCGCTCTTCTCTCTGTCTCTTTAATGATCTCTCTCCCACTTCTCTTTCTTCTCTTTTTCTTTTCTCTCTTTGCCTCTTTTATACTCTCCCAACCCTCTCAGATTTCCCAGTCTCATGTGAGTGGGATTATTCATTAAACCAGCATATGAGATCAATATGTCCCCAGGTCTACCTATGTTAAGAAATCATATCTAGTACCTAATTCCTGTTGTATTTTCATTAACATATTTACATTTTTTTATGAAATTCTTCACTGAAATAAGTTAATACACTAAGTATTGAAAGTAGAAGTTCAACAGAACTAAAACAAAATAGGAAAGTGGCATAAACATCAGGAATAAATCTTTGCACTTAGTTCAATTAGGACAGTCCAGAAAGAACGAAGAAATAATATTGCAGCTAATAATACCTGAGGATATAATCGAGGAGGTGCAACAGTTCTCAAACTGACAATCTGCAACAGTCATGGTCCAAAGAAATATCAGCAACGTGATCAATAGATTCTTGCGATATAATTATTCATCAAACACTGAAAAGTGGAATGCGCAAAATATCACTGGATAACAGAAAATTCCAAAGAAGATGAATTGTTCAAACTGAGTGAATTGATAGCTTAGAATCATCTACAACTTTCTGAAAACCATTTCATGTTCTTATCAATAAGCCATATACCTATCCGAACTGAAACAAATCGTACATATTAGCATGATATGCATCACATTTACGACATCAAACAACAATTTGGCCAGCGGGAGAAAATTGTCCAAAAAGAAACAATAATAGAAGAATAGAAAAGGAACCCACGTGATAGAAACTTGAAACACAAAACTATTTCAAAGTTCAAATGATATTTATCAATGGAACTTATTTGAGATTCATTTTTTAAAAAAATATATAAATTTATTTTAAAATGAAAATAAAAATAACAAAAGACAATTATTACAATTATGGTGGATGGAGGCCAAAACCCAAATTGAATAGATACCGACAAAATCTGTCAATTCCATTCAATTTAACAGGAAGGATGGTGCTTGGTGCATTACACTTTATAGTCTTGACCACCAAGAAGGTGTTTTTGTTTAAATAAGAATTGATCCCCAAGAAGTTAGCTTCAAATAATCATAAATGAGATTATTTGAAACTATCGTATATCAGGAAGGAACAGTATACGAGGGAATGTGGAGAACTGACCTCTAGTGCGCGGGAAACAATGTCAATCTCTGCATCAAAATCAGACTTCTCCTTTGTAGTAACAACTTCAAGTACGGCACAGCATGACTTTTCAAGTTCATTATTGAATACTGGCAAGGCAATCGATCCATAAACCTCATGACCGATTGCATGTTCCATTCTCAGATACTCGTTCTCACTGTAATATCTAACATTTGATGTCCATTCTGGAATTTTGGAGGTAAAAACACGACCAGGAAGGCCAAGGAGAGAACCCAATTTTCCTTCTGCAGAGAAGGTATACGACCTCGACACTTCACGGTACCCCGTGAGCATTTGATCTAGCAAATAAGGCTGATCGCTGGTGCTCAGGAAGAATTGGTTTCCATGCTTTACAGGCACCCAGACTTGAGCCAAAATGCCCCCGGGGGAAGACTCTTTAAACAAGGACAGTGCCCTCAGCATTCTCTCATCAAGTGACCAACCAATCGGCCTAGAAATCAAACAATTATCGAGAAGGACATCATTTGATTTCGAACCTGCTTCATTTGTGTTGTCCGAAACCTCAGAAACCCCAAATTCAGTGTCTGGCTGCTGAAACATCACCTTGTCTCCACAAGTGAAAGAATTCGCCACTGAAATGGAAGTTCCATCCATTTCATTTAGTGGGAATGCTTCATGGCTCACCCCTTCTGGGAAAGTTGATCCCTCCATTGAAGGGCAAGTACTCATTGGCGGAATCGACGAAAAGCCACAAGAAGTGAAAATCTGATCCATTGTTGCACAGTTATTGCCCCATCCCGCATAAGAATCAAAACTCATCAGCTCTGAGAAACTATGAATCACATCTTCAGGACTCAGAATCCTCATTCCAACGTCAGTAGAAGTCAGAGTTTCCGCCTGAGTTCTCGAAGGCCCCCAAGACACCATCCCTTCCTCCTTGGATGAAAAGGGGTTTTCCATATAGAATAATCAAAGACCAAGTTCAGCAATCAAATCACAATGAATGCTAGAATTCCATCCAACGACACCGGCCAAAACTAATCCTCCTAAGCTTACTATCTTTCTCCCCCATTACAAAGTTAAGAAAAACATCCATTATATACCACCCCCAAAACTTCAAACACCCTAAATTAACCCCAGGTACACAATTACAAAACAACACTTTTACAAAGATTCCCCCAAATACCAACAAAAGCTAAAAAGAAATGCCATAAATCGAAGAACTAGAGTTCCACCGCACAACACCCTTATCTAAAATCAGCCCAATTCCAGTAAAAGGGAAGTTAAATAGAATAATATCAAAGCACCCCCAAAAGATGACGGATGCTACCGCAAATCACTGACGAAAGCAGCCAGAGATGTGAGTTAAGAGCAATTAAATAAAAGAAAGGAAAATTTAACAGAGTCGGTTACCGTCAGAGAAATTGCTGAAAAACCCACCAGCAATCTTAGCAGAAATGCACAGAATTCCAAGAATTAGAGATAAAGATGGGGATTAAGAAGGTCGGTGACGGTGAATGATGTGAGAGAGAGGGAATTCTCCTCCATAAAAGGGAAAAAGCCGAAAAAAAAACCCTAGAGACAGAGAGAGAAAGAGTGGGCACCATTGCGGCGTGAAGTGTTTTGTATCAGAGCGATTCTCTAAGAATTGGGTAACCAAAAATGGAAAGATTTGTCGCCATTGAAGATGGTTTTGGGCAAAGTTTATAGTTTTTTCTTGGTTATGGTGGCAACAGTGAAGGGATTAAAAAGGAACTTTTTGAGGTACAGATGCAAAAGGATTTGCAGAGAGGATTGTGAGAGAAACAGAGAAGAGAAATAAAGAAAGAGAAATAAAGAAAGAGAAATTGGGAAAGTAATAATAATGGAAGCTTTTGCTTTCACCTTCATTTTCATCCCCTTTTCTGATCCATCGAAGTTGTGGAATGTCCGATGCAATTTGAAATTACAACTATGTCCCTCTACCTTCTTCTTCTTCTTTTTCTTTTTTTTTCAATTAAATTTAAAAATAAATCTATGAAAGTAACCTGTCATTTTCAATTTTCTTTCTCACACTAATTTCTTTTGAACTTTGGTTAGAGTTTCCTATTTTATGAGTTTATCGATTGATAAAAATTTTAGGAAAACTGGTTAAAATTATTGAAAATTGTTATAATGAGTTAATAAAACTTGGTCATAACTTAAGTAGACCATGATTGTTCGATTGCAAATTTATAACAAAAATATAAAACAATGATTCGAATAATAAAAAAATTAAAGCGCGCATTAATTCAATTTTGAGATGATATGGTGTAAACAAAATTTAGAAAACTAATTTTTTTTTTAGTTTTCAAAATTTAGTTTGATTTAAAACATTAGTAAACATAAACAAGAAAACAATAAATTTATAAGTAGAATGGGTGTATGCAAATTTAATTTTCAAAAATCTAACCCTAAAAACCAATGCCTCATTTTATAACCATTTTTATTTTTGGTTGAAAACAAAGCTTATTTTTCTATCATTTATATGGACTGGTTTGCATATTTCTTAAGTATAATGGTTAAATTTCTAACAAAATTTCAAAAACAAAAAACAGATTTTAAAAAACTATTTTTTTTAGTTTTCAAAATCTGACGTATGTTTCAAAAACATTAATATAATGCAGACAACAGAGTGAGACATTTAAAGATGAAAAAAATGTTTATATATAGACTTAATTTTCAAAAACACGAAAGAATTATCAGACGACGTCCAAATAATTACCAGAAGATGTGCGAAAATTCAAGCCCAATAATTGATGTTTCTTTGTTCTGTTTCTATTTTTTTTCAAAATAGAAAATGTCTATATAGATACTGTTTTGTAATATTGAGGTTGTGTTTGCCGAACCAGACGAAAAGTGGTTTATTGGTAATGAATTTCACTGCTAGATCAATCATAATGAGTTTGAATCGTAAACATAATTGGATTGGCTTTGATCTCGTTTACCTATAATTATGAACATGTCACATCTATTGTTACTTTTACCGCTATACAAAAATTGTTATAATTTATGAGTATAGTTGATATTACCATTATCACTCTATAACCTCGTAGTAACTGTAATAGAAATGATAATAAGTAGCGGTAACCATAAGTATAAGAGATTCATAATTTTAATACTACAACAGTAACACTATATGCTATGATAACGACAACAGCAAGTGGGTCCCATGCAAATTTCATACACATTTAGATTGAGCATCGCTCATTCCTCAATCAGATTACGTTATTTGATCAAAATTCGAAGTGGACCCACATTTAAGTGCAATTGCATAAACGAATAAATAACAACAAACATAATCCAATTGGCTTGTTTTTCATATTGTCATTGATTTATTACCCTTATAGGTGGGCATAATACGACCTAAGTTTGATCATTGGCGTTGGAGACATGTAGAATTGATTGTTGAAACCTTTCTCCAGACCCTTGTGTGGAGCATCTCGTAATTATTGTTCGTTGTTTTGTATCATACCATTACTTTGCAAATTTATATATTTTTTTGTATGTATACACACGTAAATCTTTATTTAGATAAAAATTGAGAACAAGTCAAAAGTTTATTTTAGCAAAGTATAAAATGAAACTATAAGTTTACTTTGTTAAATATATAGAAAAATCAACGATCGACATAAAATGATAGGCTTATATTGTCTAAAATCTAATTCATAAAGACAACCATAAAGCTCGAGAAGATCGGTCCATAAAGAAAAGATTATGCTTAGACATCTTACTTCTATACATAGATTACTAGTAAAATAAATTCAACGATTCACTAAAAAATTTGAGGTGCACAGTAGTTGACTAGGGAGAGTGAATTACGAGGATGACTAGTTAAGTGACACGTGGAATGATGAGGTGGAAGTGGATATTGATAAGATTCAGTGAGAAAGGGCATCAGATTCCAATTCCCAAATGAGAAAGTAAAAGGGAAATAAAGTTGGGTCTTCGGAATTCGAGGCCATACTCTAATTCCCAATATCTTACGTCATCCAATCTATTTTTTTTATTATTATTTAAATCTATAGATCTATACTCGTGTCCTTCTCCTTTCTCCCTAAAAAACATCAAATATTGTACTTCTCGATTTGATATTGAATTGGTTAGAAATATTGTTCGACTTTATCAAAACGAGCATAATTCAATTATATAGTATTTATTATATTATTTAATTTTTTATTTTGGATATTGTAAACAAAAATTATCGTTTGTTTTTTATTTTTAAAATTTGAGTTAATTTTTCGTTTATTATAATATTATTGGTAAGTTTGAAACAATATATAAATTTAAAATATTAGAGAAAATGAAATCAAATGGAGATCAAGACAAAATAGATTGGACCAACTTTTGCGCTTTTAGATTGATTGGCTTTGGTATCGTCCTTTCGAGGTTGAGGAGTCCAATTTATACACGAGACACATCTAACACACTCCTGATCCACAATAAGTTCATTGAATATTTGATAATGTTATTTGACAGTCGAATTCCTAAAAGAACCTGAAAAGACCCAAGTTAAACCATGCTATAAACAGATAACTTTCATTACTTAAACATTAACGTTTGTGACAAATACCAAATCACAGTAGAAATCTGTGCTTTTCTACTTCAAATTTCTTTGTTTTAGGTTGTCATATTTTTTTCACTTAAAATTTATGAAAACCATAAAATTAGTTTTGAAAATGTAATTAAAAATGGTTTATAAGTTTAATTTTTCAAAAGTTAAAAATTAAAATAAAAACCAAATGGGTTTTAACAAGATTTTTTAACTGTTAATACTTGTAAATTTTTAATATATCTATATATTATAATACATACATATAGGTGAATTGATAAATTGTGGGATTTATTAAACAACATAATAAGAATTAATATTAATTATATATTAAAGTAATATAGATGGTTGAAATACCTAAAATATTTTTTTTAGCTAATTTAATTTTCCTTATTAAAATATTTCAGAGACTAATCATGAATGTGAGCTAGTGTCCATTTGAAGTCTAAATACAGAGTTCTATCAATTTCATCTAACTTAGTATAATATCTTTAAGAAAAAATAAATAAATTAGGGTTTTTTTAAGAATAGTAATTAAAAAAAAATACGGAATGAATCTACCATTGACAAAAACTCATTAATGTGACGAAATGTAAATATTTTGTCAATTTTATTATTTTTAACTATTTTTTAAATAAATTTTCAATTTTATCTAACTTTGCTTACGTTTTGATATTTTTAACTATAATATTTGTTAAGAAAATTTTGAATTTTTTTATTAAAAAAAAGAATTGTATGCACATTTGATAAATTAAATATCTAATGAATCGTTTTTAAATATAGCAAAAAGAACCAAAATATTTATAAAATATAACAAAATTCCATATTATATCAATGATAATATTGATAAACATTAGTAAAAGTCTATCAGTTTCTACAATGATATTGATAGACTAGACACTAATAGAACATAAAATTTTACTATATTTATAAATATTTTAGGAGTTAATTATTTTTCATCAAACTCATCTAAACCTTCAATTTTTTTGCACAATATGTAGCACTAATTATAACTAAAAATTTAATATTTATTTTTGAATTCCTACAAAGAGAATAGAGGTAGTAATTATTTCTTAGGGGTAGGATTTACAAAATAAGTCATAACCCAAGAAGCCAATCATGAGAAGAAAAGTATACAATGGATAATTGTTTAAATAAATATGATAATAATAATAATAATAATAATAATAATAATAATAATATTATTATTATTATTATTATTATTATTATTATAAAGTTTTGGAATCTGAATATCTTTAAAAGATTCCTCACCCAAAATTCAGAGTGGAAAAAGGGACAGTTTTTTTTTCCTGTGGATTGAAAAGCCATTGAAAACAACAGATTCAAATTTTTGACAATTTATTTAATTTTTTGTAGTCTTTTGTTTTGGTATTTGAATTTCATTTTCATCAACAGGGCAATGTCTTTGTGTATTATTGCTTTATTTTCTCATGTCAATGTCCTCCCAATAGCTGCAAGATCAGATCACAAATACCCCACCACCACCACCAAACACAAACCATTAAAGTAGACATAATCTCTTATATCTATTTTATGGGTAGGTTTACCGAAATAGACCGAAATCTGAGAGTATGGAGGAGTTCATGTGTGACCTACAGAAGAGTTTTGAGTGAACTCGTAAAATATAGTGCATGAGACTTTGTAAATTGAGTTTTTCCTCTTGTCGGGCCTTCATTTATACTATTGTCCGTTTTTTTTTTTTGCTAAAAAAATAAAACTTTTATCTATTCTTTAAAATTGCACATGTAACCAAACCAAGTGATTTTGGGTTAAATTTTAATTTACCTTAAAATTAACTCTTGAAATCACATTGACATTTCCTTTCTTATAAGACAATTCAAACAACTAGGAAAGTTTAAATCTACAATCACGTAAGAGAAGTTTTCAACGTCTTCACAAAAGTTATACGATCAAGTTAACTGCAATGTCCATACGTATCTAACCAATCTCCCATCAATGACATAATCAATCGAGTCTTAATATTTTTTTCATTTATATTTAATTTAGATATCCACACACTTAGATCACATAACATCATCCAAATTTAAACAAAACGTACTACGTGTCTCTCCTCCCTCGATTACTAGATAACACAAAACATTAAGCAGGAATATTATAATCTAAAACTTAAATAAACTAAGTTTAAGATTGTAATATTGTATTAATAATTACTAAAGCAATCAAAATCAATTGATTGTAATAATTCTTATGGATACGTAAACAAGTGGGAGTAGAAATGCAACTTGGCTTTCAAAGACAGCTTAGCCTAAAACAAAATAATATTCAAATTTCAACCACAAATTTGTATAGTTGAATGACGACAAATTTGAGGTGACCAACACACAACCTATTAAATGGAATTTTTCTATTCTATGTGTGTCTAATTTGCCAACCCTAAGCATGCCCACCTTGCACTATCAAATTATATATAAATTCCTTTATCCTATAGTTAAAACTCTTTGACGAAAAAAGTAGTTAAAATGTGAACGAGAGCTTAGCTCAACTGACATTCGAGTATACTAGTAATTACGAGATCTAGGTTTGAATATCTCAATCTTTAGTTGTTTACTTAAAAAACGTAGTTAAAAAATAAAATAGAATCGGTTTCTAGGTTTTGGGTTTTGAGGTTGATTTCGTTTTATTTTATAAAGTTTCAAAATGCTATAATTTACTCCTTGAGATTTGAGTTTTTATTTCAATTTGGACTTTAGGTTTTGAGATTTACAATCTTTGTCTTGATTTTTGTTATTAAATACTCACTTTTAGTCGTTGATGTTAATAATTATTATGCATTTGATAATAATTATGAAGTGGAGTTTTGAATTTATTTTTAATAGTGATGGAAAGTTAATTAATGTTACAATTCTTTGAATTTATTAAAATTAATCAATAGACATTAATACTACAACGAAAAGTGAGTATTTAGTAAAAATAGAAAAAAAAAAGAATCAAGGTTAAAAGTGTAAAATTCGAAATCTAGATACCAAATTTAAAACAAATTTCAAACTAAAGACTAAAATGAAACATTTTGAAAACATAAGGACTAAATTGAAACCGAACTCAAAACTTACAAACTAAATGTGTAATGTTTTGATACCTATAAGCTATAAGCCAATAGAACTAGACCCAAAACGATAAAAACATGTTTTTTCCTTTTCTAGTCAACCTTGAGTCGAATCAATTTATCAATTTGAGTATAGTTGAATAAATTAGATAAGTGATCAATTATTATATTAAAAATTGATTGTTTAATCATCCGTCACAATTGTTGAACTAAAATGAATATGCCAACACCTATTGAATAAACATGTGTCACGATGCCAACAACATAGAATATCGATATAAACCTATATAAAAAGAGATGAAAGTAGCTAGAGAAACAAGTAAGGTCTAATTTGTAATTTGCACCAATTTTTTTTTTTTAAAAAAAAACTAACCTTTTGTTAATCTCAATTTAAACTTACTCATGCCCTTTAAATTAATTAGGAATCAATGAGTGCTAATACTCAACTAATTAAATTAATTGTAGTAGTTTGGAATCAAAAGAAAATATTTTTTTAAAAAAAATCCATACTAATATTTTATGACACAAAAACAATATTATATGAAAGATATTTTTAGATAGTCAAACACAACTATGTCACTAAATTAATTAATGATCCAACTCAACTTGAGATTAGAGGAAACAAATTGAATTAGGGTGTGAATCGATTTTACATGTTGCAATCAAATCAATAAAAATATAATAAAATGTATCTTAGTGTGACAAAAGTATGTGAGTGGGGAAGGCTTTGCAAACCGTGTGGACTATAGAATCAAACTATATAATAAAAAAAATATTAATGATAATACTAATGAAGATACCAATCTTGGGGTTTGTAATATTGTATATTATGTTGAACATGGGCTTCATTACCAATTGAAGTGGATCTGGGAGAATCACAGCCGTCCATCTTGATTCCTATCTCAGATTTTGATTCCCCATCAAGATTCTTTGGTTTGGTTTTGAAAATATTCTCCCAATTATTTATTTATTTATTTATTATTATTATTATGATCATCGTTGGGGGAATTGGATTACAAAGAATTTGAGCTTTGTCAGAGAGAATCATGATATTGAAAAGGATAGTATCATTATCCAATAAATAATTGTTAGTAAATGTACGTCAGATTAAAGTTAAATTGGAGATTATCAATTAAATTTTTGTGTTAATTTAAAGATTTATAGTGTTTTTTAAAATTCTAAAAAATAAACGGACATCGATTTCAATTGTCGAAGATAAGAGTCCATTATACTTGTGAATATATTATTTATTAAGAATACACGTATTGCACATCAATTTTTTTTATATATATTTTCTAAGTTGGCTAAATGTTATACGTGTAAAAAAACGTGTTAAAATGACAGTCTGAACATGGTTCAATTGATCATAACATTTACCCAATAATTTTCTAAAAAAAAAAATCAAAGGTTCAAAATTTTCAATCTTAATGTATTTTTCAATGGATCTCTCGGTCGGAATAAATTAAAAAAGAAAAAAAAAAGTCAAAGTGTAGTCCAATGACAAATATTCTCTTCTTTAATGATTTCATGTTACTTTACATAACAAAAGAATCTAAAAAGTAGATGACATGAATGAGTTTCGATATTATAATTTTTCTGCCCATACCACCCATTATTGGTAAAAAGGTTGAAGTCTCCTCATAAATTTTCTTTTATCAATAATTTGGAACATTGAATTTGTCACTAGCTTCTAGACACAAATTGGTCGTAGAAAAAAAGATAACTCGAGAAATCACATGTCGTTGATGAAAACTCTATAATAAAAATAAGTTATAAATTAGAAAATTAATATTATTGGAAATATTTACAAATATAACAAAATTTTACAATCTATCGATGATAAATATAGATAAACTTATATCGATGTCTATCAACGTTTGTAAATATTTTGGTTTATTTTGCTATATTTAAAAATCTAAATTTTATAAATTTGATATTGAAAATTCAAATATGTATTTTCGGAGGAATTACCTTATTTTGCCATTTAAATTCAACATGGGGTAAAATTGGGAAGTTAAATAGAGTGGTGGGGCCCTCCACTGTGGTAGTGGTCATAAGAATTCTTGTACACAATTTCCCTTTTTCTACGGTGAGATTGAGCTTTGGGCCTCAAAAGAAAATGGGCTTTTATCTTTTTGTTCCCAGGCGTCATAATTTGGCCCATTTTAGCTGTTAAAGCCCATAGTTTTGTTTCTTAGTTTAAGTGATTAAGGCCATTAAGCCCATAATTTGGCCCATTTGTAGCATTTATTAATAACATTCCATTTTCATCTAAACGTAGCATATAGTTTCTTATTTTCTTTTCCCTTTTGTTTGTTTGTTTTTGTTGGTAAATTACAAATTTACCCATACCGGGTTTAGGGTTAAGGGTTAGAGCTTCATCGTAGCAAATTAATTATGATAATTTTTTCAGATGAGATAAAAATTCATGTATGATATTGTTTTTGTTATGAGTTTTTTGAAATTTTTCTTTAACTATTCGGTAATAATTCTCGCGTTTCTTAAAAAACAACACTTATTCTCTGTGAAACTTTTAAAACGCGAAGATTTGTCTTTTCGAAACTACTTTTTGTAGTGTTGGAAACTTGGATTGGTTTTTTAAAAAAATACTAATGGAAAGTGAACAACAAAATTTTAAATCTTTACGTTTGAAGCGTTGTTAATTTAATTTTCAAACATTAGAAACAAACATTTTATGGAGAGAAGTAGTGTGTTTTTTTTTTTTTTTTTTTTTTTTTTTTTACAATGATTTTCAACTTATTAAAGTTTTGGATGCAAGCCACGTTAAAAACACACAAAAGTGAGTTTGTAAGGACCATTCTTTTGCCGTCTTTCAAAACTTAACTAACAAGACCATGTTTATTAGTTTGTACTCGTAAATGATGATAATTATAATTGGTTCAAATTGATGTATCAGCCGTATGGGCCTCGATCATACACAGAATTAGATTGTTTTTTTTATTAGGTTTACTCATGCATTTTTCCAACTGTAAATTTAAATTATCATTAGGGTTGTTTACTTGGTATTTATCTGATATCATTGGATTCTTATCGTTACAATTACCATTCAAGGGACGTTTTGGGTATTTTAATATTATAATAACCACCTCTTGTTGTATAAATACTATTTTGTAGTTCTCAATTAACTTCAATCAACACTGATTCGAAATTTTCATTAACTACAATATTTACTATTTTTTACAATTGACATTCGTCATTTTTTTAATTATTTGCTACAGTGTCTAATATTTTATTTTCAAACTAAAATAGTTCACACGTTAAACACATACTATTAGAACTCACACTAAAATAATCTACACATCAAGCACAAAACTATTACAACTCAACTACAGTAACCGACTTCTTATCCTAAACACGTCCTTAGCGTTAATCAATAACAATACAATGGTTACACTAATAGTGCCAAAAGAGCTAATGAGTTCACGTGATTTTCAAAATACAGTTACTAAGCCTACTGTTCAGATTACCATTAATGAATTACGTTTTTTTTTTGTATGATGGATTGCGAACTTGCGATTTCAAATAAAGACCTAAATGAATATGTAAGTGAGTAAGTGTGTAGATATATGTGTGTGTGTATTATATTGTGAAACAATGCTCAAGTTTTGTTGTTTAGCAATTGCTTCTACGCTTTGTTTGAAAAATTAGGAAAAAAAGAAAAAAAAGAAAAAAAAGAAAAAAAAGAAAAAAAAGAAAAGAAAAGAAAGAGAAAGAAAAGAAAAAAGAGACGAGAGAGAAATGAAAGGAAACGGTCTGTTGCGTAAATGGCGAGGGAGATTCTCTTCCCCAACCTCTACACAAACCTAAGTTTAAACCTATTTGCGAATTTCACAGATCTCTTCAGCTCGTCCTTATTCAATTCAACCTTTTAACTAAATTCTTCCTTCTCTCTATCATGTGATTCATTTTGATGCCAATCATCCATTGATTGCTTATTCCTTTCCCTTCTCTTCATGCCATGCCACATTTCTTTTCTTCATCTCTCATTCTACCCACAAGTGTTTCTTCTACTTCTTTTTGCCTACAGCGGATTTCTTCAAGAAAAGGCTACAACCCAGGTTATCATTTTTTGTTGTGATTACTGATTTTCTGTTTCTAGAGTCCGTTATTTCCTTAATTTCTTATGGGACATTTAAACTACCACTGATTTAACTTGTTCCGTGCTGCAGTATTGACGTTTATTCATTTTATTTTTCCCGGGCAATGGTAGCAGAGGTTGTTGAATCAAGGAAGAAGGGTGGTTTTGGGTTTTTTGGATTGTGATGTCTAGTGGTGGAGAAGCTGATAAGCAATGGACTTGTGCAAAAGCCGGCGCTGCCAGTTTGCAGAAAGTGGGTTTGATTGTGCGAGATATTGGCGAGCCATGCCTTTCACAATCGCCCATAAAGGTTGTTATAACTGTAAGACTCATCAACTACGCGTATGAATGTGACTGAACGCTTCTGATTGTTGTCCTGTTTCTTTCCTTATCTCTTCGGTTTATTTATGTTTCTTTCTTTTCTTTTTGGGTTAAAGTTTCTAAATTTTCTTGGTCAAGGACCATAGTTGTTTGGTCTGTATTTCATCTAAAGCTTTAGGCCAACTTTTTTTAATTCTTTAGCGCGTACTTTGGGTTTTTTGTTTTGTTTTGTTGTGTGTGTGTGTGTAATTCCACTGTACTAATAAAACGAAGAAATCCATGTTTCTCGTAAGGAAACAAAAAAAAGTTTTAGTCCAACTTTCAGTGATGTGTACAATGTCAGTGTGGAGTGTTGTAGATTACAATTTATCATCCAAGTGCTAATCAGTGCAATAATCTTAATCTGCATAGATAATTTTCAGGCATGAGTAGTATCCTAGAACTTGTGTTCTACCTTTTCGGATAGAAATAGGTCCTAGGGGCCATCTTGTTCTTGGCAGTTGATGTCTCCCGATAGTTGAACTATAACATTCTTTCATTGGTATTCAGTGTCTACCATTCCAAAGATTCTCAAAGGACTGCCGTACTATATTATTCATTCTGGAGAGGAACATGGAGAAATGATAATTATTTACGGATAATATTCCGAGCAAGTAGACCATTTGGCCATATTATCGTTGTCTTCAGACTACAAGCATAACAAAAACATAACAGAAGGACTATGCACTAATATAACACTAGTAGCCCAAGAACTAACAAACTTCCCACGACCCACTAACGGGGTGCCCGGGCCAGTTCCCTTATTTCTTCTTGAACAAGTATTCACTAATAGTGACCAAACAACTTCGTCGACTCGAAGACACTTCGCTCAAGGTGGAACTTGGGGAAATTGCTTCTTCATTTTGTCAAAGGATTGCAATGCCATTTCGAACTTCAACTAGTTATTCTAATGGAAAAAGCCCTCCCAATTATAGTCTCAATAAATGGCTGAGAGGTCAAGGGTTTATTCCATGATGACCACCTACCTAGGAATTGATTTTCTACGAGTTTCCTTGACACCAAAATATTGTAAGGTCAGGCGGGTTGTCTCGTGAAATTAGTCGAGATGTGCGTAAGTTGGCTCGAACACCCACGAATGTAAAAGAAAAGATAAAACCTTCCATATTAGCATCCACACATTGCATCAAATTGCCAAAACATCCTTGGGGCAATCATTAATTTGGGCTGGTTTCAATTAGGAGACATGAAAACCAGTGTGTATCAATGCTTTTGAAGGCAATTTTAGGGAGCGACTTGGCCCATCTTTTCCATGACCTTTTATTAGTAGATTTCTTTATTGGGATGTGATGAGGACGTTGTGGGTGTGTCAACTTAGTTGAGATATCCAAATGTGCCTGTTGATCCCATAGTCTTCTTGGATTCTTGTCTCCTCGATAGTTGTATCTCATTGCAATTCAAGCCCTTGTCTCTTTTCATTTCATCCATGAAAAGTGTTGTTTCTGTTTTAGAAAAGTGTTTCATACAAGAGGGGAAGACTCCTATTTATAGAGTTTATTACGAGTAGGGGTAAAAAGGGAAATAACCTAGAATATTGCCCGATTAACCAATTAACCCCATTCTTCTTACATCACTCCAACAACTCTTTAATCAAGGGAACCGAGAACTTGTTAGGTTAGGTATGATGACTTTGTTCAACGTTCGATAGTCTACGCCAAAAAGCCAATTTCCAACTTTCTTTTAAACAAAATCATAGGGCTAGAGAATGGGCTCATGCTTGGATGAATAATCCTTGCTGTCGAAATTTTATTGACCAGGCATTTATCTCTGTTTTTTGCAGATGAGAGTATCAATATGACCTCATGTTAATTGGGTCACTCTCTGTATATAATGATTTATCTTTCAAGATGGTAGAAGCTCCTCAGGCATGTTAAAAACATTTTCATAGTCAATAATTAATCGGTCTAACTTGGGTATGCCGGTGTATGTCACCGTGGACCCATCATCATGATATATTTCAATTGCGTTGAACTCGATTGAGAATCCTTAGTCTCTGGGATGCTATGTTTTTGGTCAACATTTTATAGAAAACTTCCATCTTGGCCAATGATTGTCCCCCTTGAGATTATATTCAATGACCCCACAACAAACATCATGCTCAAGTTTTTCCAATCCACTGCCATCTGCATTCCCAGAATCACATCTAAGTTTTCCAACTCAAGGAGAAGGAAATCCTACACAATGGTCATCTCCTGCATGCTCACGGCAATGACTTTGCAAATCCATTTTGCCCGCAACTTCTCACATTCCCATCACAACACTATTTTTTCGTTTCAGGTAAAGGAAACTTAGGATTTTCTACTAACCTTTGTGATTTTTTTCCCTTCTTCGAATAAGAAACAATTTTGTTGATGGATGAAATATCCAAAGAGATACAAAGGAGATACGAAATGCCCATAGTAGGGATCACAAAAGATTTCTCCAATTAGCAACAAGGATAAGTTGTGATTGGTATAGGGCTGAATAAGTTTACACAAAAAATGCATTGAAAATGCGAAGATCAAGCACTTCCTTGAATGACCTTTCCTCGTCCTTCAAATCCTTGCGTTTCGTTCATCCCAAATTTTCCATACAACAACTCAAACAACCTTACAATGCAGTTCAACAATAGCTCAACAACTAGACTCACTTCAATCATTTGAGTGGTCACATGCTCTTCTTCCGTTTCTATTTCCTCCACCTCGTCCACTTCTATGTTAGTGGACCAAAAAATAAGTAAATTTAAGAAAAAACCAAAGATGACTATTGCTAAATCAAGAGAACTTAAAATATCAATAGCCTGAGGGTTGTGTATCTTCCTCGACCAATCCATCGAGGATGGACTTTTATTATTAAACTACCTCTAACGTATTACCAATATACACCTACTCTATTTCTATCTCCAAAATACCTCTATTAGTACTCTCACATGTTATAAGTAGATTTCTTCTTACTACAATTCCCAACCACATATTTTTCTTCACATCAGTACATAGACCCTTTTCTCGTCTTGCTTGAAACTCTACGTATGCCAACTTCTTGTAGAGCTAATCCCTAAGACCAGTAGGCGTTTTCCCTGCCAATGTGACGACTTGACGATTCTCAACCCATTTATACAAGTGAAGTACGCATCCTTACTGACATTATGAGCTTCTCTGTTTTCGACAATTGCTGCAATTAAATGTATTGCTTTACTCTAAATAACCATTCATCAGAATCTGTTCCATTAAAGACCATCATCTTTATTTTCTTGAACTTAATTCATTCACGTCGCTCTTCTTCCTCTTTCTTATGAGACGATTCTCCCTCATCCATCTCATTGGGAGGTTCTAGGTTTGTTGTATTCTTCCAGGCATTCCTTGGTTTGTAAGAAAACTTCCTTACTAACAATCATTTTGCCAAATAACTGGACACAGTGGCAAAATATCTCCCGATCACTGAGAAACAAGCCAAGGAAAACATTACTAACAAACTTCACTGTGTCTCTAATCGTGGATGCCTCCCCTGGCCAATTCACTTGTTTGATGTATTAGGATACGATGAGGGTGTTGCTGGGGTGTCAACCTAGTTGAGATGCTCGGGAGCACCTCCTGATCCCTATTTGCTGACTTTTGATATTCATCTTTCGTATCCAAGTTTTGTACTTTGAGCAATAGTCTCAGTTCATTATTTCAATGAAGAGGCTTGTTTCCATTTTAAAAAAAGTATTCACTATTGGGGGCTGAACACTGTATTCATACTTGTACTCTGCACAGTGATACTGTGTACTTGAACTATAATATGTAATAATCTAAAATATTCTGAATACTATTTTCGTTTGAAATGGTTTCATTTCTTTTGGTCGTTATCTGTAGCATTTAGAAAACACGAATTTGTTTAGATATTTAGTTACGATGACAACATCTTTTCTGCATGATTTTTTAACGCAGTTTGAATGACAATGACATTTTATTTATTAGCGTTCATGCAAAATTTGGAGTGCTGTTCTCATGGTGCAGGTAAACAGAATGCTCAAGCCAGAGAAGTGGCTGGCAGCATTTGATAGTGATGGAAAGGCTCTTGGTTTTCAGAAGACACTCAAATCAATAGTTTTGGGGGTATGTGTTGTCTTACCATGAAAAAATGTCAGATTCTATCTTAAAAAGTATTTCTTAGGTTTTCCCCTCTTTTTTAAACTTCCGTTAATGTAACTTGAATCTTTAAGAATTTTTGAATCAAAATCTTTGTTGTCTAATTCTTCAATTACAAGGGACCTGCTACAGACCAGCCTTGGTGTCATTGGCAGCAGTAACTAAGCCAATGTCAGCAATAAAACTAAAAGACTAAAAAGTTACATCATCTGTAAAAGAACTAACAGTAACTAACCGATAACTTGGCCGTTAACAGCAGCAAAAGACTAACTTTAAATGCAACAATACAAGAAGACTAAAGTCATGGTCAAGCACTCAGTAAATGGGTAAACAACTAAGAGAGGTAGAGAGACAGTACACTACATCAATTCCCTCCTAAAGCTAACTCATTCTCGAGTTAATTAAACAGCCAAATGAAAACCATCTGTGGCATGGTAAGTTGTGAGATAAAAAACATTGAATGAAGGCAGGAGTGATTTTGAAATGTGGGGGCAACCTTGTAGGTGTTGAACGTTCAACAATAGGAAAAGGCCCAATTTTCTTTGGATGAAGCTTGCATGAACACTCGAAGGCAGCCTAGGCTTCCTTAAATGAACCATCACGAGATCCCGAACTTTAAAGGATTGAGGCTGACAATCCCAACGAACATCTGAAGTAGAAGGTAATGTAGCAAGGTCCACAGCTAAGCAAGGAATCTTAGGATAAAGATAAACTAATTAAACTGGTCACTTTGTAACCTATATTGCACACATGATTATAGGCAAACTCAGCTTAAGTTAGTGCAAGGTCCCATCGGGAAGCTTTGTTCCCACAAAAGACATCAAACTAAATTACCAAGTGTTTATTTGGTCACTCATGTTCGCCATCGGTTTGAGGATGCTTGACTGTCCTCCACTTTCCTCATCATAGCTATAGACTTCAACTTCCGTTGGATAATATAAGGGCTGTAAAGTTACATTTTTCTTGATATCTTCCCATCTACGAGATGGGCGATGTGATGTAGCTTGAACTCGGCTAAATTGTGATGTGCACTTAGCTTATGGAACACCTTGGAGTAGTAATCAGCCATGGAACAAGTTTCTTGAGTTCAATGTTGATATTGATCATAGAGCAATTGCTCATTGTTCACAGGGTGAAACCAATTCTACTTTAGTTTCAACCTCTTTGGCCAAGAGGTTTATTTATTTATTTTTTAATTGTTTTATTTTTATTTGTTTATTTTTAAATTCTCCCTCTCTCTCTCTCTCTCCCCCTTTTCCTTTCTTTTTTTTTTTTTTGGAAAGAAGCAACAGGAAAATTTCGTTGGAAAATTAAAAAAAAAGAAAAATTTCATTGGAAAAATGAAAGAGGCCAATGCTTCAAAGGTACAAAGCTTCACCAAATAATGCTGAGTGCCTTTTCATGCCCTCTTCTATTGATTTGCAATTTTTCTCACCATGTGGAGGTTCTCTCTCCAGCTTCTTATCTTTGGATAGTCAGCCAAAGAACGATTCCACTTCCCTGGGCCAATCCAAGAAGGTCTCACATCGAACTTGCCACTAAAAGTAGTTTCAGGACAATCAAAGGGTCTTCCACAATAAAGCTTCGTCATGGTTCGATAGATATGAATTTGCTCGGCTGAATGCATCTTCGTGGGGCTCCCTCAGTAAAAAGTTCAAAGATTTCTCATTGCAAGATATTGTTCTAAACTTGCAGGCCTTTATTTATCCACCTTGAAGCTCAATCTCATTTTGGGCTTAGCCCTTGCGGATCCTTCTTTTCATTGTTTTTTCCCTTGTTTTGTTACTTTATCTTTGTTCTAGGCATGTTTAGAAGCCGCGGTTATGCTTTATGTATCTCTTTTTCAATTCTGTTTGGAGATGAGGGCGCTAAGGGGGTGTCAACCTAGTTGAGATGTGCGGGTGCGCCTGCTGCTCCCCGTTTTTTGCTTAGCTCTTAGTATAAACATTTTGTACTTTGAGCTTTTATATTAATAAAGAAATTGGTTTCCGTTTCAAAAAAAAAAAAAAAACTAAAAGTAGTTTCAGGCAACATCGTCCTTTTTTCCCCTTGATTTTGTGATTACCAATTTGATTGCTTGTGATGTACCTTCCAAACTTCATTAATCGAATCCTTGTCAAGAATAGGATTGGAAGCCAAGCCTCCATAAAGGATGGGACTACCTATTGCCACCTGACACCTAATAGCTTTACATGAGTACATGTTTGGTTGTTTCCTCTTCAATTTGGTAACTGGTTACTTGCTCTTTGTATAGACTTTGTTATTGAGAAAAGCCCAATTTTATGAAGAAAAAATGTGCAAATAACTGAAGTTGCAAAAATGAATGCATGGTCTCCAGCTAGTAAGCTAGTCAACAAAATTGTGAGAGAATAATTACATAAAAATAGAACTTTGATTTTAAATTTTGAAGACACAGAAAAGACAAATATTACCTTTTTCTTTGTATTTGATCACAAAAACAGGTAGTTTTATCAATGCTTCATTGTGTTCCTGTGTATAAAACAAAGAAGTTTAATTGTGGTTGGCAGGGTGTGGATCCGTCTATTAGGGCAGAAGTATGGGAATTTTTGCTTGGTTGTTATGCTGTAGGTAGCACTGCTGAGCACCGAGGCCAACTAAGAACTGCCAGAAGGTTTTTTACCTCCCTTGAACAAAAGTTCTCCTTTGTCACGTTGGATTATTATTATTTATTATTTTATTATTTTTCTTGTTTTTAGACGTAATCAAGCCTGCATTTTACTTTTGTGCCCTTTCTATATCTTTGTAGATACATATAAACATGGGTTTGATTCACACTCCATGTTCTGAGAAATATTTACCATCCGAAAAGAGGAAAAAACGGAGTCTTTGTCTAAAGAAATGCCTTGAGAAAGGGCAGATGTATACAATCGTTGTTCTCCCTATGAATATGAAGAACTTTTTTCATCTATATGTCAACAAGGAAAAAACTCTCCACCCATTTCCATCCCTTTTATTATTGTTATTAATTGTTTTCTTAAACTGTCCATTCCAAGTTTAGATTTTTTTCCTCATTTGTTTTTATATTTTAAATTAAGTTAAGCTTTTGGGTCCGTTGGTGATTTAAGATGGTACTAGAGCAGTGGTCCATGGAGGCTCTGTGTTCTTTCCTACACCATTTTTTCCTCTCCAATTAATATTTATTTTCACTTTTTGGACCTTTCACATATTTCAAGCCCACAAGTGTGGGGGATGGGGGAAGTGTTAGTGATATATAATTAAATTTACCTTCACCCACGAGCTTAAGCTTTTGGGTCAATTGGTGGTTTAAGATGGTATCATAGCAGGTGGTCTTGGAAGGTCTTGTGTTCAAGCCCCTACAACGTTTTTTCCTTCCTGTTTAATATTGATTTCCACTTGTTGGGTCTTTCACATATTTCAAGCTCACAAGTGAGGGGGAGTGTTAGATGATATTTATTTAAATTCACCTTCACCCACTAGCTTATGCTTTTGGGTCGATTAGTGACTTAAGATATTGTATATTCAATACCTAAATTTCAGAATTTTATTCTGATTTGAAATCATGTGTTGATGAAGTTATGGCTTAGTTCCCAGCCGAAAAACTTAATTGCTATTTGTCCTTCCAAATTATGTCATATCATATATGGATGTTGGAGCTGTCTAGTGGCTGTAAATAAGATCCTTGTATAATGACCTCACAAAGAAGTTGGAAGGATCACCTATCCATAACCATTAATCCTCCGTGGAGAATAGGATTGTAATGGTGAGGGAGAACCATCCACTTTGTCAGGTCTGAAAATGATAATCTCAATAGTTTGTCATTGTGGACCAAGATTCATGAATCTTGGCATTCTTTTTCAAGGATTATGAGTAGAGAGTAGGAAATTCAGCAGCCACAGTGAATTTGGTAACCACCTACCTTGCCAGAAGTTGATATTGTATGTTGTTCCACAGTTTTACAGATGTTTCTAATTCTTCGAGGGGGAGAGATCAAAGGATTTGTTTTAATTATTATTTTTTTTAAATTTCTTAGTCAGAATCAATTTTGATTAAATAATCAAACTCAAATTCTGAAAGAGCTTCTAGCTTTGCTGCTCTGTTTGAAGTTAATTTAGGAGGGATTTCCTCGTCTGTATCATTTATTGTTTTGGGACTGATTTCTTGAGTCTTTGTTGGAGCCTTCCCTCTCCTTCTCTTTCACTTGGTTTCCGTCCCTCTTTATTTGATAGGGAAATGGAAGATGTCACGCCCCTCTTATATTAGATTTGAGGGGTTTAACTTTCGGTATGAGTTTGAGGGGATATTTACTTTTGGATTCTTGACCACACTAGGCATTTGAAGCCAGAGGGGAATAATAGAATTCTTAGATAGGTTCAGAGACTAGGTGAGGATGTTATGGGAGGTGGCTAGATATAATGCCACTTTACGGGTGTTGGTTACTTAAACCTTTTGGATATTTGATCACTTGTTAGGTTTTATGTTTCTCTCTAAGGTGTCCTTGACAAATTTTTTTTTTTGTAATTCAATTGTAGGTCTCAGTCTTACTTGTTTGGATTGGGGTCCATTATTTTAGTTAGTGTCGGACCCCTTTCTTTTTTGTTGAGATTGGTTTTTTTTGTATGCCCTTGTATATTCTTTCATTTGTCTTAATAAAAGTGCAGTTTCTTACCCAAAAATAATTATACCAATGAAATTGCTTCTTATTTGAAACAATGAATCATTGCTAAGAAATATTTAGATAGAGTGCACCAAGAGGAACTCAGAAATGAATGATGTTCTAATCACCTTCAACTCCCAAACAGAGTTCTAACTTGCAAAGATGACCCACACAATAAGTTCTAACGAGAGGATCCTTCTTTTCCTCTTCTGTTCTTCCCTCTCTCTCTTGTCATCTTCTTGTTTCTTGTTTGCAAGCGGCTGCATACCTTTCTTATTCCTGAACAGAATATTATCCCATTTTTGTTTAAATTTTATTCATAGTACTCTAAGATGTGAAATTGTACATGTCCATGGTTCACTATCAAATGAAATGACTGTGAAACTTTTTCATGCAGGGAACGTTACAAGGACCTGATCGAGGAGTGTCGGATGTTACATTCTAGCATAGGAACTGGTTCCCTAGCCTACCCTGTGGGTTCTAAAGTTATGGATATGAGGACGTCATCTAAAGATGGACCAAGGGAAGCTGAGAGTGAAAGTAGAGAAGTTTCCGTTCATAATACTCATACAGTAGAAGATTCTTTTTGTAGGAATAATAATTGTATAGATAAATCATACACATGTGAAAGGGAAAGCTCAAATGATTCAGCAGAACTTGCGAGTGTTAGGGAAAGTACAGATAGTGCGGCAGATGGGTCTACCTGTTGTGTCCCCATTTCTGGTCCTTGCAATTGTTATTCCCTAAAACCTGGGAGCGAAGCAGATGGATCAGCAATTGTTACAGAAAATGATTATGATTTTCCTCCTCTACCTGTCATCAACTTGTTTGACAAGGACAACCATGATAAGAACAAATATTTCCTGCCCAATGCCAAACTTTCAACTCAACGTGAACTGAGATTTGAAGATGGCAGCATGCACAGTTTTCAGATAAATAACAATGAAGATTTAGTTATTGAATCAACTGCCTCATCCTCTAACAATGTTTCTCATCCCATTAGCTCTGAAATTGAAGTGATACATGTTGATTCAAGCGACCCAGAATTTCAAAACAATAGCTCGTGCAATAACATGAAGCCAAATGTACCAGAAACGGAATACTTAAATGCAACAGTCCACCGTAATAGTGGTACTAGTGAAGATAGAGTATCTGAATGGCTTTGGACCCTGCACCGGATAGGTAAATTTCGGACAGGAGTAGATTTGTGTCTATTTTTGATGTACAGGTCTAATTTTTCTTTATAGTCTTGACTCTTGGACTCATATTTTTTATCCAGTGGTAGATGTGGTTCGTACAGATAGTCATCTTGAGTTCTATGAGGATACGAGAAACTTAGCTAGGATGTCAGATATCCTCGCAGTTTATGCATGGGTTGATCCTGCGACTGGTTATTGTCAAGGTTGTGAATTGTTTTTCTTTTTGTACCGGTTTCCCCATCCATGTTTTATACTAATTTAATGCTGCAATATATGGTATCATAAATTATGATTTCAGGAATGAGTGACTTGCTGTCTCCTTTTGTTGTTCTATTTGAGGATAATGCTGACGCATTTTGGTGCTTCGAGATGCTCTTAAGGAGAATGGTACTTGAGTTATGTTGGAAAATATCTTGGGCTGGATTTTCTTATTATCTTTCCCTCTGACCTGCTGTTGCAATCTTCCAGCGTGAGAATTTTCAAATGGAAGGCCCAACTCGGGTGCTGAAACAGTTAGAGGCATTGTGGAAAATTTTGGAACTTACTGACAGGGAAATCTTCACTCACCTGTCGCATATAGGTGCTGAGAGCCTACATTTTGCATTTCCAATGCTCTTGGTACTTTTTCGTCGGGAGTTATCATTTAATGAAGCACTTTGTATGTGGGAGGTTAGTGTTCTTTTTCGTTCAGCAAATTAGTGATGTATTGATATTTGATATTAAAGATGTATCGATATATTGATGGATATTTCAATCCTTGCTTAGGGATAAAAAATCTTTGATATTTGGTGAATGATAAGTAATACATTCACTCAACTCTCACTTTGAGATAAATTACACCATAATGCTTAAATTTGTAATTGGGTTCTTTTTTGTATATCTACAATTTATCTATCATTGGGCAAATTGGTTTTTATTTATGGCTGACCTGAATGAAACTATAATACCATTTCAATCATAACAGCTAATTGTCCTTGATTTAGATGATGTGGGCTGCTGATTTTGACGAATCAAGAGCTTACAGTTTAGAGGGTAGTTGTTTGGAAGCATTGACCTTACAACTTCCAAGAGGCTCGGAAGTGGAAATAAGTGAAGCAGACATGGACAATAGTAACATTAACACGAAAGACACCTTACAATCAAATAACGAAAATTTGGAACGTTCATCATGTGACAATGCTGGAATGAAGTCAACATCCGCCCATGCTTTTTGTGGCTTGACTAGGAATCTTTGTTCAAGGAATGATCTTACGAAGAAGTGCACTGTAATATCATCCACTGAGCAAGGTGACGACGAGCTTCCTGTTTATTGTGTTGCAGCAATCCTTATAATGAATCGCCAAAAGATAATTAGAGAAACACGTTCTATTGATGATCTGATAAAGGTATGTGCTTTTAAATATATTTTATGCTAATTGATTCCGATAAATATTACCAATTCTTTCTTCTGTATCATCAATGAAATATCATTTTTTTTTATAAGAAACAAGTATATTGAAAGGAAAGAACAAAGAACAAGCTAAAGGCGAGGGACAAGAAGGCCCTCCCTAAGGAAACCTAATACAAAAGAGCTTTCCGGTTGTTTAATATCATGGAAAAGCTGTAATTAGAAAATATTTTAGTGTGATTTATACACCACCACGAGGTTGTGTTTTGTACCACAGACCAAAAAGAATCAAAAGAATTAACAAAGACATCAACGAAATATCATTTTAAGCTCTATTCCCTAATATAGTTCTATCGACATTGTCTAGTACGACGTTTTTCTGATTTGACTCCACTGTTTCTTTTGTTTGCATTTCTTTTTCTTTAATTAGATGTTGGATGTGCTTAATATACATGTAGGTGGGCACGCACCCATGCAGGACATGCTATTATGCTGGGGAGCATTTCCCCGCAGGCAGGCAGGCATCATGTATGGAACAGACGCATGTGGGCTGGCAGAGTGTGGGATGTGCGTTGAAAGGGTTTCTCTGTGGCATTTTGATGCCCTTATGTGGATAGGGGGCTGCGTAGGACTCCACAGAACACACTTATGAAGAGAAAAGAAAGGACTTGCTCCACAAGGCACTCCCCCTTGAAGTGAGGACACTTATTTGTTAACCGAGGTCAAAATTGGTTAGGCAACTCCTACAAGTTAGGTAAAAAAACGTGGACCTAAAATTGTGAGAATACGAATAGGAAAAAGTGGTCTCCCTTGTTAAGTGTGTTAGGCATCTTATTCACTGATACTCTCTTTTGTGAAGTGATTGAAGTGTGAAAGGTAGAATAGAGGATTCATCCCCTTGACCATTTGTGTCGCTAAGTGTTTTGTTCTACCTAATCTTGTCCTTGTATTATGGGAGTGGTAAGGCTGAGTAAGAGGAGTACTCTTAGTGAAGCTCTGAGCGAAACATTCATTTGTGGATTTTAGCCTTGTGACTCGTGGAATCAGAAAACAATTTCCATGTTGGGAATCTGTTACCTTGAGCCTTCCCTCCCATGCCATGACATCGGTCCCCTTTTGTAAGGAATATCCTTTTTTTTTTTTTTTTGTAAACATTTCTGTTTGTTTTGTAGAGATGGGGGTTCACTGGAAGCTCAAATTGCAAGATTGGAGAAGGTGATGTAGCTACCTGGAGGGGGCGTAGTGAACATGGAAATGGTATTCGACAACTGTTTTGCATTAGGAAAATGTTCTCTAGCAAACCACAAGGAGATGGGAAAGAGAGTAGGAAGACCTTATCCCACGATAGAATATTGATGAACCTTGGAGAACTTTTGTTCTGGGCAAACCTTGAGATCGAAATCATTGAGATTAGGCTTTGAGGATGAGAAAGATGACAAGGAATGAAAAGAAAGACAAGTGTCATGCCTGACCCACAATCTATCATATTCCAAGGAGAAATAAGCCTCAAATGGAGAGTATAGAGCACGTGATCAACGGTATGTCCATGGAGTTCCTTAGATAATGTGTTGGGAAAGAAGGGGTTTGGTTTTAAATGGTGATCTTGTATTTGGAATTGTATTAGGATGACTAATTTTTCAATCATTGTTAATTGGAGCCATGAGGTACGTTTTTTGCTTCAAGGGGTTCCCCTTTCTTCCTTCCTTTTCATACTAGTGGTGGACGTTTTTAGTAGGATGCGTAGGATGGTGTCACTAGGAGTTAAGAAGGGAGTCGTTGAAGGTTTCAAGTTAGGAAGGAGTCCGCGAGCTTGCCTCACCTTTAGTTTGTTGATGATACCTTTTTTTGGGATAGGAAAATTCATTTCTAAATTTACAGTTTTATCTAAAGGATTTTTTAAAGTGATTTCTGGTCTTGAGATTAACAAAAGGAAGGGGTGTCTACTTTTGTTCTTAACTGCTATCCATCTAAGTTGAGCTCATGAGCCCCTTTGGTTGGTTGTGATGTGGGTGAATTCCCCCTCCTTGTATCTTGGGCTCCTTTGCAAAAGATTTGGCTTTTTATTAAAGATAAATAATAAAGAGACAAAGCTCTAAGTACATGAGAAGTATACAAAGAGCAAAAGAACTAGGTAGAATCAGTAGGTGCACCAAGACATTTCAACTAGGTTGACATCCCCATAGCGTTCTCATCACATCCTTAAAGTAGAAAATCCGGCTTACAATAGAGATAAATATGAGGAAAATTTGGACAGCCCCCAAATTTTGGCAAAATAAATATTAAAAAGGCTAATACAATAAAAAACCTAAGGAGAACAGTAAAACTATATCTGAGAAAGCGATAAGTAAACATATAAGAGACTATGATCAAATCCTCTGCTTTATGTGATGAAAGCATGCCAGTTTAGTAGATTCTCTTGCAGCAAATAGTCTTGGAAAGCTTTAGATAAAGAACACTACGAAGAAGCATTTAGGCAAGCAAAATCGAAGCGATCTCTCAAGGGTAATACTTTATCATGAAAAACCCGTTGGTTCCTTTCAAACCACAGCTCAACTAACAAAGCCTTTACTGCATTATCCAAAGGACCGAGGCAGATTTCTTCAGGCTGGGACCTGATAGCATCTGAATAATATTGTTCCTAAAGCTTCCACCAAAAACCCATGTTACTTGAAATATATTCAGCAATCTGAACCAACAGTTCATAGCGTAGGGGCAGCCAAAGAATAAATGTTGAAGATTTTCCTGATGATTGAGGCATAGATGACATATATGAGGGGAGATGGCATGGTCTGGGAATTTTTTCTGTAAATTGGCAGCACAGTTTAGGCTGCCATACAACATGGTCCAAACCGAGATATTGACTCTCTTTGGGCTTTTGGGTTTCCAAAAACTTTTATATAGGATAGTGTCGATGGGAGATACTGGAGAAAGGTGGTGGATCAAGGATTTAACTGTGAAGGATCCGCTGGGAAGCAACATGAGGAGTAGTGTTTTGGAATCTAGTTTTGGATATGATTAAAAACGTTTGGCTACTTGGAAAAAGAGCTTTCTTCTCTAAATGGGGAAGTTAGGATTCCAACCTAACATGAGATACTAAAAAACACAAGATGACTCAACATATTGAAGAATTCAAGCAAAAATCAACTTTGTATACCAAAAAAGGAACAAAGGAACCTCTGCTAGAAACTTTTCAAATAGAAAATCTTGAAGATAAATTTGGAGAAAATCTTGTCGAGACTCATGTAGTTGACAGAGGTGATTGGGGAAAATTTCACTTGAATTAAGTAGAAGATCAAAAAGAAGAAATTGAAAATGTTAATTTGGAAGTAGTCTCGAGTGTAAAAGAAAATTCCAACAAAGAAAATGAAAAGTGGTATTGAACATCAAAACTCCAAACGTCGAGGTGGAAATCAAAGAATCGACCAAGAACGACACACCAATTGCGTTGGAAATCGATTACCACAACGTCATGAAACTTGAAGCAAATGATGAAGAAAATGTGATTCTTGAAGGGTTCTCTTTGGAAGCTAATTCTTTTGTGATTGATCCTTTGAATACGGTTTTGAATGAGCTTGAAGGAAACATCTTTTTCGGGTTTACTACCAATGTAGAGGTTCATCTTTTGGTGGAATTATTGGATTTTTTGTCTCGAATTTATTCCTTTGATCATAATATTTTTGTTCAAAATGTAGGAGGTTGGTTTGGTCATACTCCGTTGAACAAGTTTATTTCATTCATTGTTTGTCCATGACCTTTTTCTTTTTAAAACTCGAGGACGAGTTTTCTTTTTGGAGGGGTAGAATGATGTAAGAAGAATAGGAGTTAATTGAGTAATCAATTAATATTTTAAGTGAATTTCCTTTTTACCCCACTTGTAATAAAACTCTATTAATAGGAGTATTTCCACAGAGATTATTCATTCTAATAAAAGATTCACAATCTTGGTTCTTGGAGGATTTCTCCTGGAGACCACTTAGGCTACATCATCAAGATGTCTGTAACTTACTATAAGTACCCTAAGAATTTAGATTCTTATTTCTCGTGTGTATTTGTCTGCATTTGTGTTTGCTTATGTGTTTGATCATAAAGAAATTAATTGTCTGACGTCTGTTCCTTATGGAAGTTTAAAATTACTTTGAAACAAAAAAACCTTTTAATTATTTCAAGTTGCTATTTTATGTCTATGGCAGGCATTGACAATTTTAATTTGACAGATTTTCAATGATAAGATGCTGAAGATTAGTGTCAAAAGATGTATACGTGCAGCAATTAAATTGCGGAAGAAATATTTTTCCAAGGTGAGATGCAGATTTAAGTTTTTCTTATTTTAAAGCTTGCCGTATCAAGTTTTTTTTTTAATGCACTGATTGCTTTCAACCCTTTTTTTTCTCTTTTATCTTGAAGGGCAAAATGACATTTCTCCACTCATAAACTGAATCAATTATCTTGATTGATTGCTTATATTAAATTTAGATGCAACATGATACATAACCATCCTTTACCGTCCTTTGACCCGTCATCGTTTATTATTCAGTACAAGTTCAGGAAGAATTTTTATTACGGAGAAGTTCATGTTCTTTTTTTTTTTTAAATTACAAAAGAATATAATATTTCTGAATGTTATAATATTCTTCTTTTTTTCTCATTGCCAGTTGACGATCTTTTCGGTGATCAGTGATCACAATGATTTCTTCTTTTTTTTTCTTTCTGAAAAGGAAACAATGAATTGTGAACGTCTAGGAGGATATTTTGTATTGCTCATGTGGCATTATTGTTCATGTTTATGTTTTTATGATATGATTCTTTTCCAAAAAGTTGTTATAGAAGTACTTTGAAACTTGCCCCTTTTTGTATCAGGTAATCAAGAAAAGGAAGCCCCCGATCTCATTATGAGGACTAGAGCTGCACCATTTATAGGAAGCAACAAAAGTACAGTAATAGCTGTTATGAAACAGTTGATGAAAAATGCATCGGCTGTTCAAAGATTCAAACAGAGGTTTATGCGACTGCCTCTGCTTCAGATTCTTTATCGGTAACTTTACAGTTGACTCTCATGTCTTCATTTATAACGCCCTTTGAACAATAAAATACAGATAACATGTTAATTTGTATATTTATGGATAGTATTATTATAGAACATGATGTAATTGAATAAAAGTTCTAATTATTCCTTTTCTCTCTCATATGTTTGAGAGGGTGAAAAATAGAAAGCTAGAGTTCAATCCCACTTAAATCATTTGCCTCTTTATAGAGGACTTGTCGGGCATCTATACAATGTACTTGCTATTTGTTTTGCTTCCCATACCTCTCTTTGTACTTTCAGTGATGAATAAGGGGTCGTTTGCCCTTGTTTGGGCTGGGTGGTGTGGTTTTGGGTTTCTCGAAACCACATTAAGCCAATGTAATCAATATCCTGAAATTGAAAAAATTAAAATAATAAATAAATAAATAAAACCCATGGGTTACGACGGTGGCAAAATTATGGGGTTCCAAACACAACCCCACGGGCATTTGCTTGCCGCTCGCCACCTACCACCCACTGCGGTTGCATTTCTTCTCTTTTCATTTTTTTAATAATTTTTTTGCTTCATCTTGTGACAATTACTATTAAATAAGCAAGATAGTATTACTAATTACGGAAAATTAAAAACAATGTAAAACAACTCAATATCTTTTGCCCACAACTTAGTTATTAGCAGTGGTATAAGAAAATTAATCATTCAGTCCTTTTTTTTTTTTCAAATACAAGTCAGATGTTGGAATTTTATTTTAATTCATCATAAGTAATAAACCAAGTTTCTTTTTTTATTTTTTTTTATTTTTTTACAATTCATAATTATTGAAACCCCAAATTAGATAAAAGTCTTACAAACCCAATCAAAAGATTGTTTGATATTACAAATTTGTTTTTTACTCTAGGAAATATATACTTATTTGCTATACTTACAAAATTGTATTTCCTATTGATATGTGTCTTTGCTTGATTTTCATAATATTTCCAAGCACAAATTCAGTTTTTTTGGTCATTTTTCTTTTTTCTGTAAGTACATGATATCCTTCAAGGTTTGGCATCTATTTGGAAAGAAAATTCTCTCTTATTTGATAAACATAGACTTCTATGAATGACCTTTAAAGTGAATTTATTTTCTATATTGGGATTTAGGCTCCCATTTCTGCACTCTGCATCACTGAATTTTGTTCGACCTTTTTGTTGACACAGTTTATGTGGACATATATTTCCCCCCTTTTCTATTTTTTGTTTATATTTGTTCATACTTTTGTTTCTTACTTCTAGACTTCGTATCTTCATGTTCCGTATGTATTGCCATGTTATGTTTTTGTAATTATTAATAATAGGCAATGTTTTATTGTTGGAAATTTTATTCTTAGACTATAACATAAATTAAATACTTCATTCAAAATTCCCTAGAAAAATTGATCAATGTTATATAAGGAGTTTTACCATTCAAAAAACACCCACTTATAAGATAACAAAATAGGTAGAGGAAAAAATGGGGGAAAATTTGTGCAAACCCAGGGTTCAGAATACTGCACCCTAAACGCAGTAATTTGATTCTCAAGCTTTAGAACACTGTACCCCAAACACAATAATCTAATTTCCAAGCAACAGAATGCTAATCTCCGAACACAGTAATCTAATTCTTAGGTTTTGAGACTCCAAAACAAACCCCCAAGAATGTAATTTCCATGGTTCTGGTTCTGAAACAAAGGCTACTGTTTAGATAAGAAACAAAGGCTGGCTTGTAGCCTTTAAATAAGGGTCGCTAGGTTGTTAGAGGTATTACTTTCAGATCAATACAATGTTTTCTCAAGATTGTCTCAAGAAAATTAGTTTACACTACAAAACTGTCAGTTGCTTAGAAAAGTCCACCAGTCTTTGTTTGGGAAGGAGGTACCTACAAACTGACCACAGCTGGACAGTTGCTTTCAATAATTTCTACTATCAACTGGTAATTAACTCACTCACATTTCATTAGATGGATGATCGTCAAATGTCCAATATGCATCTGAAAATCTTCCATGGACGTCAATCCTTGCAATTCCGATGCCACCACCATCTTTTTTTTCTTTTTTCTTTTTTTTTTCGAAAAGGAAATGAATCTCCTTATCCATATAGATATAAAATGAAAGAGACTATTACTTTAAGCACATGAGGACTATACAAAGAGCATAAATTGTAAAGCATAACTAGGATCAGTAGGTGCACCCGGACATCTCAACTAGGTTGACACCCTCTTAGCGCCTCATCCTATCCAAAACCAAACAAACAAAATTCAACCGAGGCTTTATAAATAACAGCCAATACCAAGAGGACAAAAAGACTGATACCACCACCATCTTTACAAGTGGCTATGACACATCATCATACTTCGTATTCCATAGTATGTACTATGCAGATGCACAGCTTAGCCACCATCCAAGCAGAGATAAACTTGCATAACTCAGCACTTGTTGTTTGAAATGACCATTCCCTCTATCTTAAATCAATCTCAAGATCGAATCATGGGATCTCTGCCACTTTCCCTTCATCTGCTTCTTAAGGTTCTTCCCCAATTTCATCTCCCTCAGTAATTATTAGCTCATCTTCACTATCAGACCTTCAATTCCTTTTTCTTAGATGATTATATGCCACAATTTATTTTCTTTCACTTCAGAAACCAATCCCTCTGTTATGCCTTGGTTCTTCAACTCCAAAATATAATGTGAGACTCTCCTTGATCGCTTTCTCCTTTCAACTCTAGATTCATCTTCAATTGGTGTGCATCAAACTCTCCTTTCAACTCTAGATTCATCTTCAATTGGTGTGCATCAAACTCGTCCTTGATTCCACCACTCTGCTAGCTGCTATAACCTACATTTCTACAATATTAATCTAGAATCTAGCTGTCTGTCTAGCCTATGGGCATCTCAGAACCATAACAAACAAATCTTGAAAGCTTTTCTTATTTGCTTTAGTGTATAAATGTTGTGTTCTTAACATATAATGATAGAATTACCTTCATGTGAATATCCCTCTGTTAACTATATTGCTTGTGGGCCCAAACCAATTTCTGGTAAAACATACATCTTTGACAGTGATTCATTAGTTTTGATGCAATTACTTTTTAGATTCTCATTTCTAATAGACTCATTCTCTCTCTCTCTCTCTCTTTTTACCTCATTTTCGTGAGGTCAGTGCAGAGATTATGAAATGGGAAGGAAGAAATATCTTTGCTTTTGTCATCAACGAGCAATTGGAATTCATTGTACAGGCTTAAGGTTATTGATTTCATTTTTTAATAATTTTTCCTTCAATTATGGTAATGCTGATAGCATCTTAGAAACTTATACATCCTGAGGGGAAGAAGTTAGTGCATTTGATTTTTGGTAGCTTTTCTTAGAAAAGCGAAGTAGGTGAAGAATCCATAGCGTGGTCGAAATATTAAAGTTACTTATGCACCAAGTACTTTCAACTGTGAGTAGAATGAGTAGAATATAGATTTTTCATCCTACAGAGGAATTTTTATTGCCAATTCCTACTTTACCATTGAAGGCAACATTTCATCACTATATAATATTTTCAGGTATTAACCTCTACTTTTCATATTTTCTTGATGCAAAGTGGTTTTAATTTTGTATTGAACAATTAAGCTATATTACATTCTGGTAGAGAATGGAGAGTTCATATGTTTGCTCTGCCATCAAATAGAGGATTGAGGTTTTTTTTCCCCCCCCTTTTAGGAAGTATAGAAATTTGCATTATGTCATTTTGCTGGTATAACAATCCCTCACAACAGCAATTTGAAGAGACAGATTCGCCAAGTTTCAAGTGTTTAGTGGAATAATGCTTTGCATTGCCTCCTTAATTTTAGGACATAGTTTTGTTTCTTTTTAGGGTGATTTTATTGTTACTATTTGAGGACAAACTTACATGGGATCCAAAATGGAGTAATGGTTTTGGGTGTGACAAAAGAGATTATTTTTATTATGTTTAAAATTACTCGAAAACTTACTTTCTCGTTGAAAATTGATTTTGATTGTCCGGAAAGAGCATCTAAAAGTGTAAACTTAAATATTCAATTGATCTTGAATTATTTAAAACGTGTTGTAGAGTAATTTTGAATCTGATAAAAATGATTTACAATTTTAAAATCACTCCCGATCTAGCTTTATTTTTTAGTGTAGTAAAATTGTTCATTTTAGTTTACGCACTAACTTCCTATTTATGCCTACCCTACCTAGTCTAATTACCATATTGTTTTATTTTCTCTTTCTATTTTAATTGAATAGTTTAAAGTAATATGTATTTTCAAGTATAGCAGATGTTTAAAATTTTTCAAAAGGAAAAAAAAAAAAAGAAGTGGAATTGACATTTTAAGAATACGAGCGTAGGGACTGTTTGAGGATCTATAATGGAATGAGTTTGTAGGGACTGTTTGAGAATCTATAATGGAGTGAGTTTGTGATGTAATTTAATTAGAGTGTATGTTTGGATTGAGCATTTTGAACTTGGTTTGTAATAAAAAATTGATTTTGTTTTCTCAACCTAACCCTTTCTCCATTGGTTTTTCCGCTTCACAATTTCATTTTTGTTTCACCCTCAATTTCTCACTTATTCTAACATCTTTTATGTTTCGAGTAATTTTGATTACATTTCAGTCTCTCAAACAACCTCTAAAGAGATAAAAATTTAGAGAGAATTGTTTTTTTTGAAAACTTTAGGAGTAAATAAATTTGGAAAGATAATTGAGAAAACATGAGAAATGTTGTGGACAGAATGTTAGTAAGAGAGACACAATCAAATATTTTAGTGGAATTAAGAAGATAAAATTTGTAGAGAAAAATATGTCAAATAGAAGCAAAGTTTTTTGAAAATTTGAATCTATTTTTTCAAACTATTTTGTGTTTAATTATAAAAAAAAAAACTTGTTTTCTCTTGACAAGAGAAAACAAAAACATTAAATTTAGGTTTATTATAGTAATCTATCTCGACATTTTGATGTATGTTTGGTTTAAAATAAGTCATTTTGAAGAACAATTGAAGCGTCTGGTAAACTATTTATAATAGTCTTTTAAACATTTTTAAATCAAAATCCTTTCAAATGTTTAAATTTGAAAATAAGTTTGTTTAAGTCTAACTAAAACATAAATCATAATCCGAAGTGAAATAATTAGGTGTTTGGGAGAAGGAGTAAGTTACTACAGTCTTAGTCTTAGTATTATAGTTAAATTATAATAATTTAATTTTGTAGTATAAATTGTTTTAATTTAGATTATAATAGATTATTTTATTTTGAAAATAAAATAATAAAAGCCATGGCTCGTAGCATAGAATGAAAAAATGATAAATGCAAAACATAGTCAGAACCTAGTGTTTGAGCAATAACTTAGGGGATATGATTTTCATTTCTATTATTGTTTAAGAATCTTCCAATAATCAATACTCCCATGCTGTTCATGGAGAATCTAGGGCTCAATTTGCCTTAAGAAACCACGGATTCAGCTTCATTACACTCCATTAATGCCGGCAACAAGTTGTTGGCGGAGAAAGCCCTAATTTCACCCGCCAAAACCCAATCGACGTATCTTGCAGAATCCATTCGTATCAAAACATACAGTCCGGATTTTCAAACCTATCCATTTCCAAAACATAATCAAACTCTTAAATCTGAACTCGCCTTGATTTGATTTCAGCTCCGGCAATTGCTTAGAAATTTGAATTTCATGGACAAAAGCTCCGGCGGCGGCTCGAGGAAGAAGAAAAGGGGCGGCTATTTTTGTTTTTGTGTTTCTTGTTTTACTAAAATAATAAATTATATAACATTCTTTTACTTATTTAATGCCAGCAAATTCATGGATTAAATATTATTGTTTCATATTCCTATAAAAATGATAAAATCAACTTTTATTATTATTATCTATCATAAATATTATTAAATAATTATATATAAATATTTGTATGTATATATTTAAATGATTGAAATAGAATATTATTGAAATCTCACGAACAAAAGTATTTAATTTTAAAATATAAGAACCAAATAGAAACTAAACTAAAAAAACTTAGTATTCAAAATATATTTTTTATAAAAAAATAAATAAATAGTGATATGTAAATTACAAGTGTCATATGACACCTTTTTCTCCCCCATACATGCATTGTACTTCAATAATTGATAAGTCCTTCGAGTTTATATATATATATATATATACACACACGTATATGAGATCTTTGGAAAATAGAAAAAAAAAACAAACTATTTACATTTTATAAAAAATCGACTAAAAGACAAAAATCTATTATACTTATATCTTTTTAAAAAATGTAAATTTTTTTGTCAATTTATCTATTTTTGACTATTTTTCTATATATATATATATTAATTAAAAGTTAAAAGTTTGAAATTTGGGAAAAACAATTTATTAAGAAACAAATTACTTCTCCAAATTGCGTATTTTAAAATAAAATAAACTTAATAAAAATAAGCTGTCTAATTTTTTACTCCACGTTTCTACTAAAAACTAAAAAAAGATAATTATTAACCAATTAAAAACCTTGTGTTTTAAATTAAAAGAATCAAAACAAAATTCTAATAATAAATGATTTAAATATAAAGTTTTTTTTGTAGCCAATTAAATTAGAAGCTTTAACTAAATATTTTTGTTTATTTGATAGTCTAAAAATATATCTAATAAATTGTTGGTACTTTTTGTGGAATGTTTAATAGAATTGGAAAAAAGTTTTTTTTTTTTAAAAAAAGATGATATATTAAATATAAATTTAAGTTTGTAAAGCGTTCGATTTTTTATCCTATAGATTTACAATTTTAACAAATATCAAAATTTAAAGTTTATATTTATAATTTCAAAAGGATATAAACCACATGAACTAACAAAATACAATGGAAAATTATAAACTACAAAAAAAAAAAATATAGCAAATTTGCCTTTTCAAAATTTTAGATTTCTATCCAAATATAAAATCTGAAATTTGCTATATTTAAAAATGCCTCAAATTTAAGCGATAGAGAATAAAAATTATGTACCAAATAAGGGTAAAATAGACATTTCACAAGGAGGAGAGAATCCTTTTTCGTCGGAGACAAAGTTCCAATACTGCAAAAATTTGTTAATATCTCTCACAACTATATAAAAGCATCCATAAAATGACAAATAATAAAAGAAAAAAGAAAAAAGGGATTTCTTCTTTTAATTTCGTTTTAAAAGTAAATTGTTGTAATTTTATTTATTTTTGTAAAATTTTTGGCCAACTAAAATTTGTTAAATTTTTTTAAAGTAAAATTTGCTGAATTTTAATTCATATATACATTTTTAATAGTTTATCATACTATGAATTTAGGAGACATATATACGTATTATGTTCTTGCGAAAAATATTGTTTACAAGCAATAATAACTAGGATAATACGGTTGGACGCTAAACATATACAGTAATGATTCAATAGTAAATGGATATAAACACAACACGTAGATAATAATGTGCACTAAGACACATTGAGCCACAGTTAATATTGAAACACTAAATTAATGACATATACGAAGTATAGGAAAACTATTTTAAATGATAAAATTATTTAAAATATTTACAAATGTAACAAAATATCATAGTTTAGATAGACCGTGATAAACTACTATATATGTCTTGTTCTACCACAAATATTTATTGGTCTATCACAAATAGAATAGAGTGTATATGTATTAAAATTAAACATTTGAAAGTATAAAGATTAAACTAAGTAATACATGAGTGTATTTTTATTTCACTACAAATAGAAAAAAAAAAAAAAATATATATATATATATATATATATTTATCTATTTTAAAAAGGAAAAAGATTATATATTGTGATCGGATATTGAAGTGAACTGCATAAAAATAGATGTGAGGTATTTTTAGACTAAAATTGAACAAAAATCAAATTAAAAAATAAAGTGGTTTATTTTTCGCAAGTTGGAATTATAAAAAAGGAGGAGGAAAAAGACAGAAAAAGAGAAAAAGGAACTTAAAAAGAAAAAAAAAAGAAGAAGAAATGTAATGTTGCTTTGCTTACGAATATGTTGACACTTTCCGACGTCAAACCTCCAAACCCTCTCTCCAATTGCTGTATACACAGACATCGGTCTCATTTCTCTCTCTATACTTCTGCAACTTTCTTTAGTTTATTTTCTTCTTTACCCGAGCTCCCTTCAGTCTTAATCCGTACAAATCTTTGACACCCATTTTCCCTCCTTTTTTTTGTTTTTTTTTTCTGTTTCTTCATTGATTGACCCATCTATCTTCAGTTTTCATTTTTGAGGTTTTGTTTGAGTCATTTTTCTTATGGGTTCATTGATTTTTGTTGAAAGAATCTGAATTGGCGGGAGCCAACGGTCAATTATGTGGTTTTAGGAGGTGGGTTTTGATTGGATTTGGATTTGGGATTGGAAAACGTTTGAATTGTTGCGAGTTTTGATGGCTAACCCATCTGGGAACCATCAAGAAGCTGGCCAACCATCGTCTTCCTTCGATGGAGGGAACCCCAGCAACGGTAATTCGACACCTGTGCCTGCAGCGGATAATTCGAGTTCGGCTCTTGCTATGAAGCATAACCCAGGTATCTCTACGGATTGGACATCTGATGAGCAGGTCACACTGGAAGAAGGGCTTAAGAAGTGAGTTTTTTTTTCCCCTTCTTCTTGTTTTTGATGTATGGGTTTTAGCTTCTTGCGTTCATGGAAGTTGCGTATTATCCCGGAAGCTGCTTGAATTAAACGATTTGGTTGATTTTTTTTTTCTTTTTCCATGGAGGAAATTGATTTTGCACTTTTTGTTCAAGCTCTTTTTCCTTTATTTTTTCCAGCAATTTTAATTTTTAAATGGGTAGATTACGAGATTGGTTCCTCGGAGTTGTGTTTTACAAGGCCCTGAATGTGTCTAGTAAGTCCCCAAGGCATTTGGGGTCTGTACTTGAGGAACAATTTGTACTCTTTTTTTCAGTCTCTTAAAATTCCTCTTTTGAACATTTCCTAAGCATACCGGCTGTATTTATGGACCGAACTGATTTTTATCCAGTTATGAAAATATATGAGATTATTTGTAGTTAACGATTTATGTGTGTATAAGTGGAATTTGACCCTTTGAAGTCTCAGCTCAGAACTAATAGCATCTGCTGTTCTTTTCCAATATTTGCTTGTTATCTGAATCTCACCACATCGGCATCTGATAATAGTCATGTCTGTTACTTTTTTTATCAATGTTTTCTTAGTTGATTTTATTTCTTCAATTTCTCTTGGTTCAGTTTTCAACTGCACAAAGATGTTCACGTTTCTATTGAGGGATGGTCTTTGTTCTTAATGTGAGGGCCACAGTTGTAGGATTTAAAACTTCAAGTTTTACATTACAGGAAAGTAAGGAATCCATATGCTTAGGAAAACTTTAAGATTTGACATGTGCAGAAACAATACCCTTTACTGTTTTCTCTTAGATGAGCCACAATGTGATTGGTTTGGAAGTTAAAAAATATCCATGTTCAAAAATACCCTTTACAAGACAAGATACTTGGAAGAAATCCCCATTTTTCTCTTCTCCTGCAAATGTGTATGAACTGCTTGCATAAGGAATTTATCTGAGCCTCTTGCTGTAAGTGACTTCCTGCTTGAGAACTCTGTCTATATCTAGATCTAGGGTTGGCAAGGGAATGTTGGGTAAACTATGTGGGAAATTAGTCCAGACAATTATTCTTGCACCTTAAACCACCATGAGTTGACCTAGTGGTCAGTTCTATAACTATTTTATAGACGTTATTGTACATAGTTGGAGGGAGGCCCCCTTTTTGTGGGCTTATTTTTCTTTGCACGCCCTTGTATTCTTTCATATTTTCTGTCGATTCCATTAAGAAAAGACTCGTGAATATAATGAAGGAGTTAGATGGAATGAGTTCAAGCCATGATGACCCCCTACTTAGGATTTAATATCCTAAAAATGTAGTACGGTCAGGTGGTTGTCTCGTGACAATAGGCGTGGTGTGTGCAAGTTGGCTTAGACTCGCACAAATATAAAGAAAAAGATCTTGCCTTTGTAGATCGAGTTTGGCCAAAACAAGCACAAGAAGATTCTAACTTAAATGGTCTACCATTTAACTGGTAAAATGAGTAGTAGTGCCTGCATGCAAAACCTTACTTCTAAAGTTCTACTTGAATTTTGTATATCCCTCTTGTACTATGAGCTTTTGTCTCATTATTTATATCTTTATTAATAAACAGACACATATCCTTTTCAAAAAAGAAAAAAAAAAGGTTCTACTTGAATTTTTTGTGTTCTTGTCTCTTGGAATTATGAGGCCATGCTTCCAATGAATCCTTTTATGACTTTGAGGATCCCTAAGATGTTTTTCCTTTGTTAAAAGCCCTTCTCAAAACTTCTGTCCAAAAGGATTCTGGTGATGTGTGTCTGGAGAATGTGTTTCGAAGATAAGTCCAAATTACAGCTTGTTGACTTTTGTAACCCTGTACAAATTACAGCTTCGATCAAATCCTCCGCAATTGGGTGACCTTGGTGCTTTAGTTATTTTGGGGGAGGGGTTTCTTGCCTCTCTAGGCTGTTCTTTTTTGTGATTCATATTTATTTCTGTTTCTTATTAGAAAAAAAGAAAAAGAAAAAAGACAAAGGAAAAATGAAGAATCGTTAAAGTTTCTAATAATTTAATGAACTTCTAAGTTCTAACTGCTAGGAAAATGTTTCAGACACGACTCACGAGACTTTGAAGATGAAGCTGGCTCTTGGCTAAAACTCTATCTTGGAGGCTTCTTTTGTTTTATTTTTCCATCTTCCTTTCTTCATTTTCTAATGTTTCTTAAAGGGGACATAAAGGTTATACTTGAACAGTTGAACTGCTGACTTCTGTGCATTGTTTTAGTATCATTATTTTCCTATTCTCCTTTTAACCTAAATAATCTTCTTATCGTATTTTTGGTGGTCCAATTTTTTAGTAAACGATGTTGGTTTGGTTTATATGACACAGATATGCCGCAGAGTCTAGTGTTATTCGGTATGCAAAGATTGCAATGCAACTACCAAATAAGACTGTACGAGATGTTGCTTTGCGTTGCAGATGGATGAATGTGAGTTATTTTCCTCAGTTCTTGCTTCTATCAGCGTATAAACTTTTTTAAGATGCCTGCTGCTTGACTTGCAATCATGCATACCTTTAGGGGGTGCTTGGTGAGCCATAATGGGATGTGTTTGTGTTGTAATGCAATGTAATCCAAAATCCATGTAACATGTATGGATTGAGTGTTTTGGGTACGATTTGTAATACAAAACTCATTCCATTTCGACAGTTTTCAATATAATTCTATTTCTTCCTGTTCTTGCGATTTAAGATCTCATTTTCGTTTCGTCTTCGATTACTCACGCTTTCCGACACTCCTTTGATTCTGGTAATCCTGATTACATTCCAGATCTCCAAACAACCCCTTCGAAAAGAAATATCCAAATCAGAGTGGCACAATTTTGTGATTGATGATCCATGAAGTTCTTGTTTTCATTTAGGTTCTGTTAAACAAAGTAGATTTAAGTGCATATATACATATGTACATATGTCTATATATGTATTCTAATGCACGCCTTTAAGTTGTCTGAATGTCAATGCATCCACAAGATTATCCCTCTCCTTAAAATTATGGATGAAAAAGGAAATAACTATTTTGTAATCATGATTGTTCTGTTTCTATAACCCAAAGGAAAATAATAATTTTTCTTCCTGATACTAGCAGTCAGCAAATGCTTACCCATTAAAACATTTTTTTAGTTCACTTTTTTTATGTGGTTCATTAGTCTGTATTTGGATATGGCATAAAGGCACTCTATCTTCGTCTATGGACATTTTTTATACTTTTATATCATCACTTTCAGGTTTTAATTTTATATATGCACTCAATGTTTCTCTTTGGTTCACTTCTTTTTTGGGGCCAGAAAAAGGAAAATAGCAAGAGAAGGAAGGAGGAACATAATTTAACGAGAAAGAACAAAGATAAAAAGGTATTGTGTAAATTATTGGTACATTTTATGGTCTCCCTGTTTATCTTTGGTTCACTTCTTAGTTTTCTTTTTATTGTTCAATTGTTTATTTGTTACTTGTGGCATATGCATCAACTTTAGACGTCCATTTTGGAAACAACTAACCAATAATATTAACCAATAAAGGAAGTATCTCTTGTTTTTCATTCCCATTTACATAACCATTTTGGAAATGTTAATTGAATAGATTTTCTTCTTCTTCATTATGTTTTGTTTGCATAAATATTGGGTGAGACTTATATCTTCCTTTTGGTAATGAAAATTAAATTTTTAAAAAAAGAAAGAAAAGAAAAAGAAACACATTGATTCAGACTTGCAATTTTTCAAATTGAAGCTTTAAATTTCATTAGCAAATCAATATGGGCTCTCAAGATGCTTTTTTGGAAAGTCGTCCCATCCATGCATCAATTTTAAATGTCCATTTTGTTAACCTGACATTTGAAGTCCACACACATGTAGGAATTGATGAAATGACGTTTTCCAAAGGCAATATTGAGAAAGGGTCAATTGATTCACTTGCAAAGTTAGGAGTTCAATTGAAATAATTTTAAATCTCACACTGTATTTTCCGAACACAATCTGATGTAGAGTGTAAATTGATACAATTATTAGTTTAAGGTTTCATTCGATACAACCCCAAATGTTTAGAGATATAATTTGATATCCTCGTCTTTTCCACATTCCCTCTTCAACCATGCTTTCTTTGCTTTATGTGTTTCTTTTTTATTATGTGTGTCAGAAAATAGAAGCATGCATTTGAGGCTAGAAGGCTACGGCGCTTTATTGTGCCTTTGAGCTATAAAAAACACGGAGGAGAATAGTAACTCTTCATTGACCAATGGAAATTGCTCCACCCATGACCCAACATAATACTACATTCATTGTCACATATAATATTATCTTTTCTTTACTCAACCCTAAACCCTAAACCCTAAACCCTAACTTGCCCTCTTCATTCCTTAACAGACCAACAAACACTGTACCATTGTATTATTAGCCCCGTGTACTTTTTCATCTTTTCTCACCGAAAGTTGATCTTGCGTTAGGAAAAAACAGCATCATAAGAAAGATGTAATTGCCTTTGCTTCTTGTGAATATGTCTTCTTTTTTTTCGAATTTTGTTATACATGCTAATATCAAGAATAAAACCAGTTACTCAATTAGAATGTGGCAAAAGTCATTATATTTTATGTTCTTTATGTCGTCTTGTAAGTGTTGTATGTCTTCTTTCTGTTATGTTATAAGTTATATTTTCGTTCAAATTGCAAGTGATGTATGTCTACGTCTTCTGAGTTTTTTGTCCGTTCCTCCTTCGGACACTTTGTTCTTCATTGTTTTATTACCTTTCTTGCACTTTTGGGAACCTCCCTACCCCCCCCCCCCCCCCCCCCCCTTTTCCCCTCATTCTGGAGTTTGTTTCCTTAACCTTTTCTTTCTTTTCATATGCCATTGAAAAGTTTGCTTTTGTTTAAAAGGAAAAAAAAAGGATGCACGCACATAACATCTTGTATTCAATCCATTCTTGTTGTGTTTATGTTTTAAGACTTCCATTGCTGGGTTTTTATGAATCTGTGCCTCAAAGGGCCAGGATACTTATCTTTAACGTGATATAATTTAATGACTGCCACCAACTGAATGCCTTTTATTAACACTCACCAGAACTAGTAAAATTTATTATAAAATGCTAATGAATGTATAAGTTGGCCATTTCTTCCATGAAAAGTCTTGACATAATTTTTGGCATGCTCATAGGGTTGGGGAATGATATTTTTCTTTATTTCAGGAAAGAGTATCTGACCCTTCAATGAAGTCAGCACAGGTTGCAGCAAGGCCTAATGTGCCTCCTTATGGAATGCCTATGATTCCTATGGACAATGATGATGGTGTCTCATATAAAGGTTTTGTTTCTACACTCTTCCTTCACACCTCTACGTGTTTTGGTCTGTTACAGCTCTCATTCTTCATTCTCTTCACGTGAAGAATGGGGGAGTAAATTTCATGATTTGCTATTAATATACAATAGGTAATGTTCATAAAAAGAAAATAACGGACATATAGGTAATAAATTGTAGGGTGTATTCAACTGCCATGCTTGTCTCCAGTTTAAACCATCCGAGATGCTTCTTTTTCTCTAAAATTTGTACCCACGTCAATATGTTATTTGAAGGTTTAAGTGCTTATCATAATGTTTGATTGTCTTTTGATCTTGTGATCATTAGTATGGTGTGAAACCCTTGGCAAATTGAACAAGAAACTTTCTTGGATTAGGAACCTTGGCTTACAAGAAGGAGGGGGGGGGGGGGGGGGGGGGACCTCCCAAACCCGTTTCACCCCACCCCCCGGAAAAATTAAAACAACCCAAAACCACGAGGTGCCAAAAGG
>JBBPDJ010000021.1:14182189-14242679 GCA_037974625.1 Cucumis cinereus
CCCACCCCAAATCACTTAATTGCATTTACGAAGCCTTTCATGTGTGTGTGTTTCTATGTAAATATATGTAACATGGTATACAACTGTCCATTCAAACAAATTCGTTCTAAAACTAAAACATGGGATTTGGCTATAGCAAGAACTATTTCACTATTTAAGAATGGGAATTGAGGTGTGCTGGGTTTTTTGATTTTTTGCCGGGCAACCTAATGTTCTTTTATAGGAGTGGACAACATAATTTTTGAACTAATAACCTTTTGTTTTATGTAGATACAAGATAATATCAGTCTCTTCTGCCAAACGCGGGACAACATCCTCAAAATAATGAACGAGTAAGTAACACTAGCTCAATCTGCTTTTTTCCTCATTTTTCCTCCTTATTGTAAAAGTTGCGCTTTCTTCAGTTTTCTCAAATATTCTTACTTTGTTAACATCATTTACTAGGAAAGTTCATTTATAATGTATAATATTTGTTTGAGTAGACCATCGTGAGTTGACCTAGTGGTAAATAAAGAACATGAGTTTAATAAAGACTTAGAGGGAACACGTTCTACCGTACCTAGGATTTAATATCTTAGGAGTTTTCATGATACCCAAATATTGTAGTGTTAGGCAGATTGTCTCGTGGGATTAGTCGAGGTGCGTGTGAGCTGGTTCAGATACTCAAATATTCTTACTTTGTTAATGTACCTTTAGTAAAATTGAAAACATTTTAAAATATATATATATTCTCAATGCATGTCGAAAGACAATTGGATAAAAGAACGCTCAATGTCATACGAACACGTGGACACATTGCACAAAATATCCATGCTGTTAATGTACATTTAGTAGGAAACTTCTTTTTTAATTCTCCGAGCTTAACTCTAACTTGGTGAATTTTTACTTTCGAGATAGCCATGTTGTGCCGTTGGAAAGTTGGTTTGCTTCCCTCATCTTATTTGGGTCTTTACTTAGGAGATAATCATATGTTCTTTCCTGATGGGAACCTATCTAACGGACGATAACAAAGAAATAGCCAAATGTAGGAATTGTTGTTCCAAGGCAGCACTCACTCACATTATTCCTATTAGTTTTTAATGACACTGCTTACTTGCACTAGCATATTTATATATGGGAAGAAGCCAATAAAATGGGTGACTTCAGCCTTGAACTAAAATAATGTTCCTCTCCCTATGGTTAAGGGGTCTTCATTTCCACAGGTCAATGAAATGAAATAAGGGCCTTCTAGCTAAATGGTTTTGGTGCTTGATTGTAAACTTATGGCTCTTAGGAGAAAGAGGATAGATGGATTTGATTCGGTTCATGAGATGAGAACATGTGGCTTTCTAGTTTTTGCAAACTTAGGATCTTGAGAAGCTCTTTGTCTAAGATTATTTAGCTTGAAGATTTGTTCCTTAATTTCTCTTCCATGAAGACTAGAGAGGTTAGTTATCGGCCTTCTTTCATCTTTGATGATCAAAATGGGGTGGCAGTAGAAAATTCAAAGTATACACAGGTACATCTTAATGTTATATTTGTCTGGCGCAGAACTTTCCCCAAGTCTAGCTGAAACATCCCTGCTTGGGCTCAATGTGAGTCCAGAGGAGGTCGATATTGGGCTGCAGATTTCCTCTCTAAAAATTGTCCATAATTTTCTAAGCTTCTCGTCAGGTGGAAACCTTAGTAGAGGATTGTTTTAGGAGCCGCTTATCATAAATTGAGGACCAAGTTGGATGTTTGGAAATGTGTTCTTTCTGAAGGAGATAGGGTGTCCCTTGCCCAATCCATTCTTAATGTTTTACCGCAAATCCGTTCGGATGTAGAAGTTACGGTTTCTGTAGGGACTCACTATTTCTGACATATTTCAACAGAAAGTAGAGGATAAAAGCTTCCCGAGCATTGACAGAGTGCTCAAGCATAGGATTTCCCATTAGGTAAGATCTAATGTTAGAAGGTTTTGTGGCAAAAGTGCTTCCTCCTACCTCAGTCTAAAATTATATAGTATACTCTCAATCTGGAAACATTCTGTTGCATTTTCTAAATCGAAGGAGGTTCTGCGTGCCTGCATTCTGGATTTCGAAGGTGGTTGGTGGTTTGTTAGTGATGATAGATTTTACCAATTTCATTAGTAATGGAATTAATTAGTCCTGACATTCTCATATTATTTTCTGCCTTCCAGATTTTGTATTTTGGATTGATGTGTACTGCTTGAGTCACATGACCTGTGCTGTCATTAAATTTGCCTTTACCACAATTGAACGTTATCAAAAACTGAGATCACAATACGTAATTTTTTCAATTTAGTCGATAGGACAATCACTCCTGAAATTGGTTGAGTGGGCAAAGTAACTTGGATGGATCTTGATAGGAGAGTGATTTCTTCCAATGCTACATCTGGGCTATGAGATGCCATGAAGTTTGTATATTGCATATGACCAACCATTACACACCCGTTTAGATTGTTGAGATAATATTAAATTTACTTGTTATTTCTCTCGTTCCCCCTTACAAAGTAGGTAAGTCTCAAAAGAAATTCCAATGAAGCAAATCATGACACTGGAAGAAATTTCAATAAAGCACCAATGATTATGCTCATTACCAGAGAATTTCAGTGAGAATTGATGCATCACAGACAATTCCCATGAAGCAACGTAGCAACACAATAACCAAACCTATTATGTTCAAATATCGAGCAGCGGTGATGTCTAGAAGTGCTTCAGACCCAGCTGATCAGGGTTATTATCAATTATTGACGAAGATTCAATTGGGTAATGCCAGAAAACACTGGCTATATAAGGCTTCATCAAAGGCGATTTTCAACTGTTGAGAAACGGTTTCAAACTTCAATGGAAGGAAAACCGGATGAAGAAAACAGAAAAAAGAAATTCAGCTAAGAGATTTCAGCCATGCTCTGATACTACGTTGCAATGCACATCATGTAAGAGAACAATGCACGTCTTTATCTTGTATAGCATGTTTACAGCCGCAGTAATCCAAAGAGGTTGATACTTGTTTTTTTCCCCTTTTTTCCCTTCTTTTTGTGAAGGTATTGAATTGCAATATAGAGAAAAGGATGAGGTCAAGGCACAAACAAACAACTACCACAAAAGTTAAATGACAAGTACAAAAAAAAAGCCAATCAAATTCACTCAAAAGACTTTAAAAGACAACCTAAAAAAAATAGATCCCAAGGAGAAAGAGCCTGTATGAGTTCCTCATTCATCAAGCCATGTAGAACAACAGTAGAACCAATCTGATCGAATAGCCTGGCAAATTACCCTGGGGGGGACAAACTTTTCGTCTTCCTGCACTAAAATGACTAATTCAATCAAGCTTCATGCACCACTATGAGAACTTGTGGGAGCAACCACCCCAAAAGAGCACATCCACCCCAAATAGCTCAGCTAAAAGAGCAACCAAAGAATAAATTGTTTCGAGACTCAACTCCAGTGCTACAAAGGACACAATCACTAGTGACACTAAAAACTTTTGAAGAAAACAATCATGCAGCTGCAGTCTATCTCGCACAACAAGTTAGGCCTTGAAGGAGTATCTGAGAATATTACCTCTAATCCAAAGGAGACCAGATCAAGGTATTGAAAGATGCCTCAGAAGTCCAGACCCAAGGATGACCAGAAGACTCTATAACAACATAGAAGCCAAGTCACTTGATCATCTCATTCAACCTCTGTCACTATAGAATGTTCCTTCCGTGAAAGTTCAACCAACTCTTTAGAGCTAGAAGGCCAAGACCAAGAATATTTGGAAAAGAAACGGTAAGAGTAAATAAAAGGGGAAAAGAATGAAAGAAAGCATTTGCTCTACACATAGACAATAGTGTCTGCAAAATTTAAAAAGAACAGTGGCAAGCTCAAGATAGGCTTGGGCTAGAAAAATATTTCCTTTGTACAAAATTGAGTGGAGATTCTTTTGGAAATTCATGAAGATCTAACTTTAGAGGGTAAAATTTAGAAGTCTTGAAGCTTCTTGAAGCTTGACCTGCAAAGTTTCTGGTTTAGTTAAGCTTGATGGCTCAACATGAGTGTCAGAAATCAATTAGAGGCTTTTTCATTATACAAATATAATTATAAATAATAAATAAATAGTGTGTATGTGTGTATGTATATTTGGGGGAAGGGTGGTGGTGGTAATAGTTAGAGTGTTTATTGTTCAAAGTGGAAAGAAATAGAAGTGTTGATTATACGTTTGTTGAAACCAGGATTGTTCAATGGGGACGAAATTTTCCCATTCTTTCATAAATTGTTGTTTGTCTGATAAGGCTACAAGTTAATAGCAAGAATCAACTAATTCTACCTTCTTATTTTCTGATTTTGAAGCCAGGATTGAAATTAGGAGTTTCTTCCAAAATCTTTTACAAGTTAATAGTTTGTTTTTGGTTTCATAAATTAGTTTCGAGGTGTAGGTTGCTCAAATTGTCAAGTTACTGATTGCACCAGCTCTTGGTAAAATCGACCTAGCTGCGGGAATTCTTGCCCCTAGTAGCTGTTAGGATATTTAGCATTAAAACCTTGAAATTTTCATTTACTCATTTCTTGAGTGTTATTTGGTCTAATGGTAGGACGTCCACTGCAAATTTCTATGATTTATCCTTGTGAATTGGTGAGAGTTTTTCATTGAAGCAGAATTTTCCAAACAAAATTGCTCTAACTTATCTTCAATCTTCATGCTTGTAGCTTAAACGAAATGCCGGAAGTAATGAAGCAGATGCCGCCTCTTCCGGTGAAGGTGAACGAAGAGTTAGCAAACACGATCCTTCCACCGACTTCTCATTCCTTGCAATCATGAAAAATCTTCAACACAAAAAGGTTCAGCAAAACACAGATTCTCCCTTTCAATTCACTTCCATATGCGAGGAAAGGAAAGTATATTTTCTCAACTGAACCTTACCTTCTCAATTCAGAATTTTCTGCATATCATCAAATTGTTTAGTCTTTCAGTCCACAAAGTTGTTCCCCTTTAATTATTATTATTATTATTTTTTGTTTCTTTAGCATATATGGATTTATACATTAGCTTCAAGAGGTTAGATTGTAACTTAGATGCTGTGTAATAATTAGGAATGGTTTTCTTTCTAATGGTCTGGGAAATGAAAAGTAATAAACAATGGTTGATTATTTGTATTCCATGTTTTCCCTCTCTCGTCGTTCGTCTTCGCATCGAAGTTTCTTCATACATGATCACCATATGAAGGTGTTGCGATTGTCCTGGCAACTGCTTGACCTTTCGTCGTACCTCATCACCATGACATTGTTTATGTTGTTGTCACCAATAATTTACGCCTTGATTGATCTTCAAATTGTTTAATCTTAGAACTGACTCATTCAGAGTTCAATTAGATGAGATGGAAGAACCCTTTCTCTGTTTCCAATACAACAAATTGTTCCATCAATACTAAAACGTGGGTCTTAACCATCACACACTAATTCGTTGTAATAATTCCTAATTAAAGTTGATGATTAATATGTAATATATTGTTGGTTAAACATATTAATTTATTTTATATAGGAACAAGTGTAAAACATTTATCATCGTTGAGATTTAAAGTTATCATCGTTGAGATAATTTTAAATGGGCTCTATAACTTTTTGATCACTAGTTAATTAATAGTAAAATAATGTGATAGTTAAATCGATGAATTAGCATTGGTTTGAGTATCCTTTGGCCAGTGAAAGTTCGACAAGAGAGCTAGTATGAAGGAGCTAATTCATCAATTTAACTAAGAAACGGTAAAAAAAAAAACTCATGAATCATTTAGAACCATTTCTCAATTTTCAAAATAAGTGTTCATTTTTATAAACTTCAAATCTTAAAGACCAAAAATGCCTTTTGTTCAGAAAATAAAGATATTTATAAAAAGTCAACTTGAACATAGTTCAACTTTTAAAGATATACATCTCGATTAAATTAAAAGTCAGCGATTTGAATCATCCACCTAACTTTTTTTTAAATTAATTTTATTTTAGCAAAACTTTGTATTAAAATAGAGGAGTAAGAATTATATCATCAAATGATCCATTTGATTTATTTTTTCTCTCTCATTTAGTGCAATAAGAAAAGAGAGGTTTGACTGTGATTTTGATGCCCAAAAGAGATTACAAGTGAAATTATCATTAGTCATGAGGAGTGGTTATACTCTCCCTAACCCACTAATATAAATTCATCATTTCTTTAATTTTCATTGTGTTAGGTTTTGGTTTTCCATACAATATTTAAAATTTTTTGTTTATTTTGTTGCAATATTGTGTAATAAAATGTTGGTTAAAATACAATTTTCGTTATTATGTTATGGAATTTGTTCAATTTTAGTCTCTATATTTTAAAGTCTTGTTAGATAACTATTTCGGATTTTGTTTTTGATTTTTGAAAATTAAGTCTATTTCTTCTCCATATCTTACAATAATTTGCATCTTTTTTTAGTACGATAGTTGAATTCTTTGCCAAATTCTGAAAATAAAAATAAATTTTAAAAATCGATTTTTTTTTTTCAAATTTAGGTTTGTTTTTTTAAACCATTTGTAAAATGTAGATAATAAATGAAGAAATTTAGAGATGAAAGTAATATCTATATGCTTAATTCTTAAAAACAAAAAACAAAAAACAAAATGGTTACCAATGAGACCTTAAATATTAATTTTAGTTTTTGCATTTTCAATAAATCTTAAATCTAGTCATTCAAAGTTAATGTCGATAAAATTTGGTTAAATAATAATAATTTTTTTATACCATTGGAGTATTATATTTTTAATATTTATAGTTGAAAGATACTTGTAAAACTGTAAAAAAAAAATTTAAAAAAATCAATCAACCATAAATTAACTATAGAAACTAAATTTAATTCATTGAAAATAAATCAACTATGATTAAACAATTAAAAATATATAAACTAAAATTCAACAAATTTTAAAATAGAGAGACTCAAATAGAATTGTAAGTTAAAATGAATTAAATATTTAGTAAAATCTTCTCAATCTTATCCATAAGTTACCAAATTTGCCAACTCATTAAAAAAACAAATCATGCCCAAACAGTTTAATTAACAAACTTAACCACTTTATCATTTCTTAATCCAACCCCAATAAAATTTCAAACTATTTTTTTAAAACTTTAATATTTAGAAATATTAAAGTCCAAATCATAATTTTATACCATAATTAAAACAAAAAAGGTACCCATTCGATTATGTTATATCTAATATTAATAGTTATGTCAACAACTGACATAACGCTCGTACTATCAACCTTGAGGTCACATATTCGATTACTCTACCCCACACTTTAACGAGAATATCATTTGAAAAAAACTGTAGTCTATGAATATATGAAAAGAAATTCAATAGCAGTTAAATTAAGTTTAAATTGGTTAAAAATAAGTTAATTTAAGAATATTTAATTAACTTATTGCAGACGTCGGCAATTATTGATAATAATATTATTTCTGGAAAAGGGAAATTATAAATTAAAGTATACGGCAAAAATATGGTTTAATTTATACATTTTTTAAAATAAAAAAGTCAATGTTCAAAGTGTGGAATAGGTTAATTTTCCAGTTATTAGACTTTGTGAAACGAAAGCATTAATTAAGTACTTTAGTGCTATTTCTTTTGACTTTTACTTTTTCAAATTCATTTGTTAATTTTATTAATTGCTTCAATTATTCATTCAAATAATTCCATCTCACACCTAAGTAATACAATATTTAGTTAAATTATCACTCTGGTACGTCGTGAGTAGGGTTGGTTTAACTTTTTGAGTGTTTAATTTTCAAAATAAACCATTTTTAAAAAAGTTGGATATGTTAGATCACAACTACTCAAAATAGATTTTGAAACATTTTCGAAGAATATTTTTAAACTATGTCAGAGATTTATGATATATAAATTGAGAATAATTATCCATGACGATGCTTTTTTAAATTAAGTTTTAAGTGAATAATATCATATTATCGTGGAGATACGATGAGAGTCTTTAAAAATAGTGTTCTTGAAAAAATAATTTTAAATAAATAGACAAATATTGATGGCATTGTATATTTTAGTTATATACTCTATAATATAGCTTTATGAATGTGAAGTGGTATAAAAATTAGGGTTACCTTATTGGTGACAAATTTGTTTTTTTCTTCTTCTTTCTTCCTTCCTTTATAACATTACTAAGCAACCTCTAAAAACCCTAATATTTCAAGCTTTTCACACACATGAAGAATCTTCAAGGAAACCCATATTCCCACTCCAAACACAAAGAACTAGCTTAGAGCTACAAAAGGGGATCTTCATAATCATTATTACTATATTGCTTTTACTTCTTTTGTGATGTATAGGTAGTGAAAATGAGGTAAGACAATCTAATTTATGTTTAAAAAATAGAGAAATTGTTGTAAATGACAAAACTGCTGGAAAATATTTATAAAATATAGTAAAAATTTTAGATTCTATCACTGATAGACATTGATAATCATTGATACACACTGATATTGATCTACCAATACATTAATAGAAGTCTATCAATGTCTGATAGAATATGAAATTTTACTATATTTTGTATATATTTTTGTTCATTAAGCATTTAGTTCATTTATAAATTTTATAAGGGTTTTTGGTTAAATTTATAATAATTAAATTCACATAGCGAATAATATTGTTGATCGACATTTCTTACCTATGGTAGATCAATATGAATTGATTAGGGTTTGGGTTTTAAAAGAAAGAATAATAAACTAAATATGTTTATAAACTACCAAGATTGGGTTAATCAATGATAAAAATGACACTTAATTAATTTAAAATTTTTAAATATAGGGTTAAATTATGACGTAAAAGGTCTAAATTGTTAAAAATTTCAAAATACTAAGTTAAATGGTTGCAAGCTAAAGTTCAAAAACTGCATTTTAATCTCACGAAAAGTTTAGGATCAAAAGTAATTTTTGGCTTATAATTTTAAATAATAATAAATAAAAAATCAGGGCTCCATCGATCATCTTTATTTGGTTTTTTAGTACAACCATTGCAGAAGTTGGAATCATCATTTGGTATTTAGTTTTTAAAATTAAGTTTATTATAAATTTGCTTCCACTACATGAGCTATATATTATTTTGTTGTGTTACCTCTTTTTTAAAATGATTTTACAAAGTTATTTTTTTCCTAGAATTTGATTAGAAAATCCAAATGTTTCTAAAGGTAGTAATTATAGAAAAAAAATGGATAGAAAATAAGTATATTTTTTTAGAAAATTTGGTAAAAAAAAAAACATAAATTATTTAAGTAAAATCTTCTCTTTTTTTTTTTTCTTTTAAAAAAGAAAAGAAATGAAAACAAATAGAGTCATTTTCAATTATGGTAAAATGAACCAATAAATTTATAAAATATAATCAAATTTCAGATCTACCAATATAAAATTTAGCTATATTTTATAATTATTTTCATCAGTTTTATCATTTACAATAATTTACTACACAAATCTTATTAAGATATATAAACTACAACAAATATTATTTGAAGTATTTCCAATTGAATATTAAAAGAATGGTGGATTATGAAAGGGTGAGACCATAATTTACTTTATAAAAATTAATAATAATTATAGTAGTAATAAAAGGTGGCCGTATTGAATTGAAAATCCAACTTTGAAAATATAAAAGTAAATAAAAAGAAAACTTGACTAGAATAATTGTAAAATTATAATTATTGAAACGCCAACAAATAAGGACAGTTGTAATTTAATTGCTTATATTATCAACTTCGAAGTTAGACGATGGTCTTAGAAAGTCAATCTAAACACATCCTATGATACATTAAGTAATCTTAAAATTCATTAAATATCAAGTAATATTGCAAAAATTTTAAAAGTTTATATATAAGAGATTAACAAGTTATAAAATTGATATTCTTTAGTTATTTAGTTCAAAAACTCATTGGTGTGAACTCCCTCGACCCTTACTTCTCAAACCAAATATGCTCCATCTTATTTATTTATTTTGAGTTCAACAATATGGAAAGTAAAGAACTCAAACCTTTAACCGTTAATTGATGATATATACTTCATGTCATTTGAGCTATGATCACATTAATGACTTGTATGAAGTTGAATTTGTGATCATAGTAATCAATATATAGATTAATTGTTTTTTATTTTTGAAAATTAAACATATTTCATCACCATTTCTTACTACGGTTTTCATATTTCTAAGGTAAAAGAATTGAATTCTTAATCAAATTTCAAAGACATCTTTTTTTCAAAACTTAGCTTGAACGACCTAAGTTAATCACTATCCAAGTAAATTATAATGTAAGTGATTTGTAATGGGTGATTTTGGACAAAAAGGGTATAATTGACATTAAATACAATTAAGAACAACAAACTTTCAAAGAACATGATATGGGTCGAGACCAATATGAGCCTAGCAAAAAAGTGCAAGGGGCAAGCCTGAGCCAAGCCAACATACTCGACCTCGAACAGCACCAAGACCAAGCTTTGGCATGCCCAATGGGGCATGCTATTGGCATGCCCAATCCACAAGATCATTTTGGGCCTAAAAATTGGCTAAAGGAAAGATGGTCGGTCTCAACCAAGGCCGAGGCCGGCCTTAGCCAAATAGGAAACCATGTATGCTCCTTGGCATGTTAGGTTACCTAATTATGGTAACTTAAAAACACTAGTTGGAAATAACGTCAATTCTCTATAAGCACATCATTATGAGGTATCTAAGAACTTCTTACTTCTTCAACAAATATTGGTTAGCTCTAAGTTTTTGTTTCCTTATTTCTTTTTTAAAATTACAAATTTAATGTTGATTATGTACATATATATTTTTTTTACTAAAATTTAACATCAACCATATTAATCAAAATAAAACTACAGAAAATAAAATTAAATGAAGAGAGATGAAATCTATAATTTAAGTAATATGAAAAGAAGTTTTATTTTTCTTAGCTTGCCTTCTTTTAAAGACTACAAAGAAGACCGACCTCTAGTAGTTGGAAATTTGCCCTTTTTCTGCCCGAGCTCTTCCCACGTCAAAATTCAAGAAAATATCATTTTAGTTCGTGTATTTTTGTAAAACTATGCAGAATAAAATTAAACAAATCTAAAATGATGAAAATCAAAATTACACTCAAACTTTATTTTAAAAAGGATTTTAGTCCTTTTATTTTAAGATTTGATTTAATTTATTTCATAATTTTAGTTTTAATAAAATAAAACTTTTCAATAAAAAAACAGTTCTAAATGACAAAATTACTTAAAATATTTATAATATTGTAAAATATCACAATATCAAAGATAGACTACTATTTGAATCTATCATGACACATATAGTACTCTATTACTTATAGAATTTTTTTTATTATATTTATAAATATTTTAGTTCATTTTACTATATTTAAAAAACCTTTAATAAAATTTTAAAATAGTCTTGGCTGTAATTTTCTGAAATTTTCTTAAGAAAATAAGGCACCATACACATTTTGAAATAATGGGTCAAGAATATTATTATTATTTACCAATATTAAGAAAAAAGTAGTTAACTTATAGATTAATTGCAAAAAAAATTTCAATTTAATGTAAATTTTTATATCAGGTCCTTCAACTCTTAAGTTTGTGTCAACCAAGTAGTTAATATATTCAACGTTTATCAAAAATAATAAATTTATTAGACATAAAACTAAATCTTTTATATTTAATAACACATTACATTTTCGTGTTCAATAGATTGATACACATTTATAAATATAGGGACTGAAACCTATAATTTAACATAAAATTTATTGAAATTTTATTTAAAAAAGCAAAATCATATTTAAACAAATTTTTTTTAAAAAAAAAAAAAAAAAGAAGGAAAAACTAAAAAATTTCCCTAATTGAAAAGATGCAGCCAAGAAACTTCATCACCAACCCCTCATTTACTTTAGTGGAAGAATGACTTCTTTGACTTCAACTTCTAGACAAAGAAAGAAAAAAGAGAGATATTTAATAATTAATTATTTTGGTCACATATTATTCTTCAAATGCAATTTTTCAAACAAAACCCAATTTTGAAATAAAAAAATTAAATAAAAAATTTATTATATTTATACATAATTAATTAAACCCACAAAAAAGTGTTGGAATTAAAATGAAGACCAACTTTCTCTCTCTAGAATCATCTCATCATCATCATCATCACCTTATATATGGTTTTGTTAGAGCTTTAGAATTTAATGGAGGAGTTGATTAAAAAGATAATCTTATACCTTAATTATTATTATATTTATTTATTTATATAAACTTACTCTGTTTCATTTTCCTATGTTATTCTGTTCTATTTTTCTCCTAAAAAGCTGGAGATGTTCATATTAATTTGCAGAGTTTTTCTCTCTCATCTCTGGTATTTTCTCTCTCTCTCTCTAAGATTATCATGAAGAAATTCTTGAAAACAATATTATAATTAAAATTATTCCATTCTATAGTTTTTGTTCCTTTCTTGTAAATTTGGACATTCTGTTTTTCAAGCAAAACCTTTTTCACTTAAATCACCCCATCTCTCTATTTTATCATCTCCCAAAATAATTTTCATTTCCTAATTAGGTTGGTTTTTTTTATTTATTTTATTTATTAAATTCAGTAATTTCCTTTCCTTTTTTTTTTTTTTTAATGTGTGTGAATAATTTTATTTTATTTTATATTTAGATAATGGGATCAAGAAATGGAGTAAAAGTGATGATAATTCCTTTGGTTTTCTTGTTGGTGAGTTCAAGCTGGATTTTGCCAGAAACTTTGGGACAGGAAATTTCATCATCAAACTCTCTACTACAAGATGGTAATTTAATTTATTATTATTTTTATTATTTTTTATAGACTTGAAAATAATTTATTTTGGTTTAGGGAGGGATTTTGTGCAGAAAAATGATGGGTTGGAAGCAATCAAGGAAGAAGATGATACAGTTAGAGTTGATCCTTTAAATCATTTCAATAAGTATAGAGGTGGATATAACATCACCAACAAACACTATTGGAGTGTAAGTTTTCTTTTTTTATTTTTTCGTTCTATATCGAAATAATATTAGATATTTTATTCTGTTTGTGAGTCGAGTTGAGTCGGGTTGAGTTTCATAGTGGAGGTGTAAATTCGTGAAACTTTATCCAAAAATTGGATACGTTTTAGTTGAGTTAACTTAGGGTTAGTATGGTTAAAGATAAAATAGTGAAAGTTGGCTACTTCACTACGTCATGAATATGGTGGTACGTTCTCAATTAGACGGAAGATGAGGTAGGAGATAGGAAATTGTGAAAAATATACACATATGTTAGAGGTGATAGTCGGTTCGTTTTTGTCGGTTTTGGAGCTAACCAAACCAAAACAAACCAATTGATTTTATTTGGTTTCGTTTATTATTGTTTTGGTTATTGATTTTTGAAATTTTGTTTTTTCTTTCAAATTTTTATTATTTTTCTTCACTTTGTTTTGAATCAGTTGTTTTTGTTAACTTTAAATTAAAAACTATCTCTATTTTCTTTTTAATATTGCTATTTGACATTTTTATTATATATTTTTATTTTTTTTGACACTATTTATAAATAAAAAAACATGCATGCTACTTACATATATATATGTACCATAATAATTGAAATACTAAAAAATACCTACCAAAGAAATTAGTTTTAAGAGTACATTTATACTATTGGTTCAGTTTGGTTCTCCAAATACAAACCAAGCAGTCCAATTCGATTCCAAAAAACTAAACCAACCATTGAATCAATTTAGATTGGTTTGATTTTTCTATATTTTGTATCACCCCTAATAAATAAATATAGTGTATATATATATATATGTTAGAAATATAACTCTCTAATTAAAAATAATAATTCTTAGTAATAATCTAAGTTGAAAACAATATCTACACTATTCCCACAAAATTTCCGCTTGATCCATCAGAAATCTCGGGGTACGTTAATATGATTTTTTTTTCAAGGTTTAGGAAAATTATGTCTAAATAATTTATACAGTCGAAACAGTTATTTTTGTTTTCAATTTTTTTAAAAATAAATTTCTTTGTGTATATATATATATATATATATATAAAAGTATGAAATTAGGTGCAACATAGCTCTTTATTTAATTGTAAATAAAAAAAAAATAAAGATAATTCTAAATTTCTAACAGATAAATTAAGTTACAAGTTTAGCTATTTTTATTTGAAAGTTTAAGAGCATGAAATACATTTAGGAGGATTTCTTTAAATATATAAATTTTGTATCAAATAAATTATTGAATTTTAAAAAGTGCCTAATATATTTTTTTAACCTTAAATTTTTTTTTCTTCTATATTTTCTGGGGGTCTTCGAAAACTTTTATATATTATCGTTGTACTAGAAATTTGTGTTGACTTTTTTCATTGTCTTGTTTGTTATAGTCAACAGTTTTCACTGGAGCTGCAGGGTATGGGATTGGAGTGGTATGGCTTGTGTGTGGAATAGCATATGGAGGATTTTTGGTAGCAGCAACTCTATGTTGTGGAAAGGGAAAGCTAAAGAAAATGCCACATTTTGGCCAGGAATTCTACCTATGGACCATTCTTTTGGCTGCTTTCTTCACCATTTTGGCAATGTAAGTCTTTAATTTGAACTTCGGTTTTATACACCATATTGATTAATTTAGTTCAGTTCGATTAGTTTTATATATACATTTATGTTTTGATTGAGTTTGGCAGTGTGGGATGTGGAGTGGTGATTGGAGGAAGCAGTAGATTTGATAAAGAGGCAAAAAATGTAGTGAAGATCATAATAGAGACAGCCAATGGAGCATCAAACACAATTCAAAACACAACTTCAGCTATGAAAGACATGATTTCTAATCTACAAGCTTCTGCAACAACTGGAAGAAGTTATAGAATTCAAGAAACTTCTGGAACTTTGACTTCTACTTCTCACAATCTTGATGCTCAAGCTGCAAATATTCAATGGCAAGCCAATAAGAACAGGCTTTTGATCCACAAAGGCCTCAACATAGTGTAATTTCACTACCCTTGTTCTCTCTATCTTTATTTCTTCTTCTTAAATTCTAAAACAAACAGTAAAAATATCGTGAAGTCGAGTAGTAGTTGCAATTACACCGGGTCAAAATAAAAGAGGCCGTGTCAGGATTTGAATAAATGTATTGAATGGGGGGATGTGTGTGTATGGTTTTGCAGGTACATAGTGACTATGGTGACAATTTCTTTGAACTTGGGAGCTGTAATTGCCATGTCTGGTCAGTTTTTTGTGAGGTTTCTTACCTAAATGTCTTTGTACACAATAATTCAATTTTGTTGATATTTGTTTTGTTTTGCAGTATTTGGGATTCTCAGATTACAAAGATTATTTCATCTGTAAGTATTACTCACTAAATGTTCATAAATTTCTCATAAAAACACACAAAAACAAAAACATACTTAAAATATTTTTGACTTTTTTGTTTTCTTGCAGTTTCATTCTTCTTTGTTGGTTTCTCACAGTTCTGTGTTGGATTCTTTTTGGCTTGTACCTTTTCTTGAACAAGTAACTCTCTCCCTCTCTGCAAAATTTCAGTCAGATGCTAGACTTCGACACCGATAGGATCACACTATCTGTGTCTATCAATGATATGTTTATCAACGTTGTCTATCGTTGATAGGATTTAAAAGTCTATCAATGTTCATCATCGATAGAATCTAAAATTTTGATATATTTTTGTAAATATCTTCCGCGGTTTTGCAATTTACAATAGTTTGTAAAGTAAAATGATAATATGAACAAAATTTTAAAGCCTAAAAGTAAATAATTGATTTTGGTTTGATTTTAGTTTCTCAAGTGACACTTGCAAAGCTCTTGAAATGTTTCAAGAAAATCCCAACAACAATAGCCTAAGCTCTATTCTGCCATGTGAGCAACTTCTAACTGCAAAATCAGTTCTCACTGATGTAAGTTCAGAGATTTATGATCTTGTTAATCAGGTAATTATATTATGTATACTTATATAATGCATTCTTTTTATTATTATTAACTTAATTTCATTACACAAATTATATATAATAACCTTTTTACTTTTTAATTTTTGCAGGTTAACACACAAATTGCTATATCATATCCAGACATTGCTTTGGTTTGTAATCCTTTCTCACAACCTCCTTATTATGAATACCAACCTCAAAACTGTGCAGCAAACACCATCCGTATTGGAGACATCCCCAAGGTAAATACGTTACGACGTACGATGTACGGCGTTATTGTTATTGTCACTTTAAGCACCCAAAACGTCACCTGTATGGTTTTACTTTTATTATAAGTTAACATCGAAGAGGTTGTCCCCTAACTATAAATGTCTGTCTTTGTGTTATGCTAAATTGAGACGATGTGACTATATCGACACATTTCGACACCATCTTTATCGACATTAATTATATCATCGTGATTCTTTCAGGTACTAAAACTACTCACATGTGCTGATGAAAGCAATGGAGGGTGTGAGAATGGGCAATTCATGTCAAACTTTGAGTACAAAACAGTGGAAGCTTACACAAACTCAATACAAGATTTCCTCAATGTGTATCCAGGAATGGAAAGCCTTGTTGAATGTCAAACAGTGAAAGATGCATTTTCAAAAATCTTAGAACATCATTGCAAGCCATTGGAGAAACATGCCTATATGGTTTGGGTAGGGTTGGTTTTTGTTTCAATTGTTATGGTGTGTTTGGTCTTGATTTGGACAATTAGAGCTAACATTGACCAAAAACTCCACCATTTTGATGGATCAGTTCGACCCAATTCTTCAACTCCAAAGACGATGGAGATGGCTAATCGTTGACGTTTTATAGCGCTCTCACATCTCGTAATTGGTTTAGGATAGAATCAATCAGTGATCCCGAGAATCTTGCGTAAGCGAGCTCTGGGTATGGCTAGGATTAGAGACAATGTGGTTGTGTTTTGTATATATATAGGCTAAATTTTACACAAAATAATGTTGATGTATGTAGTTGGTTTTAGTTTTTGTTGTTTTAAAAGTTACAATTTTACTCTCGTTCTAGAAAAAACTATTGGGTAGCAGTATTTGCTAAAATTACATGATAAAAATTAGGGCTATTTTTAATATAGCGAAATGAACCAAAATATTTATAAAATATAACGAAATATGAGAGTCTATCTACGATGAATCGTGATAGGCCAAGATAGACTATTATCTACTTTTCTATATTTCTTTTAAGTCCAGCCATTTCATTTTCTATTTTTTCCTTATTTTTCACTATTTCCGAATTTCTCTATATGTGCTCATAAGCATAACTCAAGTTTCATGAACTTTTATCACTAACGTCGTGATTTAAGATTCAATTTTCGAACCTTCCATACCACCAATGATGAGCACGACCAAAGTGATTACAAAGCACCCAACTCGACCCACCCATGGGCGATCCAGAGCTTCAAGTAGAGTCAACGCTAATTAAGCTTCCCAAGCATTTTAAGGAGGAGGGAGCCATAAGCCTAAGGGGAAACAACCAAATTTAGGTGGCGAGCTATATTAGCATGGATAAGCTCACAGTCAACATATATATATATATCCATGCCTTGGAAAAGGGTTTTGTTTCGAGCCACCCAAATTTGCCGAGCGTAGTCAACTGACCATAGCCAGTTCAGTGACGATTTGGTTGTCCGACCAACCAATGCTCAACCCTAAACCAATAATCTTGAACACTCCACCATGCCGTCTCTCAATAACATTAGTAGAAAGGAATGAAGCGAGCCCAAAACTTTTGAGAAAATGTAGGTTTTCTTCACCCTTCTTGCATAACACACACTTAAAATCTATAAAGAGATTCCTTTTTTGTATAGCTAAATTAGTGTTATTTGGGATAATATCATGACTAAGTTTGTAGTAACAGATCTTCAAGAGCCTCACCTTTTAAAAAGCTTTCCAGATCTACTTAGACTTTTTTCTGGTTAGAAGAGCAAACATCATTCATGCAGGCAATCTGCATCTCAAGAAATTAAGAGCCCAAATTAATATTTCATCTTCATGATGATGCTTTATTGAGAGAGTTCACAAAATCGTGTTGTATCAACTACTCATTCCATTTCTTTGTTTCAGTCATTGTGTGCCTCTGCAACACATTATTCAGCAGCAAAACCTAGCGAGACCCACTTCATGGAATCCAAGGACCACCTTCCATTTGGATCATCATACCATCTCTAATGGTTATAAATTTATTTGGACACGAAATTAGGCGACCAATTCAACTTCTTCCCTAACCTCTTATCAAAGTCTTTCAGAAATAGCTATTTGTTTCATAAGATACTTCGCTCGATGTAAAAAGGGCAATACCCCAAACCCGCACTAAATACTTTATCTTAAGGGTTATTCGCTCGATGTAGGATTCTCACACATCTTACAAGACATCTGGAGAGTTTTGGATGCCTATTGAAAGATGAATTTTCAAATTTTCGACATTTTTGTACTTTTTTTAATTTTTATTGTACACATATTAATCTTCATTTGCATTGATATAATTAAAATAAATGGACAACCATATATATAATTTTTTTTCTGTTATATTGTAATTCTGATTATTTTTAACTAGATATTCAAATTTGAAGTTAAATTAATATTTATTTTATAAAAAAAAATCTTAAATTATGATTCATTATTTTGTTGAAAAAAAAACACATATAAAAATAATATAAATCCTACTAATTTAAAAAAATTGAAATTGATAAAAATAAAAATAAATTAATTAAAGACATTTACGTAAATTTAACACATTCCAATACATCTTGTACATTATGTAAATTTAAGAAATCCTACAAAAACAAACACAAATACACAAATTAAAATATTCCAAATATCTAAAAAAAAAAAAAAAGAAAATATTCTTATAAAACAAACAATATGTTAATCTAAATACGTGGAACATCTATAATTTTGTATATAGGTATCTACATTTTCAAAAAACTAAGGCTCCTAAAGAACTTGAGACAAAAGGTTTTGTGAACTTGTTATAATAACTTTGGTTTTCACCTCTTTAATCTGGTGGTTGCTAGTTTTCGATCTAGTCTTCCATGTCGTCGTCACCGCTTTCGATCCTCCGATGGATAAACCTCCAGATCTCGCGTTCGTGTCAAATGTGGCACCGGAGTTCACGTAGGTCAATGGAGTTCGTGTGGGTTGTCGTCGCCTCGCCGTTATTTGCTTACATAGTGGAGAGGCTCTTCGATGGATGAGAAGAGTAAAGGGAGAGGATGGAGAATGAATTTTGGGGGCAAGTAAAATTGAAAAACAAGGGGGTTCTTGAAAGTATAGGTCGTTCGCGTCGTTTTACTTCTTTATTCTATTTTTTTAAATGAGAAATAAAGGGAAAAGTAAAATTAAGCGGAAGATTTGGAGATTTATTTATTTATTATTATTATTATTATTATTTTTGTTTGGAGTGATTTACTGTATTTATAATATTAAATATTATAGACAAGTTTTATTATTTAAAATAATTTCTTTCTAAATCTTAAATTTGGAAAGAAAAAAAAAAAAGTAAAAGTAAAAAACAAAAAACAAAAAAATGCAGCGACAGCCATGTTCACCAGGATCATCGCCGGTTGAGCTAGGAGACTGCTTAGAAGAGCTGCTCAAGTTCACGCTCCAATCTCACATCAATGGAACTCTAGACCATGATCTACGGCTTCCTACAGACTTCTGTTCTCACCTCCTCAATCATAATCTTCCTCCACCCAATTTGGATCGTCCTGGTACTGAAATTATGAATCCTTAGTTTCTAATTTTCGGTAAACACAGTACAAATTGATTCTCTTGAACTCGCGTTTTTCTCTGTTGATTTTGAAATTTACTTGTCGGGAGTCGTTGATTTTGGTAGCGGATTCAGTGGTAAAGGAGAAATGCTCTACTTCAAATTAGATTCTGGAACTTTATGAGTGTAGTTTGTTTGATTTTAATAAAACGGAACTGAATTAATAAGTGATTGTAGTTCATGATTCGTTAAAGTATTAAGCTATTCTCTATAATGGGTTCCTCCCATTTCTTTGAGATCTCTGTATTTGGATTCCTCTGTGCTATTTCATGAGCAATTTTAATGCTTGTTCGTTTCTCAATAAAGCAAACGCGAGATGATATGTTATGTGTTTTTCAATTATATGACTGTTGAAATACTATTATTCTTTTGATTTTTGTTTGATTTTATTTTGCTGAATCAATGTTTATCCTTCAATATTAATTTTATCTTTTGGGAACTTGTGTTGGATTTTTTTATTGTCTTTTAGTTTCTGCGCCTGTTTTTGGTCCTCTTTTAAAGCTTAGTTGGTTTCTAGGCATTTTTCTTTCCAGATGTTGAGAAAGGAGAGAAATTAATTGTACTAATTATTCAAAGGAAGTGTTATAAGTTCAAATCACAGGGGATATTGGGTATTATTCTATTAGTGGAGGACCTGGAGGCGAAGAGTATACCCTTTATCCTTTTTCATATTCCTGCCCCTAACTACATGAACTTGGCATGGAATTGGACAAATTCTCTTCTCCAAGTCTTTTGTATACATACACACAGACTCGCACACTTTTTGCAAAGGAACTAGATTAACGTGTGAGGTGAAAAAATTAAACCTCTAACCTCAAGCTTTGATAGTACAAGCACTATGTCAGTTGTGTTATGCTCATTTTGGCACAAACACACACACCTTAGATTTGAGCATTAAAATTTTAGGTGAAAGGAACTAAGGATGTAAGTCCATTGCCAGTTTCTTATATTTATGTACTAATAATATTCACTTTATATTATCCAAACGTACTTGTTCCCTTTACTTCAGCAAGCATAATGTTAAACAAACTTTCCTGTTTTTATTTATATTTTAATATGAATAACAAGGGGATTGAGAAATACTTCTTTTCACACTCGATATATCAGATGTTTCCAGATTGTATAAGGATCTAGTATCCAATCTCTTGAAGTCAGTTTCCGAAGCATCGTGTGGGTCACTAGATGACTTGGAGAACAAAGAAGAACGTAATGAGATTGCTGAAGGAAGAGCTGAATTAGTAAATGCAAGTGCTTTTACTCATAACATTGATTGATCGAGTTTATAATCATGACGATTTCAACACCCATCTCCTTTGTCTAATCTAGTTTTTGATTGTACAGTGCAGGTTCTAAAGTCAGTAAACTTTGAGCTTCATGTTCAGGAGCCTTTCTTTACTCAGCTAAAAGGTAATTCTGTTAGATTTTCTTAACACTCTTAAGCTTGTGCTAGATGGTATTAAGAGTACTAAATATGTAAACAAGATCGTGCAAAAATCAAGCCTCTCTCACTCAAGAGCGCTCAGTACACAGCACACGTCATACAAAAAACTCAATAACCAAGCATTGGCGCACAAAAAATTATACCTCGGGAACACCCCTTGACACCACCTCTGTTATCAAAGTATTCGCTACAAGAAAAAAATCATGTCACTACCAAATGGGCTTTGCTTTTATACTGAACTCTGCACTAGGATGCCTATACCTCTTACTCATTTTTCTTTTAAGTAAAGGCTACTTCTTACACTTGACAGTTGAATTTTTTACCGTGTAAAATCAACTAGTGTACTACAACTACTAACCACAATAGCTTTCATTGTTTAAGAGGCTTAACATCTGAATACCTAACTGAACACCTAGTGACTTGAATCAGTAACCAATGGCATGTCTATTGGCAATTTAGACACAATGTATAGACAAGATGGTATCCTATTAGAGGAGTCTCAAGTTCAAATTCCTTCTTATGGATATTATTAGTTTACATGTCAGGTTTTGTAATCAAATTAAACTTTGAGTTCACTCCCACGAAGGAGAGAGTGTTAGTAATACAATAAAAGATATTATCTTAAGCTTTTGGGTTCACTTTAGTAGTAGTTTTCTTGGGAATCTTTACTTGTTGATCTATTGGTTTAGTGTTGTGATTTTTGACATTGATTTCTCTTGTGCAAAATATAATTGGTTCTAGATGGCCTAAAGAGAGTGGAAGGAAGATGTGCTGCTGGTAATTACAATCGGTAAAAACTTTCCCATTATAAAGTTGCTTTCTTAGTTACAGTATTGGAGACATCTGAGTGGCTATAGCTGTGAAACGTTACATGGATTCTTTATTGTTATTGGCTCGTTAGTTTATAGTTTGGGGAGATAGTCTTGAACTAGACAAAACAAAACAGATGTCAAAGTTGCATGCAATTTTGTTCTCCAATAATTTTTAACCATCTTCTTTGGTACAGAATTCAGTCTGGAGCATTGATACTTTTCAATAAATGTTTGTTGTTTGAGGTTCAGGTATTAATTCCACAAAAATTGACATTTCTACACTATACGTTATTCCCATACTAACTTCTGGTACGCTGTAGGATGTACGTCAATACCCTTCATTTTATGCAATGTTGAAAGCGGAGAGTCTTGATAACGTTCTTCCTGGAGTAAAAACCTTAACAGATGGTAAGATAAAATACCTATGTCCAGTGTTTTAAAAAGCCCTCTTGGGGTGCCCGCCTTTTGTGAAGCCCCAAGTCTCAAAGTCCTGGGCTTTGGGGCTTTTTCATCTTTTTTAGAAAATAGTAATAATTAAGGGTTTTCCTTTTTTATTAACTAAAAGAATCAAGTTTACTAAGCCTAAATGCAAAAACTCTTGTGTTTGAGGTCCTTTTTTTTCCATATTTACACTTCAACTATGCTTTCTCTTTTTAATGCAATATTTTTATCTTTAGTGTGCCTCACAAAAAAAGCCCGCACCTTTTTATGCGCCTTGCGTCTAGGCTCTAGAGAGCCATTACACCTTAGTGCGCCTTGGGCATTTTAAAACACTGCCTATGTCTATAATTTTCATTTCCTTAATACTTCATTATCTTGTTCATGATAATTCTTTAATATGAACTTTCTACTTGTTCTTTTGTTCTATACAATTTTTACATAATCCTTCTTGCCTGTTTACTTTTACTTTATAACGTAGTACTAAAAGATTATTTGCTTAATGTACTTTATGACTTTGAAACATTATTTGTTAATACTTTTGAGGTCATAAGAGCCATAAACTGAGGTAAAGATTTTCAATAAGTTAAATATAAAGAAACTCGATAACAAATATTCTGCAGCCATGATAAATATATTGTGGTAGCATGACAACCTTCTGCGTGGGGCGTTCAAAAAAATTCAATGTCCTGAAAAATCCGATCCCCAACCCAACCCATACGGTTTGAGTTGGATTGTGTTCAAATAAATAAAAAACTTTATGGGTTGAGTTGGTAAATATAACAAAATATCACAATGGACCGCGATAGATTACTATCTGTGTCTATCTGTATCATGATGAACACAAATAGTAGTCTATCTTGGTTTATTGTTATCTATCATAAATAAATTGTGATATTTTACTATATTTGTAAATATTCTTAGAAGTTTTGTTATTTAAAATAATTTTCCTTATATTTACATGTATTTATTTTATTTTATTTCTAATTTCATGATTTTTTTTAGATTATTTATTCTCCAACAACTATTAAAATAAATTGTTGACAATATGAAAAGATTCTTATAAACAAAAAAACAAAAAACAAAAAACAAAAAACAAAAAACAAAAAGGAAAATACTCACACACAACAGATAGAAATTTTTCATGATAAATTGAAATTGATTTGCTAATCTTAATTCTATATGTGAAAATAATTTAGTAAATTCTTTGAGATATTAATATTTTACTTCTTTTTTTTTCTTTTAAAATAAAAATTTAAATCATGACTCACGCCTCTCGAACCAACCAAATCTAAATGTTTTGTAGTTGGGTTAAGCTGAAACACTTTTTAAACTCAACCCAATCATATAAGGGTTGTTTAGGTCGAAGAAATTACAACCCCTTGGATTGACTTGAGTCTAAAAAGTATTTAAACCCAATCCCATACACGAACACCCCTGCTCTGCCCCAATCAAAAACATTTCAGTATGTAACTCCACTTTTGTTGAAAACCGGGTACAAAGTTCTTTTGTTATCTCTCTCTTGTGTGTGTGAAATAATTTAGCTACCATCTGAATATTGTATTGGTTTATGGGGATGGAACTTGTTTCAGGTGTTCAAATATACAGGAAATTTTACTCTGAAGAGAAAGAACTGTCCAATGGTGTCCTTGGGATTCATGTCAAAAAATCTGTTGCCCAGCCATACATTATTTTGTCCAGAATCATATCTGTGAGTTTTCTTGCTTCCCTACTTTTCCTCACCTGCATCTTTATTGCTATAGCAAACATAACAACACAAAAAACTGGGACTATTTGGTTCAAGGGATTGGAAAATGCGAATGGGTAATTGTTTGATTTTCTGTAAGCTGTAGTGAGCTGTTCAAACCTCAGTCTAATCAAGTTAAAGTTTTAGACAATTTTCTAAGAAACAATCAATTTTCAACTTAGTATATCATTACCTTGATATTTTCTTTTCCCTTTCCATGGATTGACATCCAAACTTTAGATAATGAAACAATCATCAACAATATTCACCACAATGATAAGTATTAAGTAAGATCATAACTCAGAAAAAACTAGTTATTGCAAAATAGCTACATTGCTCCTGAAAATAGGGAAATTAATCCCATCTTTCATATAAACAGAAAGAAAATTAAAAAATTAAAGTTTGGTAACCTACTTAAGATTAATCATCATGGATTGGCCTAATGGTAAATAAAGGATAAGGATTTGGTAAAGGTCTTAGAAGGAATGAGTTCAATCCATAATGGCCACCTATCGACGATTTAAAGTCCTAAGAGTTTTCTAGACATCCAAATGTTGTAAGGTTAGACGGTTTGTTTGTGAGATTAGTCGAGGTGCGCGTAAACTAGCTTGGACACTTTGACTATAAGAAAAAAAACATTTAATTCCATAAACCAGACTAAAGCCAACCATATAACTTGAGGACTTTGTATAGTTTTGCATCTTTCCAACAAATTCTTTTTAACAAAACCTTTCAAATAGTTCTAAAAAAAGAAATATTGAAAGGAAAAAAATGTCAAGAAAGTTTCTCCCTACTCAAAGAAATCTACTCAATGAAAAAATAAAATAAAATTCAGATGTGTTAGTGTGTTAGACATTTCTAATATCTAATGTAATTAGAGGTATATAGGAGTTCACTTGAAATCTAGAGTTAATATGTAGGAATTATAAAGTTTGTGTTTGGATGGTAGAGTTACACATATGTAGATCATTTATATGCATTAAAGAGAGAAGATGTATTAACTTCATTAATAAACATTTAACTATATACAATGTGAAAACAATAAAACACACTATTTTTATACCATACTAAATGGAAAATGACAAGATTGGGTCAGTTGAAGCAGAGATTTGTCATTGTCAGTGTTCACACAGAAACTAGTTGGCATCTTGCCCACTAATTCAGAATTGTTTAATATCCCAAATCATGATTAGTAATTTGATTTTCTTTTTTATCTTAATCCTATCATGAAAAGAATAACTTTTCTTAGTGCATTCTGTGTCTCCATTATCTAAGACACATTTATCATCTTCTTTTGATAGGCTTATTTTGGTCGTTCGTTGATGAAGAGTTAAAAGTGCAAAATAAGCTTCTCCATGGAAGGAATATATTTGGGTAAATTTTATAATCTTTGATGTGTTATGTAAATAATTTTTTTTTCTTTTTAAGAAAAATGTCTAATCATGTGCGACACCCACCGCTTCAAACTAATTATAAGGTGTTTGGCCCACTAATTTGATAAGTTAGTATTTAATAATTTAATCTTAATAGTTTTTATTAAGGGTGAGTATGATAAATCGAAAAACTTAGTCGACCGAATCAAAGGTGGTCGGTTGGAGATAAGGAGAGGACAATGTCGGTTTGGCAAAAATTTAAACTGATAACATTTTTTGAAAATTTCAAAGGTTTAAACCTACCCATGGTTGGGGTTGATTTGTACTCCTTCGTGATTGGGGTCAGTTTGAACATTTATTAAATCGACCATAGTTGATTCGGTATTGGTTTGGTTGGAAAACCGACTCCGACTGACTGACACTCATCCCTAGTTTTTATCATTGAAGCTTGCACATTTATCGAGAGCCTTCATCTTTTTCTCTTTTTCTATTTTGTATATTCATTGAGTAACTCTATTTTACAACGTTATACCTCAAACAAGACTTTCTGACTCTATCATATTAATTTCAAACTTCATAACTCAATTCAAGGCTCTAAATGTCCCTTATATATTCCAAAGTTTGTATAGCTCAATGTTCTACAACACATGGTATGTTTTGTTTCACTCGTGGATAGACGAAACTTAAATGGAAAATATTTAGTGCTCTCAAGGGATGAGTGTGTGGATCCAAGGGAAGCTACTTCAAAACATATTGCTACTAGGGGATATCAAAATCTCTTAAATACCTAAGCAACAAACTTTTGTAGTAAAGTCAAGGTGTCTGTTTGACACTAACAAAGTACTTGTTGTTACATTAGGTATCAAGCGACGATGAAGAACTCTACAAACGACAAAATCGTTCTATACGTAAGTATGAAATTTCACCCTACTTCTGCTAACACTAACTTGATCTAAGCTCTAACTTACAAGCATCAAACTATATTGAACCAAGCACCACAATAGTCAGAATTGTAGTAAACTTGAATAGAGTAGAAATATTTGTGATCCTTAGGTTGTCAAAAGGCTCAATGAGGAAGAGCATAATGACAAATTTATTCCCAAAGTCTATGGGACTGTTTGTTTTTTTCTTGAAGTGTTAGATAACTAATGTTCGATATCTTTAAAGAATCATATTTGTTTTGTAGGATATTTTTACATCTTTATACAAATATTTAGATAACTTTATTTGTTTTGTAGGATTTATACCCGAAAATATCTTACTTCACATGATGCTCCAATAATGCCCTTACCTTACGACTTTCATTAATTTACAGTTAATACTATATTATTTGAAATTATATAACAAATTTAAATTTCTTTTTAAATTGATATTATTTATTTGTTATTTTTCTCAATAAAATAATACATATTACTTTGAATATCTTTCTAAAAAAGTAATTTCAACTATATATCTATATATAGTGTTGTGTCATATTGAGTTACAGATAATTTTTAATATCATCTATGTCAGTAGATCTTGTCCTAATGTTTTCCATTATTTAAGTAATGTTAATTAGAATCAGGACAATCAAAAGCTTTTGTCAAGAGCCTTTCACTTTGGCATAGTTGGGATTTGGCCTACTTTTTAATCTGCTTCTAAAATCTTCCTTAAAAGAGAAGAGAGATATAGAGACAAAAAGTGGGGAATTTTCAAACTTAATTAAACTTTCAAACACAGACAGATTATGCTTTCTTTTCTTTTTTTCTTTTTTTTTTAACCTAATTTTACTTTACTTTTTCCAAAAAAAAAAAAAAAAAAGATTTTTATACTGATAACCTAATTTTGTTTCGAAAAAAAATGAATTTTAACGACTTTTACAAATAAAGTTTTCTAACATTTTGTTCATGTCATTAAAGCTTTTATTATTTTTACCCTAGTTCTCGTTGTAACTCACTTCTTGGTTCTTGTCCTTTACATTTAATTAGTTTGGTGTTTGTAAAATATTATATAGAATTAGTTTGGTGTTTGTAAAATATTATATAGAAATACTACTAGTCATCCGATCCGACGTCGTATTGTTGAAATTGTTGGTGAAAACAAATATAAGGAAGATATTTAAAAGAAGATGGTGAGAGAAAAAATATTAAAAAAGAAATAGGAGAGTAAGGAAAAGAAGTAAATATTTTTAAAAATTGGAAATAAATGTTTTTTTTTTTTTTTTTACTTTTTATAGAAGCCATCAAATAAAAAAAATTTAATCTATCAAATTACTAGAAAAAAAGAAAGAAATACTTATTTATTATTTTTCATAAATAGATAAAGATATTCATTTATACTATACTTTATTTATTCTCATAGTCCCCTACTCACATGTCAATGTTCATTATTCCCCACTGCTTTCTTCCACTAATAAAGGGAAATAATTCCTTACTATTTAATTCATTTTTGTCATGGGAGCAATTGACTTTTTTGGGTGCAAAGATCAATCAACATCTTAGGAATTTACTTTTAATCATATTCAATCCTTTATTTTTTTAATACGCAAGGAATGAGATCCAAATTTCGACTATTAAGATGAAAATCATGTCAATTGTGAATTATATTTCTAAAAAAAATAAATTTTAGTTATAATTTTTAAAAATAGATAGTTTTAAATAACAAAACTTTTAATAATATTTACAAATATAACAAAATGTCTCAATCTATTTGTAAATTACAATAATAATACAGATAGACACAAATAGTAGGGTATAAAATTTGGACACACAAATATTTGTTATCTTGGTCTATTGACATTTCTAGTATAAAATTTAGGTCATTTATATTAATAATTCATTGAGAAATAAACATTTTTGTGTGTACAATTAAGGGGTGAGCATAATAGATCGAAAAATTGGACCAACTTCGGTCTATAAAAATTTTGAACTGGATTATTTTAAAATAAATATTTTTAAAGAGTAAAACTGATCGATTTTTACTTTTTGACGGTCAAGGTCAATTTGAGCATTTATTAAACTAACTATAGTTGGTTCGATGACGGTTGATCGAAAAACGGACTTCGACCCATTGCTACATACTCCTATGAATAATTGATGTAATTTTTCTTTTTCTTTTTTTTTTGAAATAGTATAATTGATGTAATTTGATACGATTTAAAAGTGAAAGAAAAGGAAAGCAAGTCATAAAAAGGTTGTAATCTTTTGTTGACTGAAGATGCGGAGGTGGGGCAGCAACACCGCCGCCGTCGCCGCCTCCGTTCGAGGCGCATCAATATAAAAGCCAAGGTCTCACGCTTCTTCTTCCCATCCGCCATTGCCACTTCTCTCTCTTCCTCAATTTCATTTTCTCTTTACAACACCTGGTAAATTTTCCCTCTTTTCTATAGATTCCGTTTCTCCATATTTCTCTGTTGAATTTTCTAAATTCCTTTTATTGTTTGATTCGCCGAAGAATTCAGTGAATTTCTCCCATACCCACCTTTGATTGCCTCTGAACTTTCGTTTGAATCCGGTAATGAATAATCGTTTTCGTCAGGGATAGTTTCACTCACTTCGTTGATCTTTTGCATTAGTTTTTGGATCAGTATTGCGATTGCTTGTATCTCTTAGGCTACCTTAAGTTCCTAAAGGGAATTGCATGTATTTAATTGCGAGTCTGTGGCTTCTACTGCTTCAATTTCTTATATAATGTTTGATCTCCCTTTTTCTTGTTTCTTTGAGTTCATAGCTTCTTTATATTAGAATTATGGTGTGATTAGAAGGGATGGTGACATTTATACAAAATCCATTCAAGTTCGTGTTAATCACTGTTATATGTGGAGTTGTAACTTATTGGGTATTTCTAAATAAATCTACTAGAATGTTTTGAGTTGTAACAGAATGACAATGAATTTAACTTCCTTTCATTTATTCTACTTCTCTTTAGGCCATGTTTAAGATTCCAGATCATCAAGTTGCTGGCCATCAAGCCAGTAATGGAATAATGGGTCCTCTTGTAGATGATTCAGGGCTCTTCTTCAAGCCTTTACAGAAGGATGAACGAGGTTCGAAAGAAGTGGCTTTCTATAAATCATTCTCTTCAAATACCAAAGTTCCTGATAACATTCGTTCCTTCTTCCCTGCCTTCCATGGAACTCGAGATATACCGGCATCAGACGGTTCTGGCTTGCATCCTCACCTTGTTTTGGAGGATCTAATCTCAAATTACGAAAATCCGTCGATTGTGGATATTAAGATTGGTTCTAGAACTTGGTATCCACAAGCTTCTGAGGAGTATATTCAAAGGTGCTTTAAGAAGGATAGAGAAACCTCTAGCTTGGCTTTGGGGTTTAGGCTTTCAGGGTTGCAGATTCATGTGGGCCAAAAAGCTGGATATTGGAAGCCAGAGAGGAAATTTTTGCAAAACTCTTCGGCCGAGAAAGTTAAGATTATTCTGAAGAAATTTGTTTCTTCAAACGCTTCTGCAGATTCTGATGTGGATGAGCTTGATTGTGTTTTTGCACCATCAGTTTATGGTGGTACAAATGGGATTTTGGCACAATTATTGGAGCTCAAAACTTGGTTTGAAGATCAGAAGTTTTACCATTTTTATTCTTGTTCAGTGCTGATGGTGTATGATAAAGAATCTGTGCTGGAAACCAAGTCGAAGGCAGCCATTAAACTTGTTGATTTTGCCCACGTTGTAGATAGCAATGGTGTTATTGATCATAATTTCTTGGGTGGGCTCTGTTCTTTGATCAAGCTTATCTCGGAGATTTGGACCGATTGCCTCGAATGCCTGGATAAAACTTGTCTCCCATGCTCTGATAATGGTTTAAACTGCAACGGCGACGGCTCTGATCCGTAAGCAGCTATATCAAGGTTCAAACATTTTTGTTCATGAAGCAGGATTATATCAGTGTTCTAATTCTGAACAGTTATCCCATATGCTTTTATCTTATGAAACAATCTCACCAAATGCTATTGCTGAACGTTTTGAGAAGTGAGTCTTCTACTTGTTGAAACTTTAGGAACAAAATTTGTTGAGTTATGGATCAGTCCTTTGTCTAAATTAGTTTGATTTGTAATTTCTTATAAGTTCTTTGTAAGTTCTTGCACATGGGTCCTCCCATATCTGCAGCCTTGAATGAAATAAGCTTACTCACTAAGCTATCTTATTATTTATTTCATATACACGAAAAAGTTGGAATTTAGTCTTTATGATTTTTAAAGTTTATAATTTTGTCGAACCTCATAAATATTTACTCTGTCTTGATAGAATTGTCATAAATAGTCTCGATTGTGAAGACTATTTAGGAGAGTTTAACAAATTATAGGGATGGAATTCAAACACGATGTCTATTCAAACACAGATTTCTATTTGTGTAGAATTTCATATATATATATATATATATATAAAGCAATTTTGTTTTTGAAATACTAGGTTGAGATTTGACTTGGTCAAATATTCTGATTTTCTTTTCTTTTCTTTTCTTTATGTGTTTCATGTTTTTTATTTTATTTGGTTCTGTTTGTAAAGGGAAAGCAAAAAGACAAACAAAAGTTTTTCTCTACTACAGGTTCGGAGGGAGAAGAGGATGGAAAGCAAAAAAGGTGGAAAATGAATAATAATAATAATAATAATAATATTAATAATAATAATAATAAAGGTGGAGGATGAAAGTATAGTTGTTGTATAATAATAATAATGGTATAATCGAAACGGATTTAGGTGTAATAGAAAAGAGTAGAAATTCGTGTTGATCTCACGTTTCTTAATTCTCATTTCTTAATTAATCTTTTTTTTATCTTTAAAATTATTTGTCAATAGCGATATTTTATCGATAAATCATTGGAGTTATCTTTCAAATCCATCGTTTTGATGTTGGAGGAGCCTATTCAATGTTTGACAACTTTTTGTTGGTCATCGTTGTTTTATATGGTTCTAACTGTTCTCGGACATAGAACATAATAGTTTTCAAATTTTAAGGTCCAAATGGTCTTATGTATAGCCATATAGATTTAGAGAGGTGGGACAACTCTTAGGGTTTAGGGTTTAGCGGTGGTAGAAGTACATAGGGGAGGGGAAGGATTTGACTTCCCAGCCCTTTATGAGTCTTTTTTAGTTCTCATTGAGTCGGAGTTCAAGGAAAACAAAATTCAAAAAATTGCTCAAACCAACTTATATTAATCCACATTGGTTTGGGTCGACAATTTTGGTTTAGGGTTTTGGCTGGTTTCGGGTTTTTCCATGAACCAAAGTCGAATAAACCAAGAATCGACTCATAGTGTTATTTATTTTAAATTTCAATATACATGTTCAAAAGCGTTGTTGCAACCTAGCTCAATTCACACTTTCTTTATCGAACTAAAAGTGGTGTGTTCAAAGCTAACATGGTTGACTAAATTGTGGATCTTTCCTATTACAACTTCTAGGAGCATAACTAAGCCCTGAAGTATTTAAGCTAGATATTAACAAGAGACATTCAACATAAAGAACTTCGGAAAAAAAAAAAAAAAAGAAGCAAAAGACGTTGAACAAAACTTGAGACTAAAAATATACATTATGAAAATTTGGGGACCAAATGTGTCTATTCTTATACTTGGGGACTAAAAACGTACATTTTAAGAACTTATTAGCCAAACACACATTCTTGAGACTAAAACAATAATTTTCTTTTATTAATATTTTAATTTGTTACGTCTAATTTGTACATTGAAGTATTAAATTGTATAGAAATATTAATGAAAATAAAAATTTAAGTCCATCCAAGTAGATATTTCTAAGAGACATATAAATATAAATATAAAAATAATCATAAAAATTTAAATTAACTAACAACATTTTAAAAATTAATTATTAGTAGTATTTTTAGGATAGATAGTTCCTTTTTTTATAGTTATTGATTTATAATAAAAAGAAATTAATTAATAACCTCTAATTCAATTTTTAAAAATTGTATGTTAGGGTTAGGAAAAGGGATTTCTACCTATTAGGCTCAAATAAGAGGCATATATTTCAATATTATTAATGTTTTGGATTATTTACAACAATGTCTAACTTTTTTCAATAATTACAATAAAATATGACAAAATTACTAGTTACCCTAGCCTACAATTAGTTACAAAATTTTCTAAATTAGGAATCTCTAAAATCACTTATTTTTAGAATCTTTTAATATTTTTATAATTTTTTTAAATAATTAACTTGATTTGGAAATAAAAATATCTTTTAAAAATTAAAACTCCTATTTCATCAATCATAAATATTCCTCTTCCACCGAATTTATTCTCTACCGCAAAAAAACCTCTTCCACCGAAATTATTCCCCTGCCACAGAAAACTCTTTTTCGCTATTCTGGAGGAAGAGAAGAAAAAACATTTAGTTGCTGCCACTAGAAGACAAAGGTATGGACTTCGCTAAAACTCAAAACTTATATATACTGTTTTTATTTAGTTAACTTAATATTTGATATATATTAGAGATATTATTCTTTTTTTCTTTTAAAATTTGTAATATATTGAAGTTATTATTTTTCTCAATATTTGGTATATATTCGAGTTTATATTGGATATATACATTAGTTAATATTTAGTTTAAACCTAATATCTAGTTACTATTTAGTCAAAATCTAATATATTGTGGTATATTTAGAGTATATAGTGTAGTGAAGTTAATTTAAGGTATGTTGTCGTATATTTAAGGTTATGTTCGTTTAGGACCTTTAGTGGACCTGGGTTGGGTTTATATTTTGTTTTGGGCCAAATCCCTCTAATTTGGGCTTGGGCTTATATTTTGGACTCATATATGGTTACAATTTTGTGAGATTTTTTTCACGTTACCCTTTTTGTTTTTGGTTTTTTTTTTTGTTTTTCGAAACATGCTTATTTGTTTTTTTGTAGGCCATTGCTTCACAAGGTTGGAATTATGATGGCTCTGTATTTTAGGGTGGTAGGTGGAATGTTAATAATCCTTACGATGGGTTCAATGCAGCCTCTTTTCAGTCGGCTCAAAGAGTTGTATTAATTTTAAATTGCATCTTGGTGTTATTTCTCGATTTACGATGTATAGGATTGAGTCAATTAACTCCAAATTACTTAGAATTACGTATACGTCAAATGACGTATGTATGATAGTTGATGTCGAGGTTATTCTCAATACACAGTCCATCATGCATGGTATTGTAGGTGGTTCAATTGATGCAGCTGCAAACACACTGTCCATGTATGGTAGTGATGAGGTCACAAACATGGTTCATAATGGTTCTATCAATTTAAATCGGAGTTGTATCTATTTAAAACTCAAACTAATAATTGTATCAATTTAAACAATAAACTTTCGTAAATGTATCAATTTACATTTTTTAGCTTTTATAAGTGTATCCAAATAAAATATAATTGACGGTTTAAATTGATACAATTATTTAAGTTCGTGGTTTAAATTGATACAGTTATAAAAGTTTATGGTCTAAATTGATACAACTATTAGTTTGAAATTTAGATTGATAAACTTTTAACGTTTTAAGGTTTAAATATCTGAAGGAGAAAACAGAGTGGAAGAAGAGCTTGCTCTTCCACTGCATTGGATGCCAAAGTGTGAGCCAAGACGTTATTCCATCAACGAAAATGGACAAAAGAGACAACTCCCAGGCCATTAAATTGAAGATTTTATTTAATTTATGATTTCTAAACTTAAAATTAGTTATCAAATTTTCGGTATTTTTCATAGATTAAGAGTGTGTTTGAAATATATTATCAAATGTTTAATTTAAAAATAAGTCATTTAAGGGGAAAAAAATAGATTTTTTGCAACCACTTAAAAACTATGTTTTAAACAGTTTTTTATCAAAAAAAAAAATAAATAAATAAAATTAAGGTTTTTGAAAAACACTTTTTTTTTAAGTTAATCCAACCCGAGCGTAATTTTCTTGAACTTTGACTTAGTAAGATAAGTTTTCTCTATTTTGTCGATGAGTTTTGTTGAGAAAAATTCTCTTCAACACAATTTATTTAGTAAATATTCTAAATTTTAAATTATCTTACAAGGAGGTTTTAACTTTAATTTTGGATTAGTTTAACATTTTCATCGTTATTAGTAAACAACGTGTTAGAGTAGTGTGGAAATGTGAACCTATGTCTTATCAATTGAATCATGTTCAAGTTGATAGTTTTGAACTGCACTTTGGTAACAATGTACATTTTACATAATTTTTTGAGTAGAAGGGTAGAATTGAAAGTGATGTGCAAATGATTAGAATTTCATTGTCAATCAAGAAAATATAATAAAAACGCATATACACATACATTATATATATATATATATATATATAGATAGATATAGATATCCTTCTCAATGGGTCATTTGTTTTTGGAAGAATCTAGAGTTTCTACGAAAAATTTGTTGTGTGGTAATGTAACATGTCCTACAACTTAAAGATTCTCGAGCATTTTAGAATGTGTCCTGTGAAATATGATTTTTTCATATAAAACAAACACAACTATCCAAATATTTCCAAATATATTAAAAAAAAAACTTATTCCTACAAAACAGACATGATTATATAAGGATGTCAAACATTTGTAATTTTGAGCATCTATAATTTTAGGCATATTCGAAAGATAATTTTGGTGATCTACATTTCCCCAAAATAAATGCCCTAATGTTGATAGTATGACTTTTTCGCACGTTGAGCTATGTTTATGTTCTTTAAAAAAAAAAAAAAAAAAAAACTATGCTCACTTAGGCTAATAAATAAATGATGTAATTGGTTATGTTATGGTGTGTTGGCGGATATATTTTCTTTTAACACATTTGTTGACTATGGTGTCTTCGGTTTCTTAGTCGTTTTTGTGCCATGCAGATTTCTTGTCTTATTTGGTTTATTCGTTGTTTGACTCTCTCCTCTTGTGAGTTATCTCCCTTGCCTAAGTTGATATTTATGTGTTTGGACGAGGTGGTGTTAGGGTTGGCTGCATATGTGTAAGAACTAATCTTTTGTACAAAGAATTAAGGTTTTTTGTGTGATCGAAGTTTTGATTCATTTTATTATATTTGAAAATTCTCAGTTTGTTGAAACATTTTATATTTATAATTTTAAAATTAGTCCACAAAAATTGAAACATGTAAAACATTTGAGTTGACTCTTGGCATTTAAAATTTATATTACAACTTTGTTGGTGGTCAAATCTACTTAAGATAATGCACATATCCTTCACTTTGCCACGTTGACGTAAAATAATTTGAATTACACATTAATGTGGTATAGTGTTTATCACACATTCTGGGTGTGTTTGGGGCATGGAGTGGGATGGAGTGGAGTGAACTATAATAGTCCACTTCATGTTTGTGGCAAGGTTTATTTTAGTTGGGGATTAGGATTAAGATCAAAATAACTCATATGTTTTTACTATCCTTCAATCCTAAGTGGTATTTGTTTCAAGGGTTGGAAAGTTCGTCGACCAACTTTCGGACAACACCTCTTGTGATCATCACTGGCCAATCTTCAACCACCACCTACGGTGATCGTTGTCGGCCAGTCTCCGACCGCCACCTCGGTGATCGTCGTCGGCCAATCTCCAACCACCACCTTCAGTAATCGTCGTTGGTTAATCACTGACCACCACCTCCGATGACTCCACCACCGAACTTCCGACAACCAACTCCGACGACCACCCCCAACCAACCTCTGGTCGCCAGTAATCAACCTTTAAAAATTTTAATAAAAATATTTTAAAGATATATAACAAATCAAATAAACTTATATGTACAAATATTTTTTAAAAGAAGTTTTGAAACTCATTTGTGTTTTTATTTTAAAAAAATTTTATAAAAAATTGTTTAAATAAAAAAGAATTTTTAAAAACTTTTTTCTAAGTCATTCCAAATAAGTACTTAGTTTAATTATATTAATATTTTTCAAATATATTTTCTCATTATTTTTCTTTTGGAGTTTTTTCTAAAATATTATTATTATTAAGTTATCTTTTTAAAACTATCTTTTTCTCGTTTTTTGTTTTAAACTAATGTTTTCTTCAATTTAGAGGATAATTCTAGTAAATGAAGGGGATTATTCTAGTATATATATATATTTATTTCAGTTTGATATATGTGTAGAAATCTCTATTTTATTTTAATAACATTTTTCATTTTTTTCGTTGGTCAATTAATTGGCTCGAAGACCTATAATTATTTTTTGCACTTAAAAATTAAAATGCTAGAAAAAACTTAACGGTCAAATAAAAATTAAAATTAAAAACTTTATAGTTTTTTTATTCCTCAAATATAATTTGATAAAAACATTGTAATTTTTTAATAATTGAATTCAAGAATAAAATACTAGTTTATTTCAGTTTGAAGTTAACATATTATAATATACTAAAAAATTAATGATCTTTTTTAAATTACTTAAAGTGACAAAAGTGTAATAAAATTTATTTCAAAACCTAGTAAAATCTTAATATCATAGATATATAATATTAAATTTATTAAATTAACAACATAATTAACAAGATTTAGGAAAATCACGTACTCAAATACTGACTATAATAATCTGCACCCAAACACAGATTATTATAACCAGATTATAATATTTTGTATCTCAAACACATACTATTATAATTCACATACAATAATAATCACAAACTATAACAACTTACTATGCACCTCAAACGGCCTCCTTTAATACTTAATTTAGTTTTCTGGTCAAAGGTTAAAAGGAAACTTCTAGAGAATGGTGAAGTTTACTTAATATGTAGCTTTGTTTTGTCTGTACAAAGAGGCTAACCCTAAGATTTCCATCATTCTTTTACAAATGGAGAAGGCTGGGTCGGGCCTACAGAAGGGGACCAACTAAGGCAGGATAGTCTCGACCTTAGCCTCCATGGCTAAGGAGAGGCTTTTGGGCTAGATGGCTCTCAAGTAATCTTCATATAGAGGTGTGTCCCTGCTCATTTTGGTGATGAGACAACTTTTAGTTAAAGAACTCCAGTTCCGTCTCCTTAACACTGATATTAAATGATCATTAATGAATCCAAAGCTTAGGTTGAGATATATCAACATTGTAACACACTAGTGGTGGCCTTGAAATAAAATCGTAAAATGTGTAGCAGTGATACCATTAGCATGGTAAAGTTGTTTTATCCATAGAATTGAGTCTGAAAGGGAGAGGAGAGAGAAAGGGTGGTATGTCGGATATTGGACAGAGAATAGTTTCAGAGAAAGATTCCCTAAAACATGAAAAGTCCGAATGTTAGAGAGAGAGAGAGAGAGAGTTTTGGAAGTTTATTAATGGCAGAAGGAATATATTTAGACAGAGAAAGAAGAAGGAGAGATAATGTCGGAAGCACAGAGAATAGTTTCAGAAAATAAATAAATAAAAAAGATTCGTAAGAAACAATAAAATATAATGTCTGCCATTTTCATTTTTAGTTAATGTTATGACGTGGCATTCCTCACCATTTCCCAATCACCTTTCTCGTGATTTTTACAATTATTTTACTCTCTCTCTCCCCCCTGAACCCTAATTTTTTCTTTTTTACTTTTATACATGATAATAATAATAATATTATTATTATTATTATTATTTTGTCTCTGGTTCTAACTTCGAAAAAAATTTAGGTACTAGATGAATTGTTTCCATCTTTTACAATTGAGTCACGTGGTAAAACTTAGGGTTTGTTTATGTTATATTTATTTTTTAAATTAATAATTTTTTTTTATTTGACATTTTTCTAAACTAGTAGAATTTTGCTATGTTGTTGGACTACAAAAATGGAGACAACACAACTAGTACCTAAGTTTTTCTAACTTTGAAGGTTAATATATATATATATATATATATATATATTATTTTAGTTTTTATACTTTTAATCGTTTAAGAATTTGAAATTTAAATTAGATAATCGTCATTTCTCTTTTGCGACTTTACCTGGTCACTATCTACTCGTCTTAAACGACTTCTCTCACAAACCAACTACACGGGTTATTTCTTTTCAACAATGTGTTTTGTTTCGTCACAACCCACATGATTTCTAGGAGAATATTCACAAGGTCATGTGAACATACATAATGAATTTTTTCAAACTAAACATGTTTAATTTTCACATCCTTTAAATCAAATTCAAGCATCACACATTAGCTAAATTTTACCAACATTGGTTAAATCATTTTAATAATTTTCGTTCGAAAAATAGAATACATAAATATATTTTCAAAGTTTATAGTAAAAAACTCTAATAAACGACATACCTACAAAACCTGCACCTTACATATATACAATTATAACTCACACTAAAATAATATATATACCTCGAGTACATAATATAACCTAAACCGATTATAATAACCAACTAAATTTTCGAGATAAAAAAAATCAAATTCTATATAAAAAGTAATAATACTTAAATCTAAAACATTTGTCTCTCATCAATTTGAGTTCCCCCCCTGTTTTTGCTCTCATCTCTCATCTCTGTCCAAAAAATAAAGTTAAAAACTTTTATGTGAATTGTAAAATTGTTTCTTATCTTATTATATGGATTATATTTCACCTTTTCAACTTATCATTATTTGGTCAGACTCACTTTTCCCCCTCTCCCATTCTCTCTTTCTACTTTTTACTTTACTCTTTTTTTTTTTTATTTATTCTATTCAAATTAAATTCCCTTTTCTATCTATTTTTATTCCTTTTTTAACTTCTTTATATGGTTATTTTAAAATATTAAGTTAATTAGTAACAACTTTTTTAGGTACGAACCGAGTCTCTCTCAGTTTCAAGTAGAGTTATCGTTGAGCTAAACTCGCTTGAAAAAGAGAGAAATACAAAGATGTTTAAGCATGGCTATCCAAGTCTCTCTTGCGGTCAATTTCATCTAAGAGTGAGGAGTCGAGATACCTATATGTGATTTACAAGAATATGCTAGGATACACTTATATGAAAACATGAAATACAGACGTGCTTTCATTGAATTTCTTGTTTTCAACCTGACAAACCTAAAATTTCATCAACCCATTACAAAATTTTTAAGTTTGGAGACCAAATAGATACAAACTTAAAAATTTAGAGACTAAAAATATACAATTGAACAAAAAGTTTTATACGAAGCTTTTGCAAAAAGATTAAAAAAATCCTTACACAATAGTTTGGTATGTAATTATAGTGCTGTATGAGCCAACATGAATATAGTTCAACTAATGTAAAAATATGGCCGTATACTCGTGTTATCTATAAATTAAATGTTTGAATTCACCCTCTAAATTGTTGTAATACACTCTTTTTAATTTTAATATTAATAAAATATTGTCATACATAGATTTAATATTCTCTTGAGCTACCGATGTTATTTGAACTTGTTCTATACGTTGTACAATTGTGTGTCGTTGAGTTTTAAAAAAGATATTTTGTGGAGTTAACTATATATATTTTAAAAAAGACAGTGTATAAAGCTTCAAACAAATAAATGAATAAAGTTAGAGAATTGGTTATTGATTCCTATATGAAAGAAATAAGAATTGACAAAGAGAATGATTTTCATCTGTATTTTTTACACCACTTCAACAGAAACAAAACCATTACAACTTTATATACAATAAAACCCGTTTCGATTCTTCGATCATTTTGGAATTGTGTCGATGTGGTTCTCTTCCAATTTTTCAATTCTTCTCTAATATCCTTCCCTCAAACGAGAGGGTAACGCAATTATTCCGAGTTTGGATTGTAAGGAGAAGAATTGAGTATGTGTAAAAGGCTTTGTTAGACAAACTGCAACTGATGGAACATACCGAATGTCAAATTTGCTAACTAATACTTGATCTCGAACAAAGTGATCATACATTTTTTAACTTTCAAATTTTCATCTAATACCACTTTAAAATTGAAATTTTATCGTCTAATTTTCAACATTTTCTTTAATTCACAAGTAAAATGGAAATTTTCATATATTTATTGGACACAATGCAATTAATTTCTAAAAAATTTGTATTTGTTAGAGATTTATTGGACAAAAAATAAAAGTTAAAGCAAACTTAATAATAAATATTATATTAATTCAATATCTATAGTCAATATGGCAGTAACATATATATAGGTATACAGTTATATATTGTTAAAAACTAGGATTTATATTTTCAAAAATAGTTTTATGTAGGAAAATGCTAATTTCTGAAATTAATTTGTAAAATATTAAAAAGAAAAAAACAATAATTTCACAACACATTCCAAAATACATAACTCACACTAAACATATATGAAATCAACTAATTAATTAAGTTGGAATTTAAATTTAATCATATAATGTTGAAATCAATATATATATGTTAAAAATAAATGTTTATGAGAAGCTTTATCTACAACACATTATTTATTTATTTATTTTTCTTTTTTCTAATTTTATTTTATTTTTCAAATTCTCTAGTTTGACACACATCACACATTATTTATAACTATTAAGCATTCTTGTAATTATATATATATATATATATATATATATATATATATAAATAAAGGTTAAGCCATCACATGATTCTCATTCTTCCATTTCTCATTACATTTCAAAATTAAACAAAAATAATAATAATAATAAAAACTAAGAAAATTGAAATAATAATTAAAAATAAAAACTAAAACCAAAACTCATTTGCCTCCCTTTTCTGACAAATACACATGGAAACAATTTCAAACCAAAAATAAAATAAGATAACAAAAAAGAAAGGAAAAGGAATTTTTGTTCTTTTTTTTTTTTTTTTTTTTTTTTGTCATGAAAAAAGAAAAAGGAATGAAATTGGGAATATAAATTTGTCTAATGATTTTCATGGAATAATGTGATTTTGAGAGCGATCAAAATGGAGAAGCTGACCATTATTGCATTTAGGGCAATCTTGAAGATGTTTTGGAACCATGAAATACATTAGGCATCTCTTGCAACCTCCAACCACCAATACATCCTTTTCTTCTTCTTCAACCACAAACTTCTTCTTCTTCTTCGTCATGTTTGTCGATTCCGTCGACGACTCTTCGCTGTCGTAAGAGCTAATTTCATCCTCATCATCATCGTCATCGTTGTCCGAGTAGTAATAACAACAATCTTCACTATATTCATCATCTTCATAATCTACATCTATTATTGTAGACCTTGGATCTTCCTTTGCTTTCATTCCATTCCTCCAATTTATGTAGTATATCTCCCCTGTCTACAAACCAAACACACAAAAAAATCACAAAAATTAATCAACTCTTCAATTTCAAACCCTAACCCACTTAATCAATTGTAGAACCAAACAAGAAAAAAAAAAGTTCAAAAAGGGGATTATTCACATATCTATTATTCCTTTTCAAATTCAAACCCTAACCCACTTCATGGATTATAGAACCAAACAAGAAAAAAAGTTCAAAAAGGTATTTTTGCATATAAATTTTTTTTTAAAAAAAATCCACAGATATGTTATTCCTCTTCAAATTCAAAACCCTAACCCACTTCATGAATTGTAAAACCAAACAAGAAACAAAAAAACTCAAGCCCTAGTTTTGTTTGTTGCTATAAAGGAAGAAGAAAACTATTATAAGAAAGGAAAAGGGGAAGGAGAAGGGGAAAACCTTTAAATCAAGACATTGCTCCCAATGGTAAGGCAAAGAGAGGTGAGAGTTGAGATCCAAAGAGGTTGACTGATGATGATGATGATGATTAATAGAAGAAGAAGAGTTATTATCAATGTTATTTCTGTTGGAAGAAGAAGAAGAAGAAGAAGATGAAGAAGAAGAAACCAGAGGTTGATGATGATGATGATGATGGTGGTGGTGGTGATGATGATTATGGGTTAAGGAACATTTCTTTAGAGAGCATTCTAAAGCTTCTGTGATTGTTCCCATTTTTGCAACTCTACTGCTACTCATTTGCTCATTACTCTTTTCTAACTGCCTCTTTCTCTCTCTATCTATCCTCCCCCTTCTTCAAAACTATTTATTACCTCTAACATCAGATATCAACACACAACCAAATATATATATAAAAAAAAAAAATACAAATAAAATAAAATATGTGTGTGAGTGTGAGACTCTCCTACCCACACATACACATCCATCAAAGAGATTAAGGGTGAGAAATTATTTTTTTATTATTTTCTAAAAGTTGGTTTGTATCGTTGTTCTCTATTTTGTATGATTTATGAGTTTGATATTAACACGAGAGAAGAATGGAAGAATCGACATTATTATAAATTTATGAAACATAAAACAAAATAGAAATAAATATAATATAAATAATAAATATATTAACTTATTTAAAAAGTGTGAAGTATTTTTTTTTTATAGTTTTTGAAGAAAATATTCATCTACCTGACATTCTCATGAAATTGGAATGATATCTAGTCTCTATTATCAATTTTTTTAAATAATAATAATAATTATTATTATTATTATTATTATTTAAAGAATTTGAATAAAGATGAATTTTAAGGGATTAATTATTAGAAGTAAAATGGTAAATCGGAAAGCACATACATAAAAATGAAATGGAATCTAAAGTATTGGATTAAAATGGTATTTCTTTTTTAAAAAAAATAAATAAAAAAGAAAAGGGTATTATAATGTGTGGGCGTGAAGAGGGTATACGCGCGTGAGAATCTTACCGGAACAACTCAGTTGGGGCCCACCACGTCTTGTCGACCATCATCGGTGGACGCATTATATCCAATGCTAATTACTTCCCACGCGCGGGTTTGGGCGCGTGTTCTACACCGTTTTCTATATTTTAATTCTTATTTTATCGGGGAAAAGTGAAAAACAAAAAACGCGTTTACCAAAAACGATACCGCAGATTTCTCCAACATTTTCTCACCTCTTTTTATTTTTTCATTTTTTGAGAAAAATAATAGTTTTTTTTTTTTTTAATACAACAATCAGACAAGGAGACAAGGGTGAGTGATCAAATCTCTCGTCTTTATAATAAAAGGTCATGAGTTTATTTTAATTTAGATCTTTGATTGACCTAACTGAACTAAATTTTAAAGGTTTGGTTAGTGACTTTATTCTGTTTTTTCAAGTAACCAGCTCGACCAACTTGAAGTTTTAGTTTGGTCTAAAAAACTCCCCAAACAAATCCAACCCTACTTACTCACAAACATATAATTACAATTTCAACACTTGAAATTTAAGATTAAAATTGTTGAAATTAAAAGTTTATTCTCTTTTTTCAATTCTTTCCTTTTTTTTTTTATAGAATCGAATCTTTAATGTTAAGTCATTAGTATTTTAACTCAATGGTAATAACATAATCTTTCCCTCTGAAGATCAGGGGTTCGACCACCCACGAGGTTGGATCAATTGTCAATATAATTGATAAATGAACGATGAAAGAAAATAATGGAATGGTTGATCATAGCTATTTTGAAAAACCTCTCACAATTATTAGAATGTAATAATGTTTAGAATTACATAAAGAAACAAAGAGAGTTCATATGTAGGGATGCACCACTTCTTATTCTAGGCCCCTACCCTATATATAATATATATATATGTGTGTGTGTGAACTCTTAATAGTGCCAAATCTAAGAGAATTAGGGTTAGTGTTGGAGAAGTTTCTTGAGGCAAAAAAAATCTCTTTATTCTTTATTATTTTACTTAATTAATTAATAATTATTTATCATAAAATTCTCATATTTATAAAATATTTTAAATTTTCATAAATATAATAATTTAGTCCCTAAATTTTACTTGGTTTATGTTATAATTGAAGTATAATTGTATATTTTTCTTTCCATTATTAAAATCTCGAGTTGGAAGACCTTGTAAAGAAATTCATTCATTTTCTTTTTTAGGGTTTGTTTTCTTTCTTTCTTTTTTTTTTTTTATCTATTTGTTCGCAATTATTTTTCTTAAATTGATACATACCTTCAATTTTTATTCGTTCTTACCCGGTTACGGTGGACAGTATTTTTCTTTATAGTTTATGCTTGCAAACTTGATTCTTTCTCTAGTATTAAACTTTTCATCGATATGTCGACATTTTTATTGATATTTCTACGTTTTTATAGATTTGATATCACCGTGAGAAGTGAGTTACTATTTCTATTATGTTGTAGAAAATACCATAAAATATTAAAAAAATGTCACTAATATAAATATAATATAAGTAACATACATGCCAATTTGTTCGAAAAATAAAAAAATATTGAATTTTTCGCTTTTATAATGTTTTCGAAATATCCATTGACATTGAAATTAAGAAATTGATATTTTAAAGGTTAGTTTTTTTTTAATCTAAATTTTGAAGTCAATTATATTTTTATTTTATTTTATTTTCATTTTAATATGATTTTGGTGGTATATTTTGTTGTATAACTAATATACCTTATATTGTAATATAAAATACACAATTGATATATTAAGTAATACACAATATATTAAGTATATGAATATAAGTGGAAGACTTTTTACTTTGGGTATGTTGATATACTAAATATAAAGTAATTAACCAAAAAACTTTTTATTTTTAAATATTTGTTTAAGCCAAAGTATTTATATATCAAATCACTCTATTTTGTTAATTAAAATACTAAGTAAGAAGTTAAAATTAAAATTAAAAGTGTATACATTATTTTCAATCTATTTGAAAAAAAAAATGTTTAGCCTTACGTAGTCTATTTTGATCTGACTTTTTAAAATACTTAAAATTTGTTTTTTAAGTGCACAATGTTGGACTTTAGCAAAATATTAGAAGTTTAGTTGTCCCACCAGATAGGATAGATGCAAAAACGGCACGAGCTTCAAGTACTATAAAATAAATATATAACTTTGGTTTCAAATTGTCCCAATTAAAAATATTTTAAGCAGGTGTGTTGGCTCTTGATAAAATTCTCATTATGTATTCTTTAAGTAGTGATTAAAGGGTGTGTGAGTAATACAAAAGTTTTGAGAGATCAGTATCTTTGTAATTGAGATCGAGTAGAAAATTATTGTGATTGTAACGATTTTTCACATATTAGTTTTTTTTATGGTGGGTCATTTTTCTCCAGGTTCAGAGTTTATAGTAGATTTTTCCTCGTGGGTCGTTTTTCTCCAGGATTTGGAGTTTTTCACATAGTTTAATTTTAAAATTAGTTTCTACTTATTCCTACGATTAGGGAAAATTTAACCCTAAGATATATGTTTGTAAGCACTTTAGAAATTCAATCGAAACATGTCTTTCGCCTTTAGTGTATGGGATTAAGAATATACAATTTGCTTAATTAATGTATTGCCCATTCATTTTACAGTTTTGTTTTAGCTTTTACTTCCACTCAAACCACAAATTAAAGGTTTGTTTTTTTTTTTTTCTAATTTATTTTTAAGTAAAAAACAAAATTTAAATTGTGCAATTAATTGTCTTCAACATCAAGACCAAGTTCTTTAGTAATGGAATCTAGAAGGACTATTAATTCTTGAAAAAGTAATCCATTTGGCTTTTTTCCTTAATTGTCATTTATTCTCTCTTTTAAAAATTAATCCATCAATAATAAATTTATATATTTTTTTTCTTTTTTAATAGTTATTTACAAAGTGTCATAATATGAATGGTAAGATAAGATTTGTCCTAATATGGTTATTGCTAAATTGATGAAAGTGATTTTGTATCACTTTTGATATCTCTTTGCTAATTGGTTGTGATTCATGGGGTATTTCTTATCATTTTTTTTTTTAGGTTTAGTGAATTTTTCTTTAGATTTTGAAATTTGTTGTAATTATGTTGATTAACTAACTATTCTCAATTATTTGTTGTTAATATTGAATAATTTGAGAACTACTTTTGAATCATATTGTTGAGCATATTATACATCTTAAACAAAATGAGTTTATGAATAATGTGGATCGTCGTCATCAGGAATTGCAACGCAAAATCTAAGAAGAGAGTTCTCTTACGCTTGTATTGTGTACTAATTATCTTTGATAGTTTAATCTCTAAACATGGCATCATGTTGTAGGTTTAAAAATCGAACAAGATTGAAAATGTTGTGTGTTCATTGATGTTTATACTTTCACGTGCCTTTTAGCAAATATCGACATATAGGTTTTATGATTTGCTCATATAACACTTAGTTAATTTCTTTTATAAATATATATTTATATATATATATATATATGCAATGGTATCACTTTTAAGGCTAATAGTTAAGTGTATAAGAACATTTTTAAAGAATTGCTAATATAGCAAAATTTATTAGTAATACTCTATCTAGTAAAGACGGTTACTAGTAATATGGTCCAAGCTAAAGCTAAATTCTACAATTTTACTTTTTTTTTTTTTTTTTTTTTTTTTGGGGTATCAATTAATATTTTGTGTTTGATTTTTCTTTTTTCAAATGGTCCTATTTTTTAATAGTTTAGGTGTTGGTTTTTATTTATGCTCAATACCACAATTTTCCTTTAATGCTTCTTTTATTATATTGGGCTGATTATTGGGCTTTGTATTATTATGGCCCATCGGTGCTTGTTATTGGGCTTTGTATCGTTATGGCCCATGGGATGATTGATATGATTTAAAAGAAAGAGAAATTTGGAGGAACTGAAAAATTGGGAGGAGCAAAAAAACTGGGTGAATAAGTTTTTTTTGACAAAGGTGTGACACACATACCAGATTTTTCTTTTTTTTTTAATATTTAAATCAATTTTAAATCTTTAGATTTAGTTAGATTTTGTAAATATATATCTTTAATAAATATTTAATATATTTATTAGTTTTTTAATATATCTTTAATTAATCTTTAATATATTTATTAATTTTATGTTTTATTTAACCAACTTAGATAATTATCTAGGATTAATTAATATTATTTGTTTGTTATAGTTTTAAACTCGAATTTGTCCATTTTTATTTGTGTATTTTTAATTAATATTTAACATTATTTAATTGTTGATTGGTTTAGGAATATATGGGTACTTTTTATCTTAATCATTTTTATTATGTTAAATTCAAATTAAATTAAGTTGATTCAATTCATGTTAATTACTGTATATATATTTTTAATATGTTTCTAGGGTATATCTTAATGATTCTATATTATTTTAATGTTAAATATTCTTTGCATATTTTACCTTTTACCAATATATCTAAAAACGTCTATTTGACTAAGATCGGATAGATTATATACAATATTAACAAATTAGTTTTTGCTATGGCTTTACAACGAGTGAAGACTATTTGTTACAGTAGATGGATTGACACTTCAAAATATCACAATTATCGTGTTGTTGAGGTTTATGTTCCTTTGGCATTATCGTCTTATAATCTATGTGTGTCTTGTTTGATGTTTACTGGGATGGTTACAACAATTCAAACCTCATTCAGATCGTTGAAGACAAGGATGTTTGTTGGCTTATGTTAGTTTTATCGAAATTTTTCGATAATGATTCATTTTTGATAGTTGACTCTATATCGACTTGTACTTCTGGAAATACAATGTATTTTAACACTAAACTATCCATGTCTTAGCATTCCTTTTGAAAATACAGCAGCCTATTTGGTTTGCGGCTTGACGAGGAGGAGTTTGATCGGTGTCACGGGGAGGAGCCTGATCGTGAGGAGGAGTTAAGAACGATGGAAAAAGTTAGAGATTTGAGGGAGGATTTGGGGTTTGTGTAGGTTGTTGGAAGGTGTAGGTTGAGATGACGTGTTTGGGGAAGAGTGTTTAATGATAATGTATTTTGAATTTTAGAATAATTGTAATTGGAAGGTGAAATGTTTCCCCTTCTTCTCTGTTCATTTCATTTAATTATTTTCATATAATATTTGCAACTTACTTATCATTTATTATAACAACATGCTGAATTTTTTTTCTTCCTAATTTTAAAGATACACGTGAGTCATATATGGTTGACTTATATTCGCTTTGACTACTAACGTTTATTAACTCGTTCGTTTTTGTTACTTCAATTAAATAAACTTGATTCAAAATATTTAAAACAAATGGATAAATTTAATGCCTCTAAGTTCTTGGTCCCTATCCTTAAATTAATTGCTGAATATCTTTATTTTTCTAATTTATTATATTATTTTGGTATCTCAAATTATTCTGATTTGTTAAATTAAAATATTAGAATATGGGATGTTTTTGTTAAAAAAATTATTCTCTCTAAAGTGTAAACTTAAATAGTGTAAACTGAAATTGAAGTACTGATTCAAGGCAATACTCGTCTGGCATAAACGTGTAATATCAACTCTTCAAAGTTTGAGATTCGATCTCTCAGTCCACATATTATCAAAAAAAATATTTTTTTTAGATAAAATCAATTTACAGTTGTTAGCCATTGGATTAGACCAGAATGAGATAATAATCACAGGAGAGAAATCAACACAATTGTGCGCTAATTAATCAAATAAAAAGTCATCTAAAAGTAAAGATAAAAGATAGGAATAATTAGGTAAAATGTGATTAGAAAATGTTTAAACCAAAGTTGTTAAGCACAACCTTCTAAACCTAGTAAAAAACAATAAATTAATGGAAATAAATAGTACAAAATTTGTGGTTATTTAGAATAAATTGAGATTAGTAGTAATTCCCAATTTGACTAATATTCTTCCATTGCCTCATTAGAAGCGACAACCATAGGGCCCCACAGGAATTAACCCACAAATCATAACCCCATAAAAAAAATTAATTAATGCATTTTAATTGCTAATTAATGTGGTGGTTAAGCTCATTAATCACAAATAAAATGCATTTCTTAAACTTACATGCTTAAAATGTTTAAAGAAACATTTTTTTAAAAAAATGTGTTTCAAAAACAAAATGGGTTCATTTTCTTAAAGATAAGAATCTAGATGGATGAAGATAAATTAATTTTTTAATGCATAAGTAATTCTTAATTTTAGTTGATATATTTTATTTCATCTATATTTTCACATGTTTACGGATATAAGAGATGAATTGACATCTTTATTAAAAGCTTATTAAAAAAATATAAGTTACATTTTTCAAAAGACTTTTGTCGTTAAATTTATGGATAAAAAAACTTGTTTGTGTTTGCGTTGTGTAAGTATACAAATTTAAAAACATACCCAAAGTAAATTTGAGAGTTATGTTCAAGGAATTGATAGATTTAAAGCATATAAAAAAGTTTTTTTTATTAGGCTTTAGCAAAATATTAGAAGTATAATTGTCTCAGATCGAAGAACAAAGAAGTGATGAGCTAAATAAAGCGTATAACTCTATTATTTCAAATTGTCTAAGTTAAACTTTAGTTATTAAATTGCAGATAAAGTTTATTTTGTATTTTTTAGTTTAGACCAACATGGTACCAAAGTCAAAAAGTAATTTTCAAAACTAATTTTCAAAACTAAATAGAAAAAGGGTGTCCTACAACATAAATATATTGGGTTTAAAAAAAGATTATATCTTTTTTAGTACATTAAAAAAAATTAAAATACAAACTTTTTGGTCATTAAATTATTTGTATGTTAGTTGAGTAATGTTAACTTTAGCTATAAAGAATAAATGTTTTCTCATTTTGACATTTTTAAACTAAACTACAAACCTCGTCATCATAATAATAACATTGTCAAATATTTAGCATTTACAATATTTCAATAACTATTCCTTTTTGTTGTTGTTTTTTTAAAAATAACAATATTGTTTATTTTTAAAATTAAATATTACATTTTTTTTTTCAAATGATAAGATATTAAACATGTTTTGGTTTTTATAATTGCAATAGGTAACACAACATTTAGCCTATTTGAAATAAAATTTTGTTTTAAACCAAAATATAGGAATAAAATGTTAACCTATTCCAACTTCCAAGTTCATCGGACTAAACTCAAACTTTCTCAAAATCAAATTCAAAAAAACAAAAGTTTAACGTGTCTTCTCGTATCAACTAAGTGAGATATGAAATGTAAAATTAGGCAAAAAAGTCAAAATGAGAATTTGAAATTATTTTAGAGAGTACAAGACTATGCTCAAAAGTCAAACCAAATTAGGGTAATTGCATTATACACTTCCATTTGGCATTTTAAATTTGGTTGAGAATTGAGTTGAGGGGATATCTTTGTTTTATAATATCACACACAAAAACAGAGAAATTAATCTAATAATCTAGTAAGCTAAATAATTATAAATAATTCTCACTTCATATATTTATAACAGCTATATATATATATATATATATATATATAAACCAATATTGAGGGCTGTTACCTCTCCTTGCGCTTCTCCAAAAATCTATGAAGTGACCTTTTCCTTGCCAATGGAAGATCTACAAACAAGTTAACCCAACACAACTTTTAAAATAAATAAATAAAGGATTATAGATTAGAGTCGGATGGAATTGTAAAAGTATTTCGAATTTGTATTACAATATTACTATTAGTCCAATAATAATAATATTTATTTAGTCTCGATCTATTGCATCTTATTGCACCATGAGTAGGGATGAACATTAAAACCGACCTGACAATCTATTGACAAAATCAAACTAAATCGAACTTTCGATTCAATTTGATTTGGTTTTGTTGAATTGCGTTAGTTTATAATATACATGCTAGGCTCCCACTAAAAACTTTGTAACAAATCTCCCTCTTGGAATGTCTGACGTCCTCGTCAAGTCTGGTCTTCATTTCGTCCCTCATATGATCTACCCAAATCTTGTATCCTCTTGACACTTGTTGCCACATCAATGCATGCTAACCTCTAAACATAAGTTAAAATATTTAAAACTTAAAGAAAAATGTTTCATTTCAACTCTTCTCTCTACCATTACAAGATTTAACTCATGAGTTTTTGCAAATAATAGTCAAAGCTACGTACTAGGATTCCCTAAACAAAAAGTTAAGGCAGACTTTAAAAAGCTATGCGCCCAACTTTCCCAGTTCATGCCCTTTTCCCTTCCTGCGACGTTCTTTTACTAAAGGTGAAATGAATCGTTCCTCTATAGAAGAATCATGAAACTGCATTTCCTGGATACTTTACTACATAATGGAAAAAGAGTTGCACACACAGCACCTCTTTGAGAATGTGAGCATTAACTCGAACATTTCCTTCTCACCAAGCTCTAGTTCGAGGTTCTCCTTTATCTCATCGTCATCTGAATCACTCGATACTATGATCTCAGATGTGTCTACTCTCAATCTCTGTTTTAGTTCCCCTACCCAAGGCAGGTACCCATTCTTATAAAGACTCTTGTAAGTGCACATAGATGGGTTTATGAACTCTTCGAAAATCTCCTCCTCTTTTTCGAGAACGCCTTGTTCTTCCTCAGCATGAACGACCTCCATATATGTTGACACTTGTTGTTGCACCTTTGCAATGATATTGTTTATGTGCCAACAAATACGGTTACTTCGATCAAGTTAGGGTTTAAAGTCTCCATCTCATGCATATAGGTTTCACGTTGAGCAGCTTCAACTTGAGTTGAGTGAATTACACAAGCTTAACTCCTCAAAACACTCATAAATCTGCCTGTTCGTTGGTTGAACTCTTTTTCCAACAAAAAATGACACCCTTCATTGACTTGTCCATCTATAAAAAGGCAACATACAGAAATCAACACCTCACTCATTTCATTCTCCATTCAAGTAACCCCAACAAGTGTAGTTATCAACGATCTTACAAAACACAATTTCTCATGTTGGCCCTTGACAAAATCATTATAACTCGGTTTCTTTCAACCCAACCTAAGACTTTTAGAACCAACTTGATTCTACATGCTCTTATACCACTTGTCATAGGCACTCATTTCGAAGGATAAATTTTGGCATTGCTTGTGTGAACCTGATGGGAACTTCTTTAACATTGCTCAGCTTAATGAGACCATTGCAACCTAGTTGCTCTCAACGCAACCTTTAGAACATTTGGAGCCAACCTGGTTGTGCATTCCAGGTCCCTTTTAACATAACCTCTTCTTCCTTTTGAGCGAAACTTGACTCTATTGTAGGTGTTGAATTCTGAGTATGATTTTTCACCTTCCCCATTCGACACCAAAGGGAAAAATCATACTTCAAATTCAACGCGTGTGATAATTGGTACCATAGCACAATTTCTATCTTTGTAAAAGATATAAAGATATTGGTTAGACTAGGTTGCAATGGATCCATTGAGGGGCCCAACATGGAAAATTGTGTTGTGTGAGGATCGTTGGACGCTACACTTGACTTCAATGAAGGATAAAATAGGTAAGGTACTAATTTCCTTGAGGTGTCTTTTTACAGATGGACAAGTCAATTAAGTTAGTTATTACAAAGTTGGAAGAAGAGTTCAACCAACCAACAAATAAGTTTATGAGTGTTTTGAGAAGTTACTTTTGCATAATTTGCTCAACTCAAGTTGAAGCTGCTCATCATGAAGCCCGTAAATATCACTGTGAAGGTGCAAAACAAGTGTCAGCATGTATGAGGTTGTTAATGCTGAGGAAGAACAAGTCATTGTCAAATGAGGTGAGGAGATTTTCAAAAAGTTCGTCAACCCAAACCCTGTGAATGTCAAAAGACTATACACGAATGAGTACTTGTCTTGGATAGTGGAAATCAGATAGAGACTAAGAGCAACACATCTGAGATTAGAGTATTGAGTGACTCAGATGATGATAAGATAGAGAAGAACCCTGAACTAGAGCCTGAAGAGGAAGAAATATTGTTCGAGGCAATGATCACATTCACCGAGTGGTGAGTGTGCAACTATTTTCATTTTGCAGCAGAGTGTTCAAGAAAGTTAGTTCCAGGATTCTACTATGGAGAGAACGATTCGTTTTACCCATAGTTGAAAGGATGTCGCGGTAAAGGGAAGAGCGTGGAATGAGAAAAGCTAGGCACATTACTTGCTAAGGTTGGCTGAGACTTCTTGTTTTGTATTTTGTCTATTATTGCAGACTCTTAAGTCAAATCTTGTAGACAAACAGAAAAGTTGAGATAAAACATTTTCTTTAAAATTTAAATATTTTAACCTATGTTTAGAGGTTAGCTCGCATCGAGGTGACAACAAGTGTCGAAAAGACACATGATTTGAGCAGGTCATTGGACAAACGAGATGAAAGTCGGACTTGAAGTGGACGTTAAGCATTTCAAATGGAGAAAGTTTATCACAAAGGTATTTTAAAAAAATGGAAATAGATGGGAGTTCAAGGCAAAGAAGGTACAAGGAGGTGTACCTTGGCTACATAAGGAGTGGGAGCCTAGTTCACGGCCACAGGAGATGACAGGGCCAACAGCACACCATAGCACACAATCAAGTTGGGTGGACCACGAACAAGGCAAGTGTGGACACCAACAATCATGGATGGACGCATGACATGTTAGTGGGTGTAGCGAGCATGCACGAGCATGGGCATAACCAGTTAGACGCGACATAGCAAGGGTGCATTAGGAAGGCCTTAGTGCATGCGGTAGGTACACATGCGTTGGGCAGCATGCCTGCTCCAAGCAACACACACAAGAGTGCAGACATGCACGAAGGATAGCGACATTAGAAAATGTCAAAGTGTAAGTACGTGAGTTGTTAAATATTATTCTCGTTCCAACACTCTACGATCATTTTGAAGAAGGTGACTAAGTGTGAAGTATGTCGAAGTCTTGGGGTGGGGTGCAAGACCAAGACTTCCAACATAAGTGGAAGTTTAACTTGGCCACTTACTAATCTTAGAACGTAGGAGAGTAAAGCTTAGGACAGGTTGTTTCTTATATTTAGTAAGTCTACAAGTTTTCAACTACCCTTTAGTTGTAAGAAAGTAGTTGAGTTGTACAGTGTATAAAGAGGGTGAGTGTTGATTAAGAGAGTGTGACATCTAAGACCACGAGATATAAATGTTAAAATTTTATGTTTGAATTTTAACCCGTGACAATTGGTAATAGAGCCAAGTTTCGCTCAAAGGAAGAAGAGATGGAGGGGGACCTGAAATGCACAACCGAGTTGGTTCCAAAAGCCCTAGAGGTTGCATTTAGAGCAACCAAGTTATGATGGTTCCGTTGAGGGGATCATATATGCAGCCATATTTTATGAATGCTGTTGGACTATTTTATCGTGAAATGTGGTAATAGGACCAAGTTTCACTCAAAAGTGAGCCACATTCATAATCCACAAGTACCAAGATCATGTGGAGACAAACGGTGTTTAAAAGAGCTTGGTCTACGACCGAGGTATTTTGAAAGGTTAGAAAGATCACTCATAAACTCTTATAGACTCTAGTGGTGACTATATATATATATATATATATATATATATATAATTGAAAAAGAAACCAAACTAAACCATTCACGTATCCATTGTATAATATATATAAAATAAAAAATCAAACCAAATAGTTACAATTCAATTTGAACCCAAAAAAGGATTTGATTTCATTATGACTTAAATCGTGAACACCCCTAGCTATGAGCTCTACGAAAGGTTGGCTATTAGGTGAGAGATATAAATTAGTAAGAACATTACTAAACTGGTTAAAACCCATATACTTCCAACCATAAAAATGTATCTGTATTTTATATGACTAAAATGAATATATGTACAAAATTTGAAAACAAACAAAGAAGCCGGGCAGCTGACCCACCATCATCTCCAGAAAAGTTAACCATGGTAAAAATTTTGCTCATTTTTAACTCATTTTGTTATGCTGCAATAATTATTTTATTCTATTTTTGCCAAGTCACAAGCCTTTTCTTCCAAATAATGTCTACAGAGACTAGGTAAAAAGAGAAATTAAAAAAAATTGTTATATACGTACCCTCATCTTGAGGATCAACATCCAGGAGTTGTTGGTGCTGATTTGAAGAAATTTCAGCCATTGATCTCCCTTGTTCAGCTCCACTTTTTCCATTACTATTGCTCCAGCTCTTTTCAGCAAACGTCAGAATGCTTTTGGCCTATTCGTGGGAGTATAGCTTACATGGTTAGAAAGGGGTAACACTATTCATTTTATATAATATATTTGAAAATAAAAAAAAATATTTTAAAACATCACTAACAGTTATTTTTTTCTAATAATTTACAAATATGTTCTTTTTATTAAAAATAAAAGAAAACAAAACAAATTTGAAGTATATTATTTTTTAAAGAAAAATTAAATCATTAATCATTAATCATTAATTAGAACCTAGTTTGATAATAGTTAATTAAGTTTATACAAACATGTTTCAATTTTGAATTTTGTTGCTTTATTATATATTCTCTTGTTATTTTTTTTCAAAAATTAAAGTAATAGCAAATAACTTGTTTTTATTTTTTAAATTTGGTTAAGAATTCAACTCTTTTATTTAAATAATGCTTATGTTAGACAAAGTGTGTTTAGTTAACTCAAGTGATTGTATTAGACTAATTAAAAATAATTTGTTAATTCTAACTATATCTACTAATTTCAACACTAATATATAAAGAGAAACTAAAAAAACGTGCCAAATATAAAATATTAAGAAAATTATTCTTTTGCAAAAGGTGCAAGCAAGGGATTTAAAACATGAATTAAATTTTAAAACAACTTTACTTTAATCAAATCCCATTAATAAAATTAATAAAATGAAATGCTGATACGAGAAAAATGAATCCATAACTTTTAAATATAATATTAAATTTAGGACTAGTAGAATGAAATAAATGTTCGTATATACAAATAATAAAGTAATATCCACGAAATATTAAAAAATAATAATAATAATAATAATGACACAAAGCTTGGTATTAACTATGACGCTTTCTAATCAGTCGTTTGGATGCTATCAATATTCATTTACAACTATTTGCAAATACAAAAAAACAAAAACAATAAATAAATAAACAAAAATAATTCTAGTAATTTCAGAGAAAAACATATGAAGAGATTGACATTTGATAGACAACTTGTTTATAAGTGTTAACACAACTAGTAATTTCTATAAAAATAAATATCATTTTGGTCCTTAGATGTTCAAATCAAGTTTTTATTTAGCTGGTAAATTTCAAAATTTTATCCATTTAATTTTAAATTTTTAGTTAAATGATACATTTTACTCTTGAAATTGAGAATTATTTCAATTTAATAACTTATGCTCTCGACTTCGATTTTTGAATAAATTAACTTAAGATAATTAATCTTTAAATTTATTTTTAATAACAGTAAAAAATAATAAAACTTAATTAGTTATAATTTTTTTAATTTTTTTTAATTTATTAACATAAATTAGCTAAAAGCTAAAAATAAATATTTAATGAAAAAGAAAACTAAATTGAAATTAAACTAGACTAAAGGTATATATATATATTAATAATATTTATAGACTAAAGGTATATATATATTAATAATATATATATATATATAAATATGAAGAATCAAATTGAAATAAAATTCAATCATTGAAAAGTACAAACTAAATTAAACTCAAACTAGTCTAAAATCAGATCAGAAAATGATATTTTTCCTAATTTCTTACTTTTTTTAATGAAATTTTGGACTTTAAATAAATACAAGGATTAAAATGTATCGGTTACAGATCGGATATTTCAATCATGATCATAAATGAAATGTAATAATCACTAAACAAAATCAACTTTGGTAGGAAAATTAGGAAGAATATATATATATATATATATATAGATATATAGATATAGATAGATAGATAGAGAGAGAGGGAGAGAGAGAGAGAGAGTTCCGTACATGGTGGAAATGAAGAGGAAATGGTTTGAATGAATGATACCTCATCACGAGAAACGTGAAAAACGGCGACGGTTTCATTGTAAAAAATGGTCAGAGGATATTTATCATCGGAACCAATCTCTGAGCTCAACCTGAAAATCAAATCAACAGTTTCAGTTTCAGAGATCAAAAAACAAATTACGATTACAGAGGATAAGAAGAATGCCTGGATTCAGAGGCGGAATAAACAGGAAGTGTTGTCGAGAGATTCTGATCGCTTTTAGGACTTCGAAATTTCGGAGAAATCGCAAACGGAACAGTGAAATCGGAAGGATGATCGGCAGAGCCAGAGACGATGAGAGATTTGAGAATGGCAGGATTGATTTTGGAAATGGCGCTCTGAATGTCTGAGTAAAAACAGTAAGATCGCATGAGATTAGAAATTTGAGAAATTAAAAGAGATAGAGGATTGAGATTAGAGAGATACCTTTGAGGCTTCGTTGACGGCGGAAGAGAGTGGAGTTGGCGGCCGCGGTGGCGGCGGAAGATTGATTTTCCATGGCGAAGAAATCGAGTTCAACAATGGACATATTTTTTTTTTTTTTTTTTTTTTTGAAGGAAGATATGGAAGTGTGAGAGAAAGAGAGTGAAAGGTTTTGGTTATGAAAAATCAGAGAGACCAGTATTTGAAGGCGGGAGGAAGAGGAAGAAAGGAAGGGTATTATAGGGTGGAGGGTATTTTTGGAATTTTACTCAAGATCTCTCTCTTTTTCCTAATTGGTCATAAAATAATTTTAAAAAATAATTATTTTAAATTACAATATTTAAAAGTACTTACAAATCTAGTACAATATTATAATCTATATTTGTGTCAATTATGATACAGATAGATTGTGATATTTTATTATATTTTTATTCATTTTACGGGATTTGAAAATAGCTCCTAAAAAATCTTTGTTTACTTCCTAAATAATTTAAAGTTAAATTGAATCTTATTCTTTTACGTAATCTCTAAACTTGAAACAAATATTTTTTTAATACAACAAGTTGAAAAAAAAAAACTTAAGAGCAGTCTATGTCAAACTAAATGGCGGAATCCAACCATAAATTGTGGTCTTCAAAGCACATGACGGAGCATTCAAAAGGTCGAGTATAAAAAGTTCAATTATGAGCGATAAAGTTACAACTGCGATTAATCCAAAGAAATCCTTAATAGAGCCACTTAAATAGAGCTCTCTAAGCGAATCAACAAAATTCATAACCTCTTTTAAAAAGCTAGAATTTTCAACCAAAAAATTCCAAAGAATTTTGGAGTCAGTTTGGACCTATAGACCTATATAGAGGAAACACCGACTTCGAGAGCTGTAGAAACACCGTTAAACATGACAATGGCCTAAGCTTGTCAAAGGAAAATGATTTTCTATAGTAACCATAATTTCACCACGTGAAACAAATACTTTAAAGTCACAGTACAAATTTAACATCTTAATAACTTTATAGTTACCGTATTAAGTGTCTAGATTTCTATTAGGCATGTCGACGTTTTTGTTAATATTTTTTCATTTTTGTAAAATTGAGAGCTTAATATTATTGTTCACGGCCAAATATAACTACTGAAAATAGATTTAAAGTTAAATCAAATATTATTTTCTCTATATTTGTAATTAGATTTTTTCTATTTTAAGTTAAATAATTCGGTGAATAATCCAATCATCAACATTTATTGGGTAACAAGGGTACCTTCACTATTATTTTTAATTAATAGTAAGTTAGTCTTAGATTTTTTTTTTATTTTATTTTATTATTGTTTCTACTTTTTATTACTATTGTTTTAGATTAAAACATCATTCAATTTTATTTTTAGTCTCTTTATTTTAAAATATTCAAACGGATAGTCTTGGTTGTATTTTTCAATAAATCTTTAACTTATTCTTTATTGTTAATTTTAGTTCACTTTTTTTTTCAAAATTTAGAAAATATCGAGTTTTTTTTTTGTACCCATGATCTTGATCAATGACGTTAACTTGTGAGGTACGACTCATCAATCATGTTTATAAATAGATGTCATCCCATCCTTGAAATTAATTTCAAAAGTAAACCATTTTTATATTTTCAACCTCACGCTTGAAAAGAGAGGTATGGTACATTAATTTTTAAGACTTCTTTTTTTACTTTCAAATATCTTGTGTATCTAACAATTACGAGATTGTGATCTAGTTTTACTTCAAATACTTTTCGAGTGCTTTTGAATTTATGGTATTTTTAATTTAATTTTTCAAGTGTTTAATTTTGGAAGAAGAAAAAAAAATGGTTTTGGTAAAACTTGGTGTTTTGCAACGGCTTAAAATAGCTTTTGAAAAAAAAAATGAAAGAGAGGTTATATGCCACACCATGAACAAGTTATACACAATGTCACAACATATGTCAGGGGCAGTGTGCCCTCACAAAGATATTTTCACTCATCAATAGTCAAAACGATTATAATGTTGTACTAATTTGTAATACAAAGTTTTTATAGTGACTTACTCACAACCTAACTTAATGAAAAGATACTTAGGCTCCTCCTAAGTGTGAAACTATCTCTTAATGATGACTTATATCCTTCGAACGTCAAATAAAGATTACTTCACTTGATGAACTTAGGCTATCTTAAGTTTGAGAATCTATTCTCATGTAACAAATAAAGCTTCAAGATGATCTAGAGATATTTGCGAGGAAGTTGAATGTTGATGCTTCTTGGAGTGAATCTCTCGATAGATTGGGTGATTTGTGGCTTTCTTGGATCTCCTCTAAACGTGTTTGGTTTTAAGAGTGTCGAGAGGTTTGTGCAGACTTTGAAAGTCACCACGATTGCTTCTTTTTACCTATTGGTCATATGGATGCTCTTATCGTGGAGTCGGATGGTAGTAAAATGATTAAACTCTTGAAGTCGGACACAGTCTGCAGTTTTTTTGGAAGACGATATTCTTGTTTTAGTTTGCAATTTTGAGCTTGTGGAGTTCATTTAATTGTAATTCATACTCTATTGCATACCACCTTGCTTGCTTTAAGTTTCTATTTTAAAAAACTTTAGTCCATAAACACTCGTTCCACCTCTAAATTAATTGATTTGTTTGTCTACTTTTAATTAATGCTTCAAAAATCAAACCAAAATTTAAAAACTAAAAATAGATTAATTTATTAAAAAAAAATTGTTTTCGTTTTTTGAAATGTAGCTACCAATACTATAAGATACTAACTCTTATAGAAACACAGCTTAATTTTTTTAAAAAAAAAACAAATAAATAAATATTCCATCTCCAGAAAAATAGTAGAGTGGGGGGGGGGGGGGGGGGGGGGGGGGGGGGGGGGGGGGGGGGGGGGGGGGGGGGGGGGGGGGGGGGGGGGG
>JBBPDJ010000021.1:14243047-14255048 GCA_037974625.1 Cucumis cinereus
AAACACAGCTTGATTTTTTTAAAAAAAAAAAAAAGAAAGGAAGATTCCATCTTCAGAAAAAGGGGAAAAGACCCCCCCCCCCCCCCCCCCAGAAAAATAAAATAAAAAATAAAAATGGTAGGGAATTCTCATCAACTTTTCCAAATTGTAAAACAGATCATTTATTGACCTTCAATTATGCAATATCTGCCTTTGCACAAAAATTTGTAGGCATGAAGCAACCTAATGAAATTTTAAAAAAAATTGATAATAATAATAATAATAAATGAAATAAAATAATAAGTCAAATCGCACTTTTAGTCCCTCAAGTTTGAGAAATAGTTCTAAATGGTCCTTGAAGCTAATTAGGTTGTTAGTTGACTAACAAGCTTGTTTACAAATATGTCTATTTTGAAACACTCTTCACTAGCGACCAACAAGGGGCAATGGTGGTGGTGTTTGACAAATGAGGGTTGAAGAAGATAACGGTGAAGAGGGAAAGAATGAGTCCACATTATTTAAAAAGATAGATATTAAATCAATAAAATTTCCAAATCAGCAAGAAAACCCATCATTTAACAGCCACATTACTCCATCGTTAGTCAACTAATGGTCTAATTAGCTTCAAGGACCATTTAGAACTATTCCTCAAACATTATGAACCAAAGTGCTCATTTTGAAATTTAAGAGACCAAATAGATATCAAGTTCAGACCTTAGGGACCAAAAGTGCATTTCCTCCAAAATAATACCTTTCGAATCCAAAGATCACCTTCCCAATATGAATGCACTCCAACTCCACTGGTTGCAACATCTAAACCTTCCAAACCCATCACCAAAAGAAAATAAATAAATCAATTATGAATAAACATAAGAGATCAAATGTGATTCATCCTTTGCTCACTTCTTCATTTTAAAATAGAAAAATATCTTTTATATAAAAATAAAATAAAATTCCTCGTGGCAAGAAATGTGCAAATTAAAATTAAGTGAACTGATAATGGAACTCATAGGAAATCATCAATACAAAGATCCCGGAAACTTATTTTACATTATGCATGTGCTAACACCTATTAAACCTATACACTAAAATGAACTCTTCTCACCCCCTTCCTTATTTGTTACGGAGTCTGCTAAAAATTATCCTTAGCTCTGCGAATGATACCCAAAACCTCTGCATCGTCGGCTGTATTTTCAACTTTTAACGACTGTCGAATTTCGCTACTTGAAATACGGAGGAATGGATTGCACAGTTTCTCCATCTTTAACGTTGTTGGAATCTGAAATTTTACAATCATGGAGTTAAGAACACTGTTCGAGGTTCGAGGTGTGTGTGTTTTCATAGCACCAAAACCAAATCATACAAGGAGCAAATAACATCCCAAATAAATCTCCCTAAGTTACAAGTCAGGCTACTTACAAGACCGAAGAATGCAAATTTTTTACTTCACAAGCTCACATACAATATAATAGATTTTGAAAACATTTCATGCTTTTTTAGTAAAATAGTTGTTTATATCCAAAAAAGTTCTTTAAGAAATGAATAAACCAGGCTGAATTAAACTGCATAATACTCCGATTATATTGGAAGTTCTGAATGATTCTACAACGCAACAGGAAGTGATAGTTCTTTTCAACTTCAATTCAAATGTAAGGGATAGAATATGCTCAAATAAGAAATGGTTCTCAAATGGAAGAAACAGTCACCAATATTTACACAAATTGAAAGAATTTGTGTAAATATTAGTATGGAATTTGTGTAAATATTAGTATAGAATTTGTGTAAAGAAATTAGTATAGTAACCAATTTAAATATCAAATAACCACCCATAAATGAATAGCCAAAAAGTTACCGTTGGCAAGCCCTTGCTTCGTAGATTGGCAACCTGGGTTGCATAAGATTTGAGAGCCTCGTTCTTAGGTTCAATGGACAAAGCAAACTTAGCGTTACTCTGTTGAACAGTAATCATACAATTAGGCATATGGCATTCAAGCTTCAAAAAATGGAGCATCACAATAAAAAGGGTCAATAAGTTACTGACCAGAGTATATTCATGACCGCAAAATATGTTTGTGTCATCTGGCAAAGAAGTGATCTTTTTAAGGGAAGATAGCATCTGTAATCACACATGCTAAGCAATTAGAATGCTGCAATTAAAACAACAACCCCTCGCAGCAATTATTACTTAGAAACTTAAAGAAAGGACAAAAACCACTGAAACAAATTTCAAGGAGAGATGACAAAGATGGGGGGAAATGGCAAAGGGTGTTATCCTTCAATTTGCTCACTATGATCCTATGTTATTGTAGTATTAGCATCAAAAGAAACAACTTTTCAAGTACGCTTTATCACGAAGTTTCAAAATCCCTATACCAAATGGTCCAAATCCATCTACTTCAGTTGCACAATCTTTCACCTGACCAAACGAGACCCCCTAGACCGCTTCTTCCTTCAAGGAATCCCTTCTGAACTTTTTGCTTCCTTGAGGTTACATCAGATGGAATCTCAAATAATGACGGAAAGAAAAGAATCCCACCAAGATCTCACCCCACTAAAGACACCAATCTCTCAAGCATGGAGGCCTGACAAATAATAGCAACCAAAAAAGACTCATTTCCATCAATCCTAACCTATGAAATGACTCCAAAAACAGACTGAATGTCATTAAGATTAACAAAAGATGCCTCCAATCCAGTATATAAGATTTCAAGTAGTCCTTTAGTCCCATATTCTCTCACAAAGAGGTAGATCATAATTCTTAAAGGTCTAGCAAGAAGAAACTATCACGGAATTCCACATTCCTTAAAGTACCACATTTAGACATAAATAAATATAAAATATCAGACAAACAAACCTGTTCAGGAGTTCCTTCAAAAAGCTTGCCACAAGATAAGCTGAATAAAGTATCTCCAGTAAATATTGCTGCGGATCCAGGAAAGTAGAAACTAATATGACCTGAATTCAATTTAATCAAAAACAAAAAGAAAAAAAATCAGGGCCAGATAATATAAAACGGTGAGCCAGAGATCATAAGCACAACAAACCCACATAGTGTAAGAAGTAGAGTAGTGATTAATTTATCTTAGATATCATACGAGACACAAGCTAGTTGGAACCAAGGTAGCATAATTTTCAAAAAATCCTGTCCAAAATTTCTTTTATTTATTTATTTATTTATTTTATTTTGATAAGAAGCAAATTTCATTGATGTATGAAATTTACAAAAGAAGGTAGATAATGAGATGTTTAGTACTTACAACAAACCCACATCTTAGGTCTCAAATTTCTCTCCAGACACCCACTTGACTTCCATAGGTACAACAAAGCCACATCATCAATTTTGCTTAATCTTTTTCCTTAACGAAATAAAAAATTAAATGGAAACCAAGCAAAAGCCTATAATAGCCAACAAGCCCTAAAACCCATCTATTTCCCAATAAAAACTTCTATTCATCAACGCACTGTTTCTACAAATAAAATATTTCAAAGCTCTAAAACCTGAACTTTTAGGTTCGTATCTATTTAAACCTGAACTTTCAAAAGTATCTAACGGGTCCTTGCTCTTTCAACTTTGTATCCAATAGGTATTAAATTTTCAATTTTGTATCGAATAAATGTTTGACCTATTCATATTTTTTAACAAATCATGAACCTAAGAAATATAAAATTGAAAGTCGGGCTTAATTAGACATCACGTTCAATTTTATACCAAATAGATCAATTAATTTAAGGGGAAAAAACATAAAATAGAAAGTTCAAGAACTTATCAGACATTTTATGAATGAAAGGTCTTACTAGAAAAAATTGACAATTTAGGTACCTATTTGACACTTCATAAAGTTGAAGAACAAACTTGAAAGTTCATAAACTAAATTTGTGATCTAACCAAAAATGAATGAAACAAGAACTGCCAAATAGTAAGCATTTAAGGAAAAATCAGCTAAGAAAAAACTTAACATCTATAAAGAATAATAATCAAAGTTAATACAATAGGAAGAGAGGAGTTAGGCTAAGTCATATGAGAGATAACGTATCAATAAAAAAAGTTTCCATATCTATTCTCACTCTCTTCTTTTATTTTCTCACTTTTCATGCACATCTAGAGGGAGGGGAGGGTTATCCTTATCATACAAGAAACAAATCTAGAGGATCTATCATGATGTAGTAGGATTATGTTAATCTTGAATAATTAGGGCTATTCCTTGATTAGTCCTCTTTTAACCATTTTTTTTTGTTTGCTCTCTAATTCCCAATAAACAGAGGACTCCCCTCATGACTTCGGCCCACTTTGAATCATTATAAAGATTGAGACTAGATGTCCAAAAGAATTCTCTCCTTTAATCCCTTAAGCTACATCATACTATCATACAAGAAACTAATGTAAAAGTAACTAGTAACAAACACCTCGAGTATGACCAGGTGTTTCCATTACATGCACTTCATGGCCAGCAAACATCCACTTGTCTCCATCTTTTAAACTTATATCAATTCCAGGAATTCTATCGCTGTCTATTCCAGAGCCAATGACCTACAACCAGCAAAAAGGGTATAAAAATTTCAGAAAGTCTATATATTAGAAATGTAAACCACTAACTCAAGGATAAAATTATTTCAGAGACAGCTAAATAACATATTTCGGCATCAATACCTTGATTCATTTCATTTTCAATCCAAGCCTTAATTTAAAGGACAAGTTAGGAAAGTATTTAATTCAAAACAAGTCAAAGAGCTCAAAATACTTGGTGATCCATAATGAAGTATTTAACATTTCTTGCACATCACAAGGTATGTATTTTTCATGACAATAAATATCAGTGTTTTATAATAAAAAAGCATTCACCTCACTATGCTACTAGAGAAAATGATGAGAAATAGAGACTACTAATAAACCAAAATTCTTTTGACATCAAGAACTAAATTTCTCACATGATGTCTCAAGGAGTCTGGTGACTCAGGCCTCTAGGATGTGTCCATAGTTTCTTACCTCTATTACTCTATGACCAACCATTAGGGATCAAACATACAACATTTATAGGATAAAGCTAGGGCCAACTAGAATATTGATTCAATTGCAATGCAAGAGAATTAAATTCATACCTTTGCTCCATACCTTGCTTTTAATTCTTCGTTCCCACCAGTGTGATCATGATGATGATGAGTATTAAGTATGTATGTCAAATTTCTGTTCCTCTTGCTTAAAACATCTATAACTGGTAGAGCTTCAGATGGATCAACAACACCAACTGTGCCCGTATCAACATCATGTAAGAGGTATGCATAGTTGTCACGAAGACAAGGTACCTATTAAAGAGGAAGTAGAGAAAAAGAGATGATATTAATGAATGTGTATGCTGGAAGTGACTAAGCTAAGCAGTTATTAGAGATGTAGAGCCTAGAATAATAGAGGACAACCGGCATCCTTACAAAGGATTAATTTAGGGTGGAAGCCCCAATGAACATGTCTAATGTCTCACTAAATATAATTTGTAGCCACCTAACTCAAGTTGACTTGGAAGTCGGAACAAGAACTATATGTTGTGTAGCTGAGCAGGCTAAAGAGGTAGGTAATATATACCCTTGTTTGAACTAATCTAACATTGGAAAGATAAACTGCAATTTGGACCTTCAACGGCCTCTTCATAGTTCATATCACAATTAGAAATTCTCTCAGGTGAAAATGTTTTACAACTAAAGCATGATTTTAGAAAAGAAAATGATAAACCAGGAAAGTTATCATAAAATGACCACCACAAGGAGACCATGATGGATAAAAAGAACTGATGTAACCAATTTCCAGATCTAATAACAGCTTACCAGTTCAATTTGCAAAGTGGAAGACATATTGACAACACTGCAAAACTGAGCAACTTTAAGTGAACGACTAGCTCCACGCAACGTTTTCAATGGAGTAGATAAGAGTCGCATAACCCCATATAATAGGTCTTTTCTGAAAGAAAGCTGTTTCACACTCGGCCAAACACATACGCTTCTAACCTGAAACTCCCAAATTTCCCAATCATCAATGAAATTAGATAAAAACATGGATCTATTAAAAAAAAATCTACCAATAAACCACAACAACATTAAATAATCACTCCTCATTATAAGAAGAAAGGGTCGTACCATCATACGTCATGACGTTACAGATCATATCAACAAAATTAGCATGTATGAAGATCACAGAGTAATAAGGAAAAGCAGCGAAATCGAAGCATTATAGATACATCGAAAGGGAGAACAAAATAAAGAGAGTGTGTGAAGAGGAACACAGATTAGGGTGGTTAAAAGCGATGAGAAGGGAAACATGGGAGGGGGGGAGCAAACAAAGAAGAAAAATGAAAATGCAGAGAAAGAAGAGTAAAAGCGCGAACCCTAGTGCAAGGTATAGAAGCCATGGCAGAGGAGGCCTTGGAGAGCATCATCTGCATCTTCTTCTTCTTCTTCTCCGGCGGAAGAGAAGATCGGAGATCGGAGAGAGAAAGAACGGTGGGAGGAGAGGGCAGTTGGCACTCAAATCGTAATTATTATGTGAAGCGAATCCATCCAACTCTCAGCGCCACTATTATTAATTAGTTATTTATTTATTATTATTACTCTTTTCTAAAACGCGTTTTTTTGGTTTTTTGCTTTTTAGGAGGCTGTGGTCGGCTTTTTAATTTTTGGTTTAAAGAATTAATGAAAGTTATTGTATAAACAAATTAATAAACTAATTTAATATTCAATATTTTTTATTTAAAATATAAAATCTACGCCATAAAATAACAAAAATTGACAACTAATTTTAATTATTTTTTTACCGTTAGAAACTAAGTTGTCATAAATTTAAAATACAAGTACTAAATTGTTACAAAAGTAAATTTTAGGAATAAATTTGTTACAAATTTCAAAGCACATAAACTAAATCTGACCAAAATTCAATAACTAAATTGTTACTTTCGTGAAAGTCTACGGTAAAAAATTAGAGTCTAGGGTTTAAGGTTTAAAGTTCAATAACTAAACATATTTTTAATTTGTCAGATTAAACTAAATTTCCATTTTTTATTTTTTGGGTTCAAAATTACTTTAACTTGCAAAACTTTTATACAAATAATAATTTAGTTTCTGAAAGTTAGCAGGTAACGATTTAGCCTTTTGTATTTTTGAATTTGTAACAATTTAATCTGTGTCGTAAAAATTAGTATAAAGATTTAGTGAGATTTCTTACATGAGAGTGATAGGTTAATTAGAAATTTAATAATTTTATAAAATGTAAAGTTTGCATCATAAAATAATAAAAATTGATATATTGTTTTTATGATGAAGACTAAATTGTTATAGATTTGGAAGTATAACAGCTAAATTATCATACACTAAAGTTTGAGGACTAAATTGTTATTTTCATAAAAATTTAAGAATTTAAATTTATTTTTATAGAATATATGAGCGAAAATCACACAACCAAACTAACGATAATTATAAACTGTATGAATTAAATTATAAGTTTTCGAACTATATTATTTATTGATTGAAAGGTAGTGGGTGGATATTTGAATTTATTTTTCAAAAGTCAACTAATAAATTGACAATGAGGACACATTTTAAGATTTACTAGAATGAAATTTTCTAGAAAGGCTATGATATAAATTCAAAATATATGGATTAAAATTATATTTAAACTTTTATTAAAAAAATAACTTTTTTTTTTTAATTATTGTTAGTAGCTCTAGAATCATATCTTTAAGCTGAAAAAGGGTTTTAAATTTTTTTTTTTTAAGAAGGTTTTGGAGATGCCTTACGTTCAAAGCTATGTTTGGAATGATATTGTTTTTTTAAATTAATTCTAGAATCACATATTAAACTTAAATATCTTCAAATGGAGGTGTTTGTTATTATCATATCTTCAAATTCTAATTTAATTAATTGATTCTAATTTCGAAACACGTTAACAGTCAAGCTCTTAAATATTTGTAAAATATAGAAATCACGATTGAATTTCGAGAATACCTCAGTAGTTGATAACGTACTTGTATGTCAATTTTATTTAGTTTTGAGCAGCTTAATAGCACTTGTTATACGAACTTTTATTATTTTTTCCACTTCTTTTTAAGAATTTTTTTTAATCTCGTTTTAAATTTTTTTTCTCTTAACCATTTAGAGGTGGGTAAATTTGATTATCATTAATGTATACAGAAAATTACTTTATCATCTGGATATGCATCATAGGAGTTCGTTTCATTTGACGCTATTAGAATCTAATCGGAGAAGAATTCGCTCATTGGGTGCAAGATAGGTTTCATCTCATTACTTGTAGCATAATTTTCCTATTTCATATTTGGTGAACACAAGGCATATTGGCAAGTAATGTATGAGGTATTTTAGATATCGAACACGACGGAGCGGTTGTAACAAAACTCTAAAAGGAACAAGACTTTCCTAAAAAATGCGATTGCAATATAAACCCAAAAGTAATTGGGGAGTGGTGATTTTTGTTTTAAAAAAATATATATTTAAAACGAGGATGATAAAAGACTCAAATATGTGCATATTCTTTCGATGAAAGAATGTCATCTTTCATGTAATTGCAACGTTAGCTCAACTTAAACATGGTGAAATAGAAGGAAACAATAAATAGAAAGAGATACTTATTAAAGAGAAGGACCGAAAATAATGAAACGATCGATGAAGAACTTATATGGGTTTAAGAGAATTGAATTGCAAAATTGGAAATTAAGAGAATTTTATAGCCGGTTTGGATTGGCGTAAGAAAAAAAATATTTTTCAAAAAAATTCGTTTTTATTTACACTCTTTTGATAAAAATGGTTTAAAATTCACTCCAAAATCTACTTTTTATTGATCGTCAAACACTCTTTTTTTTCCTTCTAAAATGACTTATTTTTTAAATTAAACACTCGATGATGTATTTTCATCACACTGTTAGATTAGGAAAGAAATACAAAATAAAACAATTTGACAAGGTATGTAAGTATATGGACTTATAATTTGGGTGTTAGTGTTTTTGTACTTTAAAAAAAAATCCTCTTAAATGTAAAATCACACAAAAATTGATTTTTCTAAAAACGTTATTGCTTACATACCCTATAATATCCTTAGGTTGGTCGAGGTAATGTTTAAAGCTCATAGAGTATCGAAATGAAGCATAGTACGAGTACGCTTTCAAAATAAAAATAGAAAATAATCAAGCGCCAGAAACATATATGAAATCACCATCAACTCACAAGGCACGTGTTCGAGGACAAGTTTGTAAATAACCTCAAAATTCATTCGAACCCCAAAGAAGAGAGTAAGTAATCTTCGAATGAAAGGTTTGACTTTACTTTTTTTGTAATTAACTAAATTAGTCACTTTTTATATATGTTAAGTGAAGTAGGCTCAACATAACACCAGTTCAGGGATCTCTTACACAAGTTAGCTCGAAATATCTTGAAACCAAGCTAGTCGGAGGTTAGATCATCAAAGACCCGCGACAAAGTGTATGAGATTCGACCACCAACATCAATGAAATCTTAGTTGATTCATACTGTAACCAAATTATACATTAGATATCAGTATTAAAATAGTTGAAATAGGGTATAGTGCTTCAATCTAAATACTATGTAATTTAGTATTAATTTATAAAATATTATTAGATTTTCCCTTCACAATACAAAATTATTGTTTGATTATTAATTGAAATTTAACGAACACAAATTTAATCCATGCTATGATTTTTTTTCACCCCGCAATTCATAACATCTAAAACTAAACTTTAATTTTAATGACTATTAAATTGGATTAAATTTTAAACCACGTTGTTAAAATGTAGAAAACTTCCACCTATAAGTATACTATTCTATTTGTAATCAAGAACTTTATTGAAGCCTTATCTTTTTTTTATTCATTGAAGGGTTACGTGCTAACGAGCCACCGAGTAGGTCAAGCAAAAGAATCACTCCATACAACTCGCTTCTTTAAGAAGAAGAAAGACTCTCATCGTCTCTTTACGGAACCAACTTCTTTCTATATTAGTATAATTAGAACGTCAGGTCATCCTTGATGACTCATAAGAGATAGAGTGGGGTTTCTTGCGATAATGGCCCTCCCTACTAAAGACTACGTCGATTTATATGGAAGGGATGTTTTCCTGATACATTCATTTTCTGTCTTGGTCTGACCCGTAAGATACCACTACTGTTTTCTTGATTCTATTAACGATAGACACTGTAAACACTAATAATCTTTTATCAATGTTCATCGTGGATATAATTTTAAATTTTGTTAGATTTTATAGATATTTTTAACAATTATCATTTAAGTAATTTTTCTATTCCAACCATAAGTACTTCCAAAGTAATTATTGCAATAGAAATTAGTTTTTATTTTTAAAAAAAAAATCTAAAAAACTAATTGAGTAATAAAAGAAAAAAGAGTCAGAATGTTTGTGTAGCAGCATTAAAGCATCGTACAGCAGACGCATTCGGTCCCCAAAATAAATAAAGGAAAAAAAAAGTAATTTTTTATTTTTCTTTTTTTATTATTTTTTCTTCTTCTTATCAGTGATATGATTGCATTGGACGACACTCACCCAATAAATTTACGTCTTCTTTTCCTTTTTCAAAAAATTAATTTTTTACTTTAATAAAAACATAATAAATTAATGGGAATCTAAAGAGTGGACTCGATTTTAGTACATTTGTTGTTGTTAGGTTGTATTTCCTAATAGTATAAATGTAGTTAAAACGATTAATTTGATTGAGGAACAAAATGTGTCAATTGGATTGTGTTTGAAAATTATGTGAAATTCACTACTTTTGTTGCTATACATATACAGTAACAATTTGAAAATGATGAATCTATCACATTTATTGTTACTATCTAAGAAGCATAGATATTGTAGCTTGACTGACATGTCTGTAGCACGTACCCGTACGTATTCATGCTTCTTAGGTTACCATTGTCATTACCATTTGGGACCCCACTCCTTCTCCCATTCTCGACAATTGGTACCACACTTAGGCTTATTTCTTGCACATTATGAGTATGGAAAAAAAACGTGATTATCCTTTTGTTTTTTATCTTATCCTCGTTGTTATTTCTCCTTCTCTCATATTTTTTTACAGGTGAAAAATTATCCATAAAAATCACTAATTAGTAAATGATTTACGTTTTAATTTAGTTAGTGGTTTGAATCTCGCACCCTTTTTTTTTTTTTTTTTTAACCGAAGAATAAGAAAAGAGTTAGCAAACCCAGCTAATTTTGTTTATAATTAAATTACCCAAACATATTTTGAAAAACATTTAAAATATATTTAAATACAATTTATAAATTTGTTACCTAGCACATATGTCTTGAAACACACTCAAAACATAGAATACATTTTAATTTCATTGAATATTATATTTTCAAGAGGTTTTTTTTTTTAAATAACTAAAAAAGCAAAAAAATTTGCTTTATGACCAAAATTAACTGAAGGACGAAAATCCACTTCTCACAATTTTATCATGAAGTATAAATATTTTGTCAATTTTATCATTTTTTAGTAGAACTCCCCTATTCAATCTCATAATTAACCCTATTCACTTCATTTTAAGCTCAACGTTCATAATTTACTATGTTTTCTTTAAATGAAAAAACTATGAAAATATTTACAAAGATACAATAATATTTCATAGTCTATTAGTCTATCAGCTTCTATCAGTAATAGGTGACAGTAGTCTATCAATATCTATCAATAACATTTTACTATATTTTGGTTCATTTATTATATTCGAAAAAATCCTAATTAAAAAAATGGCAAAACAACCATAACAACCCTAATTATAATTTACTAGAACTCTTTTTCATAATAATAATAATAATATACTAGAACTTGAAGAATAAAAAAAAAAGGTTGTCAAAGTTGGTTGGGTAAAGAACCAACAATTGGTCCCCTTTTATTATTTATATTTTTAAGAAGAATGGTCCATTCGGAAAAATTGGAGGAATATTGTTGTTTGAAATTTTATTTAGAGAAATAATGTTGTTTGCAAAATAATTACAGATTT
>JBBPDJ010000021.1:14255148-14287706 GCA_037974625.1 Cucumis cinereus
TATTTCTCTAAATAGTTTTGAAACAACACTAAATATCTAATATTTTTTTCCAAACACCTTATTTAAATAAAACCTCCTGGTCCATTCTCTTGAATATCTGAAATTGGCCCATCTTTTTTTTTATTATATTCATTATTTTTCAATAAACATTACTTTCAATTTTTGGTATTTATATTTCTTAGACATGAACAAAATATGTATGTGACCGAGAAATTGATTTTAGAAAAAAAAAAAAACAATTTTATTTATTAACTTTTTCGTGTGTAATTTTAATTGCATTTTTTCATTTCAAACTTTTTAATTTTTACCTCAGTTTGATTTTCAGTTCGATTTTCATTTAGTTTATAAAATTTCAAATAGTACTTTTTTATGCTTGAATTTTGAGTGTAAATTTTAAAAATACATGTATTTAATTAAATAATAACTTAGTTTTATTTTTTTTTTAAAAAAAACCACTTAATTAGATGTAGAGAACATTTAAGAGATCATAATGAAATTTAGCATTATTTAATATATTATTATATTATATCATTTAATCACTTAAAATAATTAAATCAGTATAAATTAATTATAAATGGTATGGGTGTGTTTAATTACTAATTAAGATAAATAGTAATGATTATGAATTTATTAAACTATATTTTTATTCTTCATTTTTCAGATACAAATATCACACTTGTCTTGAGGTGTTAAAAAACATGTCGTGTCAAGTGGTTTTAAAATTTGATGGACAATAATATCTTGAATTTTAAAAAGTTAAATTATGTAAAGCAAATAAAGTACTAAATGTTTGTCTAAAATCTCATAATAAAATCTGGCAAATAAACAGACTAATAGTATGTTTAGAATAGGGGAGAAATAGAACCAAAAAATTGAAAAATCGAACCAATCTAAACAAATCAATGAGTTGGTCTCTTAGTATATAAAATTTGACGTGATGGTTTTTTTTTTTAGAGAAAACCAAAAAGTATTAAGTCATATCGGCCAAATTGAACCAAGAGTATATATATATAACTTTAAAAATAAACTTTAACATTAGGTATCTTTTAGTATTTTAATTATTATGGTGCATGTGTGTATTTATTGTTTTAAAAAAAGACCAATTATTAAAATTAGTAAAAATACCTTATTTGAAACAAAAGTGGAAACAACAATGAAATTTTAGAAAGCCATCGTGGGTTGACCTAGTGGTAAAAATATCCACAACTAACTAAGAGGTCATTAGTTCAATACATATGTATTCAAGTACATAATTTAAAAAACAATTCATTTTGAAAAATTAAGAAAAAAAAACGGTATTTGACAACCAATTAAAAGAATTTTTTTTTTAAAAAATGAGTTTATAAAATAAGTTGGTTCATGATAAATACATAAAGTCAACTTTTAGAAACATGACTTTAAAATGTTTAATGGTTAATCTCACATATTTTGTATAATTTCTTACAATTATATTGTCGTGTCTACCACCTTTCTCTGTCGACCAACTTCAGTCACCATCGACACCGACCAACTCCAACCACTACAACCAATGGCAAATTCCAACGACCACCTCCGCCAACTCTGACAATGACAAACTTTGGTGACCATTGTTTTTTAAAATTACTAATTCATAAGATTTTATAATTGTCATTTATAATAATTTCAAATTAACAAAAACACTTGTAGTATATAACAAAAACCAAATATACTAAGCATTTGAAAAATAATTTTCGTCAAACACATTACAACTTTTATTTTAAACAACTGTATCAAAAGTGTTTAAGTAAAAATGACGTCTCGAAAACCAAATATGTCCCAAAATTGCAACCGTCCCTAAGTCTCTATGTCACCGGCTAGGGTGCTTTAATTTGGGGTTAAAACCCTTAGGCTTGCATTTTTATAATTTAATAAATTCTTTTAAAAAGAATTTAGCAGTACATCAAATCATCAACTAACATAGTTACAAAAACAATAATTATATCTACATCAATATCAAAAAGTAATAATAGATTATAATAATGTGTAACCCATTTAAATCATCATGATAAATTATGAACCTAAACAACCAAGTGAGCTTAGTTATCTTAATTGTAATTGACATGATCTACTATCTTAAAAGTGAAAGATTGAATTCCTCGTCCTCACAAGTCAATTCAATAAAACTAAAAACTTTTAACTTTCAAAATAAACCAAGAGCAAAAATGTGAAATATTGCATATTGTAGAGGGTCGTCGTCATTCCAAACAAACTTAACTCAACCGACATATGAATGTGTTGACGATCAGATTTGTAATTAGATTAAACCGAATCGACAGTATACAATACTATGAAAAATAAACTGTAACTGGGTTAATTTAAAAAACAATGAAGTTTTTGAAATTAATGACAAAAATAGGATAGCAAAGTAAGAAAAAACGAAAAAGGGGTTGAAGATGAAACTATTGCAGAGGTACATGATTTCCTTTAGATTAAATATTATGACTGGAGGTGTTTACCAGGTTTATGACTTCTTTATTTAATTTAATTTATATATATTTTCTATAAAAATGATAGCTACAAATGATATAACAGTCTAAATAATATATATATATATATTAAAATAAACTATCAAATATTTTTTACATGTACAACCAAAATGATATTTTAACTAAATTAATATGAATTTGATTCAAATTAAATACTTCCCATCTATCGAGATCTACCATTTTTTTGAACTTTTATGATACTTAATTATTTTAATATTTTACTTTAAGTTTCATTCCGGAATGATTTTTTTTTAAAAAAAATTATTATTTAATTAGTCTTTTCACTTTAATATTTTTTAAGTTTTTACTGTAATATAAAAGATATATTTACGTTAATAGTTATTATTTTAATTATTTAAACAATTTTAAAAGGCTAAAGTGAAGGTTTATTGATTATAAAAACTAAAATTAGATATATGAAAGTACAAAAGAAAAAATTAGAATTTATTATCAATTGTCATTAATTATAAATTATCAATTTGATTTTATATCATTTAATTTAAAGTTCAATCGAACGCAGTAAACATTCAAGCTATTAAACATTTTTGAAAGTTTAGAGAGTAAAACTTAATATTTTTAAAGTTAAAATGCTATTTTGACTTATGTACGAAGGGATTTGTTCAAATTTAGTCTTTAGATTCGTAGTTTTAATCCTTCTTAAATATCAATAGATTTAAGTTTAGTCTTGATTGCTAGTTTATTGAAGGGGGTGTACACAAAGTCACTAAAAACTAAGCCAGCTGATCGAATTGAAGTCCGTCGATCCCACTAGCCACTCCAGCCTCTCGATATTCATTCACATATGGCTCTTTTAATTCCAACCATCTCCCTCTGACCTCATGACTTTTAAATGGCTTCAACCATCTCCCTCCTTTGGTCTATCATGTTATAATGGATTTCTATGGTTTTTTAAATGATACCTAAACAAAAAAAGAGAAGAAAACCAATCGTACTGACTAACCATATAACGACTTTTATATATAGAAAGTTGATTAGTCGGTGTTACGATGCTGTTTTTTTTCTAAAAAACCAACATTGATCCCCTAAGTTATTGTTAATTTTTATTATTATCATCTACCGGTCTTCATTATAAATTTTGAAAACATATTAATATTAAATTTAATATAAATAACTTTTAAATATTTATAAAATATAACAAATTTTTTAATTTTTTTATTAATAATGTAGAAAATTTTACATTTTGTAAATATTTTGGTTCATAGTATTTTAAATACCAATCCAAAAATACATATTTTTTAAATTTCAAATAAAAATAATCGAAGGTGGGGTCTCAAATGCAAAAATAAATCTCTTGGAAGTAAAATAAAACCCTCGAACCGAACAGCAAAAAATTGAAAACGTTCTCCAACTTTTCCCTCTCCTCACGATTTCGCGTCGGCGTCTTCTCGGCGGCGGTCGGCACGGCGGCCGTTCCCTCGGTGTAAAGTCTGTCCACTGCCAGCATCCAGTTACACTAGGTCTTATGGCTCATCTTCCAATTCCTGTTTTTTTCTCTCTCTCGTTCTGTTGAAGTTTCTCTGAATTTCACTGGCATGTCCTTCTCTTGAACCGCCATATGCGAAGTCTTTATTATCAACATCTGCTGTTACTTACGTCATCTCCTCCCTGTCTCGGTGCAGATTATCGGTCTGCTCGGACGATTCGAGTAAAGATCTTGTCGGTTTCTTTTGGTGCTTCTCTTAGATGTTCTAAATATGCTCTTGGAATTCTATATATGTTGTATAGACAAAGTATAAGTTCATGGAGTTGTATGCGAGTATATATATATATTTGTCATCAAGTCTATAGCGTGTTTTCTTTCTAGTTTAAATCTAACGGAGCTATATGGATAGAAATTAGCTAATCTGTTAATGGTGCCTTATTTTTGTTGTTCGACTGTTTTATATAATGTCGAGACATTTAAGCTAATCCAGCGCTGATGCATGTTAAATTTTCATTTCACGTACAGGAAAGTGAAGTAATATTGAGGGATTTTCTCAATGGCAAAGAATCAGTCTGTTTTGATTAAAGACACAGTATATAAATTGCAACTTGCACTCTATGAGGGCATTCAAAATGAGAATCAGCTGTTTGCAGCTGGGTCTCTGATGTCTCGGAGCGACTATGAAGATGTGGTGACTGAGCGGTCTATTGCAAACGTCTGTGGATATCCATTTTGCCATTCTAATTTGCCGTCTGATAACACTAGGAGAGGCCGGTACAGAATTTCATTGAAAGAACATAAGGTGTATGATTTAGAAGAGACATATAAGTACTGCTCTTCCGCTTGCCTCATTAACAGCCGTGCCTTTTCTGGGAGATTGCAAGATGAGAGATGTTCGGTTGTGAACCCCGAGAAACTTAAAGAAATTCTTAAACTGTTTGAGAATATGAGTTTGGATTCTAAGGAAAATATGGGGAATAATTGTGATTCGGGACTTGAAATTCAGGAGAAGATAGAAAGCAATATTGGAGAAGTTCCCATTGAAGAGTGGATGGGTCCATCAAATGCAATTGAAGGTTATGTGCCGCACAGAGATCATAAGATCATGACTTTGCCCAGCAAGGATGGGAAAGAATCCAAGGATGGTAACTTTTTTTTTTTTTCTTGTTTTTTCTCTGTATGCCGAAGTTTTATTGTGTTTGGTTGTTGAATTCCGTATTGGAGAAGATTATGCATTCAAAAGATCTTCCTAGCAAAAGGAAAACCGCTCTTAGAATGCTATAATGGAGAAGGGAACTGTAGGTTTATTTTCATTGGTGGTTAAAGTGAGTTTATGTACGATGTCATCGGGTCTAATGCTAAAAGTTTGGCGTTGAACATTGTCTACTATGCCTTCAACTTGCTGTGTTTGATTGTTGAATTTGATTCATATTGAGTCAAATGCATTATTCGGATGTCCCTATAAGAAAAGTTGAAGAGAAAATAAGCATTCTTAGAATACCTAAGAAAAAAGAAAAAAAAAGAAAGTGAAAGTTCGAAACAGTGTTTTTATTTGCTCCTGTTGGCTGTTAGTTTAATTGAGTTTTGGTGCACTGTCTTAGGTTCTAAAGCTAAAATTAAGCCATTGGGGGGTGGAAAGGATTTCTTCAGCGACTTCTCCTTCACAAGTGCTATAATCACAGATGAAGAGTATAGTGTTTCAAAGATATCGTCTGGTTTGAAAGAGATGGCTCTTGATACTAATTCAAAGATACAAACAGGAGAATTCTGTGGTAAAGAATCAATTGACCAATTTACCATTTTGGAAACCCCACATGCTCCAGCTCCCACAAAAAACAGTGTTGGACGGAAGGCAAGAGGATCCAAAGAAAGAATTGAAGTATCAGCCACCGAAGAAAGTACTAATAATTTGTCTGATGCTCCTTCAACTTCGAATAACTGCAACACTAATTGCAATTTAATGACAGAAGAACCAAGAGGTGGATCCAAGGATCTTAGCGGAACTGAAATAAAATCCTCCCTTAAACAACCAGGCAAGAAAAACCTGCGTCGCTCTGTAACTTGGGCAGATGAAAAGACTGATGCCAGAATTATGAACCTTCCAGAGGTTGGAGAAATGGGGAAGACAAAGGAATGTTCCAGAATCACAAGCAATTTGGTAAATTCCGACAATGATAATGAGGACCTAGTACGGGTGGAATCTGCTGAAGCCTGTGCAATGGCACTGAGCCTGGCAGCTGAAGCAATTACTTCTGGGCAAAGTGAGGTCTCTGATGCAGGTAATCTACTATATGCATGATGGATTGGGGTTAGTTATTGTACTACATGCTATAAAGATAATATTACTTGTCTGGCGCTGGCCATAAGATGAGTTCTACTGAAACTAGTTCTAGTTTCCCCTATTTTGTTTTATTAGCCATTCAGAGATTTAATTTTTCTTGTGTTTCCATGCCTTCTCTGAATTCTTTTTCCTTAAAACATTGAAACTTCATCCTACAAAAACATAGAAAGTGGCTTTAGTGGTTATAAAGTTGCTGTATGAATATGAACTAGATGGTTACTCATATAGTTTTTTCTTCTGTGTTTTGTTCTTTGTAATTTCTCTCTAGAAGAACTTCATGTAGTTTTTTTTTGTGTTCTGTTGTTTGTAATATTCAGTATCTGAAGCTGGAATTATTATATTGCCACGGCCAAGTGACGCTAATGAAGAAGCATCTACTGATCCTGTCAACACATCAGAACCACATTCATTTTCAGAGAAGTCAAACAAACTTGGGGTATTACATTCTGATCTGTTTGATCCCAGTGACTCTTGGTATGATGCGCCTCCAGAGGGTTTCAGCCTAACTGTAAGCTCCTTTTTTTGTACTTACCTTCTGTTTCTAACCTAAATATATCCTTTTTCCCACCACATTTACCTTGTTTTTTTCCAGCTGTCTTCTTTTGCAACCATGTGGATGGCAATCTTTGCATGGGTGACGTCATCTTCCCTGGCCTACATTTATGGAAAAGATGATAAGTTCCATGAGGAATTTCTATATATCGATGGGAAGGAGTATCCAAGTAAAATTGTCTCTGTCGATGGCCGATCTTCTGAAATCAAGCAAACACTTGCTGGATGTCTAACAAGGGCAATACCTGGACTTGCTTCTGAACTTAAGCTATCAACCCCAATATCAAGTTTGGAGCACGGGATGGTAATGATAAACATTCATGACATTGTCTTTTTCTCTCAATAACTTTTGTTGGTGATAACTGATAATTGAGAACTTACATTAGTTTGCATATATGCAGAGCTTATTATTGTTATTATTTATTTTGTGTTGATGTATAATTAGTATCTATGGTACATGGTACCATTCCCCAGGGGAGTGGGTCTCATTTAAGTTTTCCTTCCTTGTTGAAAAAGATGGAGAAACATTTCATTGATTGATGGAATAAGAGGAATACCCCCCAGCACCAATAGGTAGGTAATTAATTAAGAAAGATAAGCTATAATAAGTAAAAGGATGATTAGATTTGCACCTAAAAAACACACTAGACAAGTGGCTGCCTTCCCTTGAAGATTGATGACTGGATTGCTGAAGCCATGAGTTACAAAATCTTCGGTCCTAAAGGAAATATCATTTGGAATTGTGCAGTTCGGGCTGTGGCCTGGGGCTTGTGGAATGAAAGGAATAGTAGGATTTTTGAAGATAGAATTACTTCTTTTGATTCTTTTTGGTCTGTGGTACAACACACGACGTCTTGGTGGTGTACTAACCACACAAAACATTTTTGTAATTACAGTCTTTCTATGATTCTCTTCAATTGGAAAGCTTTTTTGGTTTGTTAGTCTTTTGGGAGGGCCTCCTTGGCCCTCGCCTTAGGTTGTTCTTCTTTATTATCCTCTTTCGAGGTGGTTCTTTATATATATATATATTGTTTCTTATCAAAAAAAAAAAAAAAAAATAGACAAAACGAAGTCCTTAAAACGATCAAAAGTGGAGAAAGAGTTCCTAAAAATGTGTCACCCCAAAGAATCCAGAAGAAAGCACATGTGAGTGCCAAGAAAACTGTCTTTTTGCTACGACCAAAAGGCTGAACCTCCCATAAAAAAAGGAAGGAGGTCAAAAATATTATTAGGACACCGGTAGGCTAGCTACTAACTGAAAGCCTCCAATATAATATTGTCTATTGCTGACTTTCTTTCTCATAAGTGCACACTTAAAGTGGTTTTAATTGGGAGAGACTTCTGTTTAAGATTGCCTATGGGAGATTGCTGTAGCAAATGAAGGAGCGTATATTCTTACCTTCAGTCAGTAATTTAACTAAGCGTTGGTCTTGGAGATGCAGGTTATTGGGAACATTAAAGCTATAAACCTTGCAATACTCTGGAAATGGTTGCGGTGATCGACTATTCTGCTTTCCATGGCACAAGGAGATTAGAAAGTTGATAATTTTAGATTAACTCGCAGAGAACTGTGCTGCTACTTCCCCTGCTTTATTTTTAGGGCAGGTGCTGGTATCTTCTAAAACAAGGCATTGTTGATTTAAAGTTTGTGATGGGGGGAGGGGGGGGGGGGGGGGGATTTGGGGGAGGATTTTTGGATGTATGGACCTCTATCCTCTGTTTAAACTCGGTTTTTTAGCTTGTGGTTTCTATTCTAATGTTACTATTGAAGACTGGACGGAATACTGCGTGGAATTTGAAATTTAGAAGGCATTCTCATGATTTTGGAAGGTCTATACCACTTGAGAGAAGGATACCATACTGTTAATCCAACTTTGGCATATGAGTGACATTGATTCATGTTCTTGTGCAGGCGCACTTGTTAGACACCATGACTTTCCTTGATGCTCTTCCAGCATTCAGAATGAAGCAGTGGCAAGTAATTGTTCTCTTATTTATAGAAGCTTTATCTGTTTGCCGGATTCCTTCACTTGCCTCCCACATGTCAAATAGTAGAAATCTGTATCATAAGGTTTGGCTCCCTTTAAATCTCTGCCAGTCTTGCTTAGAAATGAATGATTTGTTTTGAACATAGTGTTGAATAAGAAGTATAGGAATTACGAATGATAATATAGATGATCAAAATGATGCTTTATTTATCAATGCCAAGTTCTAAAACTGTGTACTCTAGGAGTTTTTGAATTGTATGCGTAGAATTGATATCAAATCAACTCATTGGTACCCTTTTTCCTGTGCTATATGAAAATTGGTTGTTGATATGCGATCTTATTCCTCTCCTTGGCTGGAGTTTTTTCGTTTTGAGGAAATCTCAATAAGATGTTGAAATTGTCGGACATACTTTAACTGACCAATATTCTATAAAAATGTTACTTTACTTATTGTCCTTTTCAATTTAAGTACTTCTGTAATTTTATTTTCTTCATCTCTTTGCTTCTGCAGACACTTTTTTTCTTCATTTGTGCCTTGTTTGTATTTTCATATTTTTAGTCGAACAAATGAAAGTAATAAGAGCACCATTACCGAGAAATATATACTAGAGTTGTCATTTTTGTTTTGAGGACAGATAATGGTAGATTTTCCTCTTTCAAGGTCATGTTATGCTCTGGTGCAGCGTAAGTGATTGATCATGAAGAGTATTTGTACATTATAACTATAACTTCAGACAGTTTTTTTGACGAAATGCCATATTCCTTAATTTTTAAATTGGGGTATTCTTTAACATCCTGCTCACTCTCACGCACTTAGGTGCTTGATCGTGCTCAGATACGATCTGATGAATACGAGATTATGGAAGATCATATATTACCTCTTGGTCGAACAGCTCAACTTTCATGTGCGAATGATGCCTAAAAGATTAGAACCAAAATCTTCAACACAAATATCATCACACTTGAGACCGGTTCAAATTAATGTCCAGTTCCTGCCAAATCCGTCTCACAGTACGTCATAGTCAGTAATCGTATGCATCCTGTTTTTACAGGTAGATTCTCTTGGTATTCCTTATTAATAGAATTAATGGTTCCAGGCTAAGCAAACATTTTCTTTAAGAATTTGCTTGTAAACAGGTGTGGTCGCTATGCCATTCGAAGTGATTTTGTATTAAGTTATTTTGGAACAATTTAGTTCTAAATAACATAGTTAGACTCTTTTTAAGTCTTTAGTATAAATAGTCATTATTATGCTTAAAGATACCAAAAAGTTGAATTTTCATTATGTAAATTTGTTATTATTTTTACGAGTACTAATATATCATATTGATGGTAGAAATCTATTACCAATATAATCTATCACGGATGAATTTTGTTTTATTTGCAATTCTTTAAAATTGCTGCCAACACATTATTATTATTATTCTTGAAAGTGCTATTTAATACAATTATCCTCCTTTCTAAAATATAAATTGCAACCAATCATGATTATATATGAGGCTCGTGATATTTATTTATTTTACATGTTCTTTTTTCTAAATTTTACACTTTAGTTAGAGTGTTAACGTTGAAAACCTTGATGATGTTACGTCGTATAAAACTAAAATAGAAGAATATTTTCAAACTATGATCATAACAATAAAATTTTAAATAAAAAGTACAACATGATTTAGCAAATAATTAAGTTACAACAAATGAACATAACAAGATTTAATTACCTGAATGGCAGAAAAGGATCATGTTCTTGAAATGGGGTGAAACTGCTTTTTCAAAATCAACATTCTCATATATAAAATATCTAGCAATGTGTAGACCTCACACCGTTTGTAGATTAATATGATACATGATGGGTTCAGTAAAAAAAGTTAACATACAAATAAGAGAGGGAAAAACAGAAGTTTTAGTTAATTGTTATGAAAGTGACAAATAATAAAACAAAATCGTAAATAATGGAGAAATTAATACAAAGATTTACATAGTTCATTAATAACATGTTAGGTATTAAAGTCATGTTACTTTAGATGAAGATTGTTGAGTTGTGGATAAGCTCACTAGCTTGAAAGCAAGAACGACGAGACCTTGGTGCTAAATTGCAAGAAGTATGTTGCTCTTGAAGGTTGTGTGAACACTCGGTTTTTGAAATGCATTCGTCGGAAAATGAATTAAAATTAGTCAAAAAATAGCTAAGAAACGTCAACGGTGGCCAGAAAACAGAGGATGAAGACTAGGTCTTTTCTATATTTCACCGTGCTGTTCAAAACATTTTTCTTTTTTTAAAAAGAAAAATGTTTTCAGATCTAAAATTAATTCCAAGAATTAGTTCATATCTAAACCATAAAAACGTTTTACGGCAATGAAACGGTAATTTTGTTTTGATAAAAAAGGCAAAATGATAGGATAGTAAAAGGTTGCGATGACAATGCATCTGTTGTGAAAGGATTATACTTCCACCATCACACACTTTAGGAAACTCCATTGCAAATATTCATATATATACCTACTTAAACTATGGTAATAATTACAAATATACGCTTAAGTCCTCAAACTTATCGAGTTTAAAAATTCTAAGTGAATCAAAATTTTACAACTCAGCTTGAAGATCAAATTTTAACACTTAAAGAAGTTTGAGTACTCAATTGTTACTATAAAAAATTTAAGTGTAATTACAACTACTATCTTACCAACAATTTGCCCTTTCTTTTTTTTTTTTCAACTTTTTTCAAAGGAAAGAAGAGGAGAGAAGGAGAGAGAGAGAGAAGTGAAATAATTAGGAGTGAAATTATTAATACTCAATATGAGTCCATATGATTTGCAAATTTCAAACACAAAGAAATACAAAGTGGAAAGAAAACTACAAACCTCCCCACAAATATGCAATATTTTAATGGTAAGGCAAATAGTTTGTAATTTATGTCATGGCAGAAGCACAAAAAGGTTGGAAGATGTCCTTTGGACCAACTGGAGCTACGGTGACTCCCAAACCACCCTCATAGTTCATCCTGCAACACCAATCACTTTATCACCTACTTCCTTCATGTAAATGGATCATGGAATTTAATATTTAAATCTTAATGTTTTTTTCGATATTTAAACCCTTTGGATAGATTTAGAATCTAAGCAATAGTTGGAGGGGCAACTTACATGGTAGTAGTCATCAAGGTCATGTCGATCCTGCAAATCCAAATTCCAAATTTCAAGATTAGACTCAATCGTTTGATTGCATGATTCCAAGCTAAACTAAAACAACAATAGCTTTGACAAAGAACACTCTAGGTGTTTGGACTCCAACTTTAAGTGGATGAAATGGGCTATAATAGTTGTTACAATATTTACTTGTTGTAGTATTATAACCAACAATTAACTACAGTTGACGCTCCAATTATTATAGTTGGAGTTTTCAACTATTATAACCAACCGTTAGCTACAATATTACTATTTTAAATTCCTCTTTGTTACGGTATTTACTATTTTATACTTATCTTTACTTTTTCCCTTTATTACAAGAGTTTACTATTTCCTACGTAGACTAAATAGTCCGCACCTCAAACATGAACTATTATAACCAAACTAAAGTAGTTTACACTCCCAACACATACTGATATAACCATCACATTGTAATAGCTATTGATTATAATAACTAAGTCAGACTCCAAGGAGTCCTTCTATGAATAAACTAAATACACTAATAGGTTTATTAGGAGCTCTATGATCACTATATTCGGTTTAAAATGAATTGCAAAAACTTTGAAACAAGGAAAAGCATCCCACGTCACCCAATGCATATTACCTATGGAAAGTTTGGTTTATTGTTTACCTAAGCAGGCAAGGAACACTTATCACCCAAAAAAGAAAAAATGAAGGAAAAGCAATCAGGTAAAAAGCCAACAAATTCTTGCCTATTAGAAGAAAGACATAGTGAAGGGAATAAATAGTGTTCAGAAAGCTGATATAATAAATCACCCCCACCTCTTCGGTGGCTGCAAAGCTCAAATGGGGTAAGGGCAATATAGATGATAAATTATAGATGAGATATGTTCAGCTAGAGATATACCCTTCGATAATGCCGCCTCCTATCTCTATGACGATTGTCTCGCTCTCTTCTTCTCTTTTCACCTTCCTCTCGAGCCCTTTGAGCCTCCTATATCGACTCAATTTATATTAAATTGAAGAAATTTAGAATTCATGTTGTGTTATGTCCTCAGGCAATAAAACCAACAAGACTTCTCACCTTTTCTTCCCTAGCCTTCCTTTCTTTTTCTGCTTCCTCAAAAGCTTCCTTTTCAGCCTGAAATTGTGAACACATTGAATTGACAACTCGTCATTCAATCATAATTAGTGTTCTTTTATTTTTCTCTCTTCTTCCTCCTCGTAGATTTTCTTTTTCACATTTTGGGCTGAGGGGGTGGGTGATAAATTTGCAAAGCTCCTCCTACTTGAGACTGTCCAAAATGAAATTTCCAGTAAATGAAATATATACCTCCTTATTCCTTGCAAACGTATCATCAACAACTTCCTTTGCATACTGGGGGTCATCGCATATCAAAATGTTGTCAAAAACTGATCCAGCTTTTACCTGAAAAATATTAATTCGTCATCAAACATCAAGCAGATGCTACGCAGCATAATTAAAAAGATCGGTTAGTGGGGACATTATTAAATGTCAACTAGAATACAAAACAAAAACGTTTACAAATATCAAATAACAATAATTAACCAAAACACGAGAATAGTATTAATTTTAACTTTTACTCTGAATTAATCAACTTTTGGAAAGGGAAACAAAAACAAATCATGATGTCTACCTGCCAAACTTCAATGCCCACATACTTTATTGGTTTTAGCACGTAAAGATTAGGATCATCCTCAAACTCTGGATAAATAAAACAGAAAAACGAAGAAAAAACATATATATTAATATATGTCTTTTAATGAGAAAAAAATTTGCAAACTTGGCTAGCATACAGTAAGATCGTTCTTAAAACAGAACTCTAACAATTGAATTAAATAATAGCTCCAAAGAATCAACCTCGAGAGACTATGAGATCATGATTATGTACCACTAGTAACTAGTTTTTACTGTTTTACCAGTTATCTGAAACATTGAAATAGACACTGACAGGTCCATTTCAAGCAGTTTGGTTTTCAAGCAAGCAAAAGAAAAGCCTAAAAAATACATTCATTAAGCTTCCACATGAATGCTACGGCACTTCTTTTGTCACAAATCGCTTCATCTGTCTGTATCTGACCAGCTGACAAGAAACATACCTGGATTATCAATCCATGGAGTCTTCCATTTTCCCTTGTAATTGGGGTTCTTGATTTTCTGTATAGCATGCCAAAAGATAAATAAGAACTCGTACAGAACACATTACAGTAGCATATATAGGAAAGCACTTTAGGCACCTTACGCTTCCACGGTCCCTTGTATGCTGGATTTGGAACCTTGGGCGCCTTCCATATGCCATCCTCATCCTCATCCCATGTACCAGGCTATTTAAGAAATATCAAAGAGATCAAGTACATCAAAAGAACAACTAATTTACATAGAAAAAGTGTTACAACAAAATTTGTTATACTCGGATCCCATCAGCAATTAGGGAAGGATGAAGACTTGATGAGACTACATTATGTATGCAAAATTATCAACAAACCTCTTTAGCTTTTGGATCAGGAATCTCGGCTGGAATTGAATCGTATCCCTAAATAAAAGAATGAAAAATTAATTTAAAGCTATGAAACATAGCAACCTACTACCATCAGGTAAATGTGTCGCTAAATACCTCCGGTTTAACATCATTAGGATCTTCAATGTATTCTCTGTCATCCCAGTCAGCAGGCTGCAAGGTATATGGAATTTTAGAAACTTGATATGGATATTTGCAAGGAAACTATTTGGCAGATCTTAGATAATAAACTATGAATCTTTAAAACCAACAGGTGGAACAAACAAGTGTGCTATTAAGTATAATCTGATACAAGTTGCATGCAACTTATACGAGGACTTCCATGGTTCAGGCAGATAATGTTGAACCAGAATAAGACCTTATTTTTCCACATTATAGAATCACATTTATAATAACTACTTATAAGTCCCACCCAAGTGTATAAATATTTAAAATTACAGTCTCCAAGGATCACCTTTTTTGCCTTGACATCTTTGATTTTCCTAGGTGGCAGGATGTCCCAATCACTATACATGCTTCCAGAATCTCGTTCTCGATTATCAACAAGTATACTGTAACTAGCATCAGGCCTAAGAATGAATGTGTAGAAATGAGTTAACTTGTCTGTTTCACATTGCAAATCCTTCTTTATGGGATAATTCTGCCCGTGGTAAGAAAGTATCGCATGGAGTTTTTTCGTCTGGGTACCACATAAATCTGGCCCAAACATCATACTGCAAAAAAGATCTAGAATAAGAGATTTTCATTTGTTGTAAATTTTTTATAATATGATTTTATACAGATAACTTAAAGACCATTGAGAGTTCACAAAATAGAAAAAAGAAACAGATGAAACCCTACAGGCAAAAATGAAAATGCTTTCTTTCTACTTTTTAAAGACTTTTGAGATAACGAGGACTAGGATTTCAATCAGTAGTAGAAGCAGGGGGGCAGTTTCCTGAGGTCACCCTGATGCACACTTGAATTTGAGCTTCGGTTGGCACTTCTCCCTCATGATATCAAAGCCTTTAACCAGGTTGGCAATAACCTGATTTAGCTAGGTTGCTCTTCATCAACATGATCACTTAAAGTTTAGCATAATCAAAGTACTTGACATACATTTCAAAGGGTTTTCTCTTTTCTTGTAGGAAGCTGAAACTTTTAGCACATAGCTTGTGATTTGATTGGTGGTGAATTCCATGTTGAGGGTAAAGACTTGATGCCACATGCCAAGCCAAGGAAAAGACCATAAGCTAGGCATAAAAGGTGCATAACCTATCCAGGTTGAGCCATGAGATCCTAGATTGACAAAAGTATCATGTGCAAAAGTGTTGTCCAAAAAGTCATGGTCAAACCATGGGGTCCTCCAACTAAAGGAGTTTGAAACCTTCTTAGGATAAAAGGTATTATATGCACATTGCATAAATGATCTCTCAAAGAACTAAGAGAACTTGACCCAGTCATCACGGAAAATCACCTCAAAAGGACAAGAGTTCGGTTCCACTGGGATTACATTTGTAGAAAGCAATGAAAAGTCATTTGTTTCGGTGGTTGATGGCAATGGCATTGAATGTCTTTACTCTCATTTATTGCTTCTAAGATGAGAGATGTCTGGTATTGAGGTAATTGCCTTTGGTGTTGGGGTGAAAAGATGGTACGTAGACTTGAGACGTAGCAAGAATGGCATTCCAAGCCTGAATTTACTCCATCAGGAATGAAAAAGAAGCGGGTTTTCCTATCATTTAGATCTAGCCTGTCCACTTCTGGAACAAAACCCCCTTTGTTTGAGGTTTTCCACCAACCAAATAGCATAATCCTTAAGGATTTCATTGAGGACAATGTAAGAAAGCAGAAGAAGCTTCAATTGCTAAGGCAAAAAAGTAGGAAGGGAAGAGAGTGGGCTAAAAGTAAAAGCTCCAAGCATTCTTTGAATTTATTTTTTCCTTCTTTTGATTTGCCAACTCATTATCTGTTTAAGGATTGCTTGATTACCATGCGTGTTGATTAACAAAACTAACAATTACAACGTTCAGCATCAAGAGGTTTTACTCATTCAAGTTAGTGACATACAAAGAGATATAACCAGACCTGTAAGGAGTATCGCCACCATATTTCTTCTGATTTACATAGCCAGAATGAAGCTTGATGTACCCGCCACCACATTCAATCTCCTGTTCGAATTTGATAGAATACTGAACCACTAGAGTTCTGTTCTCATTGGAGAACTCCGGTATCTTAGCAGATATGGCAAAATGCTTAGCATCATTGTAAGTCTGTATACCTGCAAACCAGTATTCATCAGCATCTCCTTAAAATCTGAATGTAGGTAAAAATACCATTTTGGTCTTGAACTTCGGAACCTCTTTTATTTAGTCCTTGTATTATTGAACGTCCAAATTTAGTATTGTACTCTCAATAAATCTAAGAGTTAGTCCCTATTGTTAGTTTATGGTTACCTTTTCCAGAAAAACTTTCACCTCTTTCATTCTTCCCCCTATAAATTTAGAAAATATATTCAAATGGTGTATTCCAAATACACGGACCAAAATGGTGTTTTAACCAAGAAAATACCATAGCTTGAAGAGACAAACTTCAAAATCAGTTTACAAAGAAAGAACCTACAAGTTAGTAACTTAGTATATTTGAGCCTAAGCTAGAAATATACACCTATGATCTTTTGTTCGTGTCTTTTGACATAAAACCCCTGTTGAATCTCAAATTTATGATAAACAAAAGATCAGCTATTTATAACAAAGTAACCCATAATAAATACCTTTGTCATCTGGATCTCCAGACCATTTTCCGGCGGTGTGCTTAAAAGTCCCAGCTTTCCCTTCACTTCTTTTCCAGTCAGATAAGACCCAACGGCTCTTCCATCCATCTAGCCCCACAGAGAGGGGAACAAAAAAAAAAAGAAAAGAAAAAAACAAAAAATACGTATCTAAATCCAGATTACAAACCTTAAATTTCCCCTAAGTTTAAAAAAATATAGCATTTAATTACATCCAAAAGTGGCAAAGAAACGCAATACAAAAACGGATTACCTTCTAAAAACAGGCATAAACCTCACACTTCCACTAAAAACAAAACCATCGAAATCAGAAAGTCCATTTCTACAACATAATAACAACAACAATAAAATAAAACCCTAAATCGGGCAGTGGGAACATCCATTTCCGAAAAGCGGATCGGACACCGTACATTTAACTAAACTCACTCCGAAAAAAAAAAAAAACGAAAAGGAAAACGAAACGAAATTCATTCAAATAAGAAAGGAGAAAATGCATCAAAAAGAAAAAAGAAGAAGAAGAAGAAGAAAAGAGAGAATGGAAATTTTACCTTCGAATCGCTCTTCGAAGAAAATTTCAGAGAGAGCAGAGTGGAAAGTGAAGATAGAATTGATGAGTAGAAGTGAAACGAAAAGCTTGATTGAAGGAAGAAGGTGTAGATTGGGATTGGGAGTAAACTCCTCCATTAGTGAAGCGAGTCAAGCAAGTCAATAACAACAAAATCTGAGGTACAGAGGAAGGAGAAGAAGAGGAAGAAGAAAGAGCGCTATTTATATTAATGAAATTCTTAGTTCTTTGGTCCGCTCTTTCTAGAAACTACTTTTTGAATACTATACATAGTCAATTATTATTTTCTTATTTTTTTTAAAAATAAAATTAGAATTCCTAATAATAATAATAATAATAATAATATTAACCAAGTCAATTGTCGTGTAATACACGATGCAATTTTTAGATTTCTTCCACTTTTTCGGCCAAAAAACATTTTTCATATAACTATTTATAAATAACAATCTCTTTTTTATTTCCACGTAATAAAAAAATTATTTTATCAAATTTTTTTATAATGTTTAGCTATATAGCAAAATATCATAATTTATCTACGATAAACGATGATTCACCAAACTAGACTATTAGTTTTATAAATATTTTAGTTAATTATATTATATTTGAAAAAAATGATATACTAATTATATATATATTTTTTACGTGATTAATTATTTCAAATTGCAAATAGTTTTTGTAAAGTGTAATTATTTAGAAGATAAAATTATTGAAAATATTTACAAGTCTAACATCATTTTATTTTAGTCATTAGTAGATAACGATATTTTACTATATTTGTAATTTTTTTATTTTATTATATTTGAAAATATATTTTTTAATAATATTAATATTTTTATATGTTTTTTTCTTGGATCAATGTTTTTTTAGAATATAAATTTTTAGTAGTCTAAGTAAAACCATTTAAGAAGCTATATCTACCATTAAATAATTCTTTCAAAAAAATCTAGAATTATGACATTGTATTTTCTTAGAATATGTTCTATTATAAATTTAAGTTCCTTTTTAATAAAACAAATTATAAAAGTAATCATGTCTATTTTAAATATGTGATTTTAAGGAACTTTATTAAAAAGGGATTAATTCAGACATAGAAGAAGATCACGAGTCTAAAAAAGATTAAGAAAAACATCAAATTTTTAGGTTAAACTTTAGTGTCATATCAATTTAGACTTCGAACTAATAATTGTATCAATTTAGAGTGTGTTTGGAAGTGATAGCTGGAGTTGTGATTTTAACTAAAGAAAATTTGGATACAATTGATTTTTAAACAATCAAATTATGTTTGGTATCAAACCCTTAAAAGTGATTTTCAATAGTTTGGTTCCAAAGTTACTTTAGAGCTACACAATTAGTAATTATATTTCCGATTTGAGAAATAATTATGGTAAAGATTTGTTTCAATTAAACTTATAATTGTATCAATTAAACTCTTAATAAACATCATAAATGAATCAATTTAAGACTTGTAGACATATGGACTCAAATTATAAGTTTCACATTATAATGGTCAAATGAAATATGGAGGAGTGTGTAAATTGATACACTTATGAAAAATTATGGTTTAAATTGATACAGTGATTAGTTTAAGGTTAACTAATACAACCAGCAAAGTTTAGAGATATAAATTGATATTTTGGTCTAAAAATTGGGTGTATAATAACATTTTTAAATACTTGCAAATATAACATCAATGATTGATAGACTTCTACTAGTAATGAACTGAATTTAAAGTTTGCTAGGTCCACAAATTCTATTTTTCAAAAGAGAATCAAACAAATGTTGGTGATTGATCAACAACATGTACAAACGTCGAGACTCATTTCGACCGAACCCTTTAGATTAAATGGAAAATTGATTTGATAACAACCACCCGACGATTTTAGTACAAATTGAGAATGAGGATTTGAACTACAAACCTTTTAGTCTTCAATGTACACTAATGTTAGTTGAGCTGTATAAACTTTTGTTGATCACTTGATTAATTAACCAATTGAATAATAACTTTTTAACATTTGTGACTGTTGCTAACTAAATTAATCCATTACGAACGTTACTAACTTAGTTTAGCTAGTACAAATAGCAAATGACCTATTAGACCATCAACACTTGTCAGTTAGATGTTAGATGTTTAATTATGTTAAAATAATAATAATAATAAATTACAAAAATAATATGGGGGTTTTGGTTTACATTATTTTGATTGGAGGAAGAAGGGAAAAGACGTAAGAGGTCCTACATGGCAGGTTATGATTGGGAGGAATCCATGTGGGTAGCCGTGATTGGTCCGTTGGTGAGAAGAACACGTCGGCAATGGGAAACTGCAGTTGACTAGAAGACGAAGACCAAGCTCCGGAGACGACTTCACTCCTGAATTTACATCGACAACTTAAATATAGATAGAGACATGAAAAAGACAAAATTATAAATAATTAGAAAATAAATACCGTCTTATTTCTCTATTTTTTATATTTTTCTTTAATACCCTTTTACTTTCTCCCGACACTTGTTTATCTAAAATTAATAAATAAAATTACACACTTTAATTAATATATACGAACTATGGTAAGATGAAAGATACTAAATAAATCACAAAATGACTTTAAGACTTACATATTTTAACAAAATTGTAGGATAGTAGCTGTGTGTTAATAGTCAATTTTTTTATTTGACTATTTATCGTATTAGTATGTTTTAAGAGAAGATTTTGATTTTGAAATTAACAATTTTAAAGTTACTTCTGTTCCGAGAAATTAACAGTTTCTGTTCAAATACTAATATTGAAGTGTTTTTTAATTTTATTAAGTTAAGGGTCTCTTTGAAACTTTTGAAAGTTCATAGATGTTTTTTAAACAAAACTTTAATGATTTTCAAAACTAATGATAATAGTATTTTGTTTACTTCTCTTTTAAAGTTTAAAAATGTTTTCTAAAGTTTAGGGACATTTATTTTATAATTTAGCCTATATATATATTCGATACCGTCAAGGTTAAATCAAGGACATTTACTTTAATTTATCAAATAATTAAAGTAAAACAAATATTTTGGTATTTTAAAGAAATCAAACTAAATCAAATATTTTCGATTAAGTTTAATCAAATCTAGCATAAAATAATCCATTCAACCGTTCTCTTAAATCCGTTAGATTTCAAAAACATATTCGACACTTCCTATTAGATTATACGTTTATTGAAATTTGATGCATGATCTCATTTTGGACGATTATATGTACATCGTAATCTAATAAAATATAAAGTAATCAGAAAGTCTGAAATCTTACCATATCCAGGTCAAATCAGGTATTTTAAAAAAATGTGACAAGTGTTGCACACATGTTCTGCCATAAAATTTATTAAATAATTTTTTTTTTTTGTAAAAAACCAAAGAGTCCGACTAGGTGAATTTGGGCAAAAAATGGTGTTGGATTGACCTCTCAAATGGTGGTCAACAAAAGAGAGGAACAAAAAAAGTTGACAAAAACAAACCCAAGATTAGGGGTGGACATGATAAACTAAAAAACCGAGTTGACCAACCAAAATTGATCGAACTAAAGGCAATCGGTTGAATATAAGGAGGAGTTTGGTCAATGTCGGTTTGAAAATTTTACAAATCGACAACATTTTTAAAAACTTCAAAGACTTAACTTGACCGGTTGACCGATTAACAAATGATTTAGTACTTCTTCACGGTCGAGGTCGGTTTGAACATTTACCAAAATGACCATAGTGACAGATTGATTGAAAAATTGACTTCGACCGACCGTGCACACCCTTGTCGAAGATGAAATCTCATATCACGTGGGATTAACAAAATAGATGACTCCATATTTTAGGGTTTGATTGCAGAATTGGTTGAAGAGCTGACCCATTTGGCTGCAATTTTGAAAAGCTCATCTTAGGTGCATGGAAGTGAAGACCCACATGGGCTATTGTTTGATCTAGGCGAGCCAAACTAGTACATGTGCATCACGATCTTTAAGGTCTAAGATAATTGTGAGAGTGTTGGTGTATAAAAATTTGTATCGAAGAGGAGTTACCGTAGTAGGGATCAAGAGAGGAAATGCATGCTAATTACTACGATACTAAGCTAATTTTAACCGAAATAAAGAGATGTTTAGTTTTACTAGGAATTGAGTAAATTTATGATTAAGTTTGGAGTTGCTTTATCTATTTATATCCGTAACTTTATTGGACAATGGAATAGGTGACTTTAAATGGACGTAGATTATCTATTATTTGGTTGAACCACTTAAATAATCTGCTTGAGTTATTTGGTTTGACTCTAAGTTAGAGGCAAAGTATATGATTCACGTTGGACAATTGAGTTTATTTATTGTCACGAAAGTTTCAAGTCTTCATTTGTTTTATGTTTCTATAAGATTTGCGTTATTTATAACAAACTTTTCTCTGGTAAAATTCTAAGTTTTTGCAAACAATTAGGTTGAGTGCTTCTAAAAGATTTTCTTCTACGACATTCAATTCCAAAGTTAATTCTATACGTATCAACAACAACAAGAAAAATAAATGTAATAGCTAAATGATGATCGCTCTTCCATTGAGCTACTAAGGAACAACGGTAAATTACGTCTCAAAGAATTCAATTCCTGTTCTCAACCCATGGTCAATATTTGAGCTTGAGGCTTCCTTCGTATCTCCTGAAACTTCTTTGTAGTCGCTTCGTCCCATGCCTTATTTCATAGATTCTCAAAGAGGCCCTATGTCATTAGATTCCATCTATATCCCAATTCCATTCATTTAATATCCATGTGGTGTCATTGAGATAAAAAAAATGTTGTTTCTAGTCTTTCTATTTCGATATATATTAAAAAATTATCATATAATAATCTAGAAATCGAAATGCTATAACAATTTGACGATAATATTTCAAACTGCAGAATCACAACGCTAGACGTTACAAGTAGCGTCCCAACATTATTTTCTTAGATATTTGGTTCAATAAACTCTTGTTGAAATGACCTAAAATGTATGCATTTCTCAACATAGTTCATATCTCATTAATTACGAAATGAACCCACAATGTTAAAGATAAACCATATTCAAGCTATAAAAAATCTCAACTTGCCTTTGTGGATTAAAACATGATTCCAACATTTTCTACCTCCCTACATTACATCTACAAATATCATTGCTCTATCGTTAAAATTTCAACACCTACTCGAGCATATGATATACGGCATATACGCTTGACCAAAATAGTTAGAGGTTCAAATCATCCGATACCAAAGAAATTTGAGGGTCTTTTTTTTTATAAATTTTTTATGGATGTCCCTCTCATGGGCTCTTTTACAATTGACCAACCCTTTACAAAGATATAAAATTTAAGATTCTACTTATGTTGCTGTGCACAACAATGTTTTTCATGTCTATCATACCCCTAACGCGCAATGACCATCTTAATCGTGATATTAATTTTTCTACGCTCTAGTGTAATAGACATGATAATACCTAATGTTCTATTTGAAACCTCAGGATTTTGAGGAATTTTAAATTATAACGGATTCCAAACGAATTCCGTTGTTTGTTACCGCAACAAAGAGAATGATTTTAAAATTTAAAATAATTTCAAATCATTTTTTATTTAAAAACTTTTCTGGCCAAAATGCTCGGATTTGTAGGATTTTTAAGAATTTAAAAATAAATTGCATAATTGTCCTTATCATTTTTAAAATTTTAATTAAGATAGATAAAAAAGCCTATATTACTAAATTCTTAACCTTCTTTTCCTTTTCTATTATCATCTAAACATAAAATTTTAAATACATTCATTTAAAATCTTTTTCATTCCAAACAAAATAATTAATTTAAAATCATTTCTCATATTTGTTTGCAAAATTTAAAATCATTCCTTCGTATTTATGGGCTACGAAATGAGTAGCTTCATTGTTGAAATCCCATTTTCAAACTACACTTGAAAACCTCTCATCAGTGGGTGGCGCCTGGCGGCGACGGTGAAGTTGGGCCATTTTCATTCCTAACAATCACCTCGTTCCTCATGGTTTTCATCGTAGCACAGTGAGTTTCAACTTGGTGTTTTGAGGCGCATGATCAGGTCATTTGGTTACCGCCTAAAGCTACCATGTTTATCTTTCAGAGCGCATTACAACTACTGTGGTCGAAAAAGCAATCTTTGTTGTCACTTCTCTGCACAGACTGCTCTGCCTCAGCAATGGACGACGAGTATCGGCGACCCACCGAGGCCAGAGTTCGATTCTCATTCCTATGCTGCTCTACTCCAAGACTGTATCCAAACCGGTGATTTAAATTTAGGAAAACTCATTCATTGTAAGATTGTGAAAGAAGGTGGTTGTTTGGACTTGTTTGCTTTCAATGTCCTTCTCAATGCTCATGTGAAACTCGGGTTGTTGTCCGATGCCAGAAAGGTGTTCGATGAAATGCCCGGGAGAAATACTGTTTCATTTGTGACGCTAATTCATGGGTATGCGCAGTCTAATAAATTCATTGAGGCATTTGAGTTATTTTCTAGACTACACGGTGAAGGTCATGAGCTCAATCCGTTTGTTTTCACTACTGTTTTGAAGTTGCTTGTTAGTATGGAATGGGCGGAATTGGGACGTATTGTCCATGGTTGTGTACTTAAAGTTGGATATGGTTCTAATACTTTTATTGGGACTGCTCTTATCGATGCTTACTCTGTTTCTGGTTGTGTTAATATGGCTAGAGAAGTATTTGATGGGATTAGTTGTAAGGATATGGTATCTTGGACTGGGATGATTGCTTCTTATGCCGAAAATGATTGTTTCTCTGAAGCATTGGAATTCTTCTCACAGATGAGGGTAGCTGGATTCAAGCCAAACAATTTTACTTTTGCTGGTGTGCTTAAGGCCTGTCTTGGCCTGCAGAACTTTGATGCAGGGAAGACGGTTCATTGTTCTGTTTTAAAAACAAATTATGAGCGAGATCTTTATGTAGGAGTTGGACTACTTGAACTGTACACTAGGTGTGGTGATAATGCTGATGCTTGGCGAGCGTTTGGGGATATGCCTAAAAATGATGTGATTCCATGGAGTTTCATGATTTCAAGATTTGCGCAGAGTGGTCAATCTGAAAAGGCTTTGGAAATTTTTTGTCAAATGAGGAGAGCTTTTGTTATACCCAATCAATTTACATTTTCTAGTGTGCTCCAAGCTTCTGCAGCCATGGAGAGTTTAGATTTGGGTAAAACAATCCATGGACATGCATTTAAGGCTGGACTATCTACTGATGTGTTTGTATCCAATGCCCTTATGGCTTGCTATGCTAAATGTGGGTGTATTGAACAATCTATGGAACTATTTGAGGCATTATCAGACAGAAATGATGTTTCTTGGAACACAATTATCGTAAGCTATGTGCAGTTGGGTGATGGGGAGACGGCATTGAGTCTGTTTTCCAACATGCTTAGATACCAAGTCCAGGCAACTGAAGTGACTTACTCTAGCATTCTCCGTGCGTGTGCTACTCTTGCTGCCTTAGAACTTGGACTTCAGGTTCATTGCTTGACAGCTAAAACCATCTATGGCCAAGATATTGCTGTTGGTAATGCTTTGATAGATATGTATGCCAAGTGTGGTAGCATTAAAGATGCTCGTTTTCTGTTTGACATGTTGGATCAACGAGATAAAGTTTCCTGGAATGCTATTATCTGTGGATATTCAATGCATGGTCTAGGAGTGGAGGCAATAAAAATGTTTAATCTTATGAAAGAAACAGAGTGCAAACCGGACGAGTTGACTTTTGTTGGTGTCTTGTCAGCCTGTAGTAACACTGGCCGGTTAGATGAAGGAAAACAGTATTTTACTTCTATGAAACAGGATTATGGGATTGAACCATGTATGGAGCATTATACCTGTATGGTGTGGCTTATGGGGAGGTCAGGTAATCTTGATCAGGCCGTGAAGTTTATTGAAGGTATCCCGTTTGAGCCCAGTGTAATGATTTGGCGTGCTTTACTTGGGGCTTGTGTAATTCATAATGATGTTGAATTGGGAAGAATTTCTGCTCAGCGCGTGCTTGAGTTGGAACCTCGAGATGATGCAAGCCATGTATTATTGTCCAACATCTATGCAAGGGCGAGAAGGTGGGGTAATGTGGCTTATGTTAGAAAGCATATGAAAAGAAAAGGAGTAAAGAAGGAGCCTGGCTTAAGTTGGATAGAGAACCAGGGTAATGTTCATTGTTTCACTGTGGCTGATACTTCGCACGCTGACCTGAAGTTAATCAATGGGATGCTTGAATTTTTAAACATGAAAACCAGGAAGGCAGGGTATTCTCCTCATCTTAATGCTGTACTACTTGATGTGGAAGATGATGTGAAGGAGCGTCTCCTTTGGTTACACAGTGAAAGATTAGCCTTGGCTTTTGGTCTGGTTAGGATGCCGGCTGGATGCCCAATTCGCATAATTAAAAATCTCCGTATTTGTGTTGATTGCCATACTGTAATTAAGTTAATATCGAAGATCGTTGGACGTGATATTATTGTTAGAGACATGAATCGTTTTCATCACTTTGAGAATGGGTCATGCTCTTGTGCTGACTACTGGTGACCAAAATTTACTTCATTCACGTGGTGCATTTAAATTGAATCTTCTAATAAAGAAGAACTTGCAAAATTCAAGGTAACTTGTCAACCAGAACTCCTATGGCCAAGATTCTTCATATCAAATTCTTTACTTAGTTCAACCATTAGATCAACAACACAGAATATGTGTTAGAAGATATTAACATATCATCTGCATACTCCAGCAGAAAAGCCAAACACCTCCTTTGAAACTTGTTTGACATAAACACAATTATCACAATCACTTCTTTTAAAGGCACATTAAACTACAGATGTACCAATTCTTTTATATCACTAATGACATGATTATTGAAGTCCATAGAGTGAATTTCTCAATTGACAAACCAAATATTTCTTTCCTTTTTTTTTTCCCCCCCGTAAATCTTTGAGGTCCATTCATATATTTTCTTAGTCTGCTCTTCATATATAAAGGCCTTAGGAACACAAGTTTGTGATTTGGTGCTGTTTGAGTCAATTCCCAAGTCTCATTCTTATTCAATGAGACCATTTCTTCCCTCATTACATCTATCCACTTTATCACTTTCCATACAAGATGGCTTCATGAAAGGTTAATGGTTCATGGAATTCCTCGCGATTTATGCTGAGTTCCTTGGTTATAAGGTTAACTTGATCATATCTCATGTAGGTTAACAACTATTCACTATCTATCTATTATTAGTTGGATCATTGATAGTCAGTCAAGTGTGGATTCAATTGTCATTATTTAATCAATTGAGTTGTGCTCAGTTTGTTATCAAACTCATATGATTAGAATCAGTGTTCTATGGAAAACCAGCTTGAGGGTAACTAATGCCTCACATTTTCTTATGAATAAAGTGTCTACATCATATAATATAATAGGGGTGATAAATGTGTAAATATGTGTTTACATTACATTTATACTTGTACGTGGCCAAAACTTTCTTGAGTTGTGTGGGAATTGGGAAGGTTAAAATGATAAGAGTAGGAAACTATCTTATCAATTGAAAGTGATGGTTTCCCATTCCAATTGTTACTATGCATTTGTTGATATTCGAGTAGAAGAATTGACTACGGAAATTACCTTTACATCTTTTTTTATTTTATTTTTATTTTTGCATATAGTATGTTGTGTTTGATATTGTGTTTAAAAACTACAAAGAAAAAAGCTTACCTCGAGCTAGAGTGTATTTAATATATATTTTTTTTTGTTAAGTTATAAATTTAAAGTCTATCGGTGATATTGATAGACACTGTAGTGTCTATCATTGACAACTGTACTTTCAGCCCATCAATAGTAATATAAACTTTATCAAGTAAATTGTTGTTTTTTTAAAAAATATACATTTTTGGAGTTTTCTTGTAATATAACTCAAGATTTTGGAGGTAAGAGTTTTCTTAAATTGATCCTAGTAAGTTCACTAATTGACTTACGTCTTGTTCATTGTAAAAGTGATATTGGAATATGTGTGAGACTGAACTTTTAAGCAATATCTTGACTCATCCTTAAAAATTGGGATACATTTGTGAGTGTTTTCTCCAAAGTGGTCGATTTTAAATTCACATAACTTCTAAGATGTTGTGGGCAACTTGAATTTTGAAGAAATCGAAAGTTTTTAACTACTTTTCCAAATCATTCAATGTAATCTTGATCTTGAAGATTATTTAAGACTACATTAGAAATTTCTTTATCAGAGATTCTGTTATCCTTACGAAGATCAATTTCAACTTGTGTTAAGCTTATAAACAATACTTTCTTTTAAGGGTCTATTGAAAAAAGATTTTTTTTAATTGATATGGTGATTGACCGTTTGTTTTATTTAATTGTATTTTGCCTCTGCGATTGACACTTGGCAATGAAATAAGTAGAGTTTATATACAATTTGTGTACTAATATAAAAGTACTATAGGATGTTAATTAGTTTTAGCAACAAGAGTAAATGTTTTCCAGGCAATCAATCTAACCGGTTTACTTAATTAGATTCTTTTGCAACTAGTTTGATTTTATACCTTTCAATACTACCGTTAATATTACATTTTATGGTAAAACATATCTACACCCCAACATTCTTTTATGTCTACCAAATCTACTATTTTTCATTGAGAATACAAATAGAGTTATTGATCTCGTCTATAACAAACTACTTTCAAAGTCAATATATATAGACTTCTTGTCTATTTTATTGGAGTACGATTATCATAGAAGTAAAAATTCTACGACTATTTGACAATTTTTTTACACGAGTTATAGTTTGCAACATTCCTCACATAAAGGTTTAAAATATTAAGCACGTTAGAAATGAAATATGAAATATGAAATAATCAAAACAAAATCAATTTTTTTTTTTTATTGAGCCTAAAATCAAGGAGGTATGATGAAAAGGAATACAACTATTGACCAAAATCAAGAAAAGTGTAAATGAAAAGTTGAAATGAATTGGATAGTAATGAAAATTTAATCTTTGAATGTTCTTACATGCATTCCCATATAGAAAAAGTAAATTAAAAGGAAAAAAAAGAGGAAAAATAAGAAAGTGAAAGCTCATCCACCATTTTTGATTTATTTGGAACCTTTCCTTATAAGATTCCTCCATGGAAATGTGATATATAGATTGTGTTGACTTCATTGGGAGTTGAAGAAAGGTGAAGGGATTGGTTATGGTGTCAAAGAGATTTCATTATGTGTGGTGTCACAACATAATCTAAAATCCTAAAATGACATATGACATGTTTGTTCACCTTCTTATTTTCATTTTCTTTGTTCACATCTAGTTAAATATTAAACCGGCTGATCTCGAGATCTAAATATCAGTTGACAAATGACATGTGATATTATTGAAAAGGTAGACGACACTATATCTTTGCATGAGTTTTTTCTATTCTTTATCTTTGTCAATAGGCTTGAAAGAGTGATGCCAACTTAACACGTTAGTCAAAATATTGTGCCTTTAGTTCACAAATTTTTTCGGGTAAGAGGATGTGTTCTAAAGACGCGAGTATAATTTGATTTCTTAAAATTTTATATATTTGTTTTTTTAATTTTATTTTTGTTAATTATAAATATCTCTAAATAATATCAACTTTGTCTTTTACGATTTGGTTCGAGGATTCTATATATTTATTATTTACTTTTTTATTTTTAAATGAAGTTCAAAAATATATCTTATTGTTTAATGGTATATATCACATAATATAACGTGACACATTTTAAATCAAATCAAATATATAGAAATATATTAATGATATACTTTATATATAGGGTATATTCCTGATTTAAATAGTCTATGATTCACTAACTCAATTTCTTTTTATTTGCATAATTCTTATTATTCCTACCTTATTTGTAGGCTACTTTCAAATTTTATTAAAAAATTAGTTGAGGAAATTGACATGTTGAACAAATAAAAGGAATGATAGAGAAAGAAGAAATAGAAGTGGAAAAAAAAAGTACACATAAATAAAAAGTATATATTTGAGTGTCATTCAAATCTCATAAAATCTCATAAATTGTAATATTTAAAATTTTATTTAGTGTCATGCATATAGTGTATTTATTTCATCAATTTCATCTATTATTCTCTATAATTTTAATACATCAAATACAATAAATAAATACATATATTTTCCTTCTTTATTTTGCATATATCTAATATACTAATTAACTATTAATTAACTATTGAATGTGAACAATGGATCTTTTTTAAAGTACTTCTTATGAGCTAGCAAGTAGACTATAGATACAAAATTAATTAGTTAATCTCATTTTATTGTTGCACTCTTATGTAGCGTAAAACGTAGTAGTATCTATGGATATAATCTCTGATTGATTGAAGGTTACGACCAAATTGGTTAAATAAAACAAGACTTAAATAAGACGATTTAATTTTAAAAATTACGTAATTTACAACTTTTAGGGGCAAGAAAAAAGGTTGTTGTTTGTGTTTTGTAAGTGACTATAGAAGTGAAAATGGTTATAAAGGCATATTGAAAGCAAGGTAGACTTAAAAACTATCATTTTCTTAAATATAATAATAAAAAGTTAATTTTGATCATGCATTAAACTTTGATTATCCATCATAGTTTTGGAGAGGAGACTGAGGAAAAATAAAAATAAAAATCTCTAATTAGCCGTTCAAACTAGGTATAACGTAGACAAGCTGAAGAAATTAGGAAAAAAAAAAAAAGAAAAGAAAAACGACGAGTGAAAAGAAGAGATATGAACGATGAAAATATATGTCGATATGTTGATATATTCGTTCGAAAGATTTGATATCAAGATTTTGGATCTCTACATATATCTTTGCTATCTTTTGTAAATACTCGTAAAATATAAAAAGTCATATATTTAATCAAGTATGAATGGAAATAACAATATCTATAATTTAGTTTGAGAGTAAAAACAACTTAATTATAATCTAAACAAACTTTCAATTTTTTTTGACTCATAGATAATAAATATTCATTGATATCGATATTTTATTGATGTATTTGTAAAGTTGAAATCTCGTTATCGATATCAACTTGGATATTTTAATCCATACTTAATAGGCATGAGGACTTCAATAATGTCACATTGTTGAAGTATATATATGCCCAACTCATTCACCAACTTCAAGTTTTACAAATACTCGACCCGAACAAGAAGCGGACTTCTACCCTTCCCAACCCTATATCCTTGGGGGTTGTTTTGTGACACCTCATATGATGATGAACTAAAGCTTTACTACTTATACATGTGCAAAGTGTTTAAAGGAAGTTCTTGAAGTCAAGTTGAGTGTAATTGCAAACACTCATTCATATACGTGTTGCAAATTTAATGGATGGAAATAATGATAGAAAGGGAAAAAAGATATACGGTGGGGATTGTGTTGAGAAGACTCTTCTTAAATTTGAAGTCAGGTGCATGATTGAGAGAGATGATTTTGTCATTGAAAAAAGGTGAAGAGAGAGAAAAATCGACGTGAAGTTTTTTTTAGTACTAAGAGGATATCATATTCTGTTTGTTCACGCCATACTCTTGCCTGATCATTAGTAACTCTTTAATAGGTAACATACCTCTCTTTATTTTTAAAAGGATGTTGACGTGACAATCAATTAATGAGAATAACATGATATTGAGTTCCATTGACATGTTGACATTTTCCATCGACAACAAGGAGAGAACCAACACGTTTCTATTGGTAGAGACAAACAAAGTTGTATACGTTTAGTAAAAGAAGAGATATCTATTGGTTATATAAATTAAAACAATTATCTTCATCGGTCGATATCATATTATATTTTTAAAATTTTTGTTTTTATAATTCTTTTATTAGATCAATCAACATCAACAATGTATCAAATACCACTTTTGACCTACATCACACATTAAATGCTTACAACAAAACCACTTGCAAAAACCCCAAATGATGAGGCTACATGTGGTGTGGAAGAAGCAACATAAAAAGGAATATTTAGGGTTTGATGGCATGCAGTATGAGGAACCCTTTTTTACATTCTCCATGTTCATTACCTATTTCTTTTACTTCAACTTAAAAACAAAATTATTGGTTCAAATACCACTTTTGACCTTATATCTTGAAATTTGTAAAATTTTTGTCCTTTATATCATCAAAATCCCATATTTTTATTAAATCAAATCTTAAATTTAGTCTTCCAGGTTATTTTTATCGAAATTAATTAAATAATAATAATATTTTTTATGTAAGAAATATAATACGTAAATGTGTTTTCAATAAATTTATAGAAAAAAGATGCTATAGATAACACAATTTTTTTTAAACAATCAATAAACAACTAACATTAGGGACTACATTTAAGATTTAATGAAAGTATAGGACTAAAATTAGATAATGTTCAAAGTATAGGGACGAAAAATAATATTTTAACTTAATTTATATTATAATTAGTACAAGATTACTTTTTATCAGTCTCTCTCTCTTTCTCAAAATTCAAATAGAAAAAAAAAAGCTTAGAAAATGAGGGTTTTACTCGAAATGTTATAATTTTTTAAAATTAAATAATAAAATCTGATATTTGTTGGGGAAATTTTAAACATATTATGAACTGAATACACTAGTAAACAGATTACAACTCAATTGGAAATAAAAACTCTTAAGCCAATTGATGTAAAAGGCTTAGATACATAAACAATCAA
>JBBPDJ010000021.1:14287806-14300258 GCA_037974625.1 Cucumis cinereus
TTTCAAACAAATGAATTTAATCACACAATTAAATCCAATCTTAAGTTTCAAAATAAACCAAAGTTTCACTTTCTTTCCCTATTAATATGCAACAATATTATATAATGTATTTTATTTGTTATGTTTAAAATGGCTGTCTCAATTTTATAAAGTTGTAGAAGAATTGTTAATGCCTTGGTTGTTGTTAGAAATAAACTAGGGCATACATGTTAGGTTTTTATAATTAGTTGGGTAGATTGAACTTGGGAGAGTTGGTTAAATAACATAATGACTTTTTAGAGATACATGGGCGAGATCCTTCTCTTCTTGCTTAATTGATTTTGAGATGAAAACCGTTTTTTTAATAAGGGAATGTTAGCGAAGCCATGATGAAAATACGAGAAGATCGATTTCATAATCTTTATATTTTATAAGATACATTGATTTCTCCGATCATTGTCAATTGATTTTAAGTTGAAATCTTGTGCTTAACTAAGAATTTAAAAGCGTGGAAGAATGAAAATATGGTTCAATAATAGTAAAATTCAACTAATTTTTCTTTCTTGGCATCTAAGTAAACTTTGGAATTTTTCTTGAGGTAGGAGAACAATGCAAAAAATAGCTGGGCATAGATGAGTTGCACGTAAAGTGTCGTGGTCGTACTTTTTTCCGACCATGTAGAGCATCATGATTTATACAGTTGATCATGGTAGACCTCGAAGGAAACTGAAGTCTCAATCTATTTTTTTCAACTCTTTGAAGCTTCGTCAGACGTTAGGCGAGGTTCTTTCATCCACAACCAAACAACTAAACTTTATACCACCATACATATCCCCCATATGTTTATGTGACTCTAGCCCACTTGCCTCTATTCTAAGCCAACTTCTCAGAGGCTCAACCTTACACATATCTAGGTTAAATTGATCACATGCAACGTCACATCTTTATTGATCATCATCATCCCTGGTTCCCAACAACATGACGCCTACACTTCTACGTTGCTATGAAACTTCATTGAGATGAGTTAACATTCTATCGATGCTTAGTGGGTGATTTAAACATTTATTGGGTCTTCCTGGGGAATAATAGCTCTTATTAAGTTCTACCAACCTATTTTGGACATCTGCCAGGCTTCACCGACCTAATGGTTTAAACAAACTTTAGAGAACTACTATTTATTCTTTACCTTTAAATCGTTATTGATCGACCAAATGTGTATGGATAGTAAAAATAACAGTAAGCTAGGTCAAGTGTAAGTATACATTGCAGAAGAAGTAATAATCTTACAAAGTATTCAGAGTGTCGAACCCACATGACTAACAATAGTTTAACTTGTTCCAAAATGCGTCTTAGTGAAATCAAAAGTAACGAAGAGGAATTATCATGCTGTAAGAGTGTTAAATTGAAAACAATAGACAATGATAATCGAACAAGAGTTAATAGTGCTTTAACCTTTCAAGCCCTACAACAAAAGTGATGCGACCACATCATATACCATGACAATGAATTGTGCATGGATAGAAATCTACACCTATTTGATCTTAAATAAGTTCATTTAGAAGTTCTAAGCAGCTACTTCATGATGTTACCATGGTTAGCTGAATCTTAGATTGATTAAAACTTAGTTTCTTTACCCTATGGTGTCCCTTATTCCTAAGGTGACACGACTCTCCTATAACTAGGCTCTTAGTCCTATTTCCCTTTTTAACATTCGTTTACATCCTAGCCTTCTTAGCACTAGAGCTCTATTAGGCTGCTAAATTAAGTGGTCAATTTAATTTATCAATATTATCTTTAAATTCAACAAAGACATGCATAAATTAAGTTGATAACATCACTTAAGCCATAAGGACCCTAGGGCATCTACATTATCGAACCCCTAATGAAAGTTGGCTCATGACTTTTGATAAAATAATAGCTTTTATTAAATGAAGAATCATAGCTAAAATATAAAGTCACAACTCTAATGAACTTGCGATAAATCCTTAAAAATCCTACGTCTTTCCCTAGGCCAATTTTTTCTTTTTCAAGGTGCATCGTCTTCACAACACACACTTTCGTGAGATGAGAAACTTCCGTTCGTGAGGCTACTGTGACTTGGAACATTAGGAAAAAATGCAAGGGGAACTGCTGTAAAAATGGCAAAAATTGTGTGAAGGTGGTGAATAGTTCAACTATGGTGAATTGATGATCGTGAAATGAAGGACCTTCATCCCTTTTATAGGCTCTAAAGTGGTTGAGGAAGACTAGATTTCAAGATCTGGATGAATTCTAGGAGAAATTAGGTTGCTCAACCGATTGAAATGCAAAAATCGAAAATGCTCTTGATTGATTCGAAATCTAGAAATTTAAGACTCAGTAATGCGATCACACCAAATATGCTTCGATCGCTTCAGATAGACAATCAACAAAAACACAGCCTAAAATCTACCAAAATGCACTAGATTCGTTCTACAACAAATAACATTATTTAACCAAAATCATCCCCAGAACACTCAACTTAACCGATCATGCATAAAAATCGAAGGCAAACTCCTGCACACATCCATTTTTTTATAATATTGTGCACAAATAATAGCTCAAATTCATGCATTTCGTGACCTGAATTAATCATCCATCATGGTAATCTTTATAATTAACCAAATAATAACATAACACGTCTACTTAATAAGCCACTTCTAAATTTTCATGATGTGATGAACAATTTAATGGGAGAAAAATTTAAATATTTGATAGAAATGGAAAAGTATGGTCTGTACAATGGATTTGATATAGGTTGCTTTAAATAAGTATTTCACATGGCACTTTTTTTGGTCCAACTCACCACTTTCTTTTACCATCATCACATTTTGTCCAATCATAGTAAAAACACTCTCATTCAATAAACATGTTACAAGTAGATGGTAAGAACTACTAAAATTACATTTTTAAACTTTAAAGACATGGTTAATTTTTCTTAAAAAATCAATATAAAAATATAATGTTTAATAATGTTTAATTAAGTTTAAGTTATAATTTAATATCCAACCTAACTACTTGAAAATGTTGAAAAATTAAAATATAAAAAATATACCGTCAAAATTTAAACCGGGAGAAAGACATCTGATCTTCATATAAAACATTGAAAATTTTGTAATTTGGATTAGAGGAGACCTACAAAACAAAGAAAAAAGAGCTTCGGTGCCAAAAGTAGAAATGCAAGTTTTATAATGGTAGAGAAGTTCAGAAGTTTAAGCCAGCTCATATGAAGTTATAATAATGTATTAATTAAAGAGGAACTAGTTTAGGGTTTATCATAATATAATCTTCAAAGGATTATGATATTAATTTTTTCTAATCTTAAAGTCCCGTTTAGTAACCATTTTGTTTTTAAGTTAAGTCTATAGACACCGGTTTCACCTTCAAATTGCTTCCTTTGTTATTTATTTTTTACCAATAGTTTAAAAAACAAAACCAAAATTTGAAAGAAAAAAGTAGTTTTGAAAAACTTGCTTTTGTTTTTGGAATTTGACTAAAAAGTTCAACCATTATACTTAAAAAAGATGCATATCGTTGTAAGAAATAGAGAGACAATATACTTAATTTTCAAAATAAAAAACAAAAAACGAAATGGTTACCCAACACCTCCAAAAACTTAAATAAAGTAGAATTAAATGTAATTAGCTTAGTCATTAGTGATGTGATGCGCTGACCTTGTTTGAACCCAATTCTATTTGACTTTATTTTCTCCATTCTTGACTATCATTCCACCCATATGGTAGATGAAAATTCATCTAATATTGCATGTAAGTAAATAATGTATTATTTAATATTTTATTTATAAACAAGAATATTGGTTAATTATATATATATATATATATATATGGAAATTAAATGCATGTAGATATAAGGAAAGTTGGAGCACTTTGCTTGCATTAGAAGTGGAGACATGCAAATCAAAGGGGCAATAATGCCAAAAAGGGAATGTCATCTTTTCTAAAGTTGGTCCTATTTTCTTTCTTTATTTTTCTTATTTTTCCTTTTCATATATTCTTCAAGAATCATATCAATTTTCACCAAATACCCCACACTATGAGTGCTATTATGATGACCAAAACTATGCCCATTTTCATACAACACCCTACAAATGACATTATATATAACCCAAACGATTTTGAATTACACGAACACGTTCTCAATTTTTGTACTACGTACTTATATTCTTTTAGTCGCACTCTTACGGAGAACACAAAAGAAAATTCATTATAGTTAGCATACCAAAACTTAAAATATTTCTAACTAAGACAACTTGAAGCCAAAATATAGACGTCGACTCCTATCATAGTGTTTATATCAAATCACATCAGTTCCTTGAACCTTTTCGATTTGAGACAACCACTCTTTTAATATATATTTTGCAAAAGCCAACATGATGATTATAAAAAAGATCGTGCCGAATTTGCTTGCAAGACAATAGTTTGTTTCACGATACAACCTTTCATTTCTTTCGCATTCTATTCTTACAACTAAAGTCGTGTCGAATTTGGTTTCAAAGACAAAAGGAGAAAGACACACCAACCAACTTATCCATCAAATCCTATATTTTTTTTTTAATGATCCCACAACCACATAAAAGTGATGTATAGTCCAATTTGGTATGAGATTGAGTTAGCAACCTCAAATCTTTACCTTTTGCTTTGTCTCTCTATGATCAGTGTCAATCACACAAGACAGTGTCAATCTATTATCTATGATTGATAACATGCAAACACTCCCCTAATGTAAATAATATAGCTAAAATGGAGGTTTGACAAAAAAAAATAATAATGTGAAAAAGTCAATTATACCCTTAAAATTGTTGCGTCGTTCTATATCAAGTATATAAATTACAACCATATTAATGATACATACCTAAAAAGTTATACCTCACATACATACTCGATACATCAATATCAATTATATTACTAATATACTTCATATTAGATATCTTAATGGCATGATAGTGATATATAAGTCATATAATGAATGTACAATATATATCACTTATTATTCTATACATACACATGTATCACATAAACAAAGGAATAAGAAGGATGTTCAACCTAAAAGAAAATGTGAAAAATTTGGTTGTCCATATATGTACAAAACTTTTGTATCGATCATTGACGTACTTAATATATTAGAGATATATAATTATAGTTATATATTAGTGAAATACTTTAAATGAAGTGTATCACTCATGTGCTTAACATATCAGCATCAACTACGTAACTTATATACAATCATATTAATATTCATCATATTAGTGAAATATAACTTATAAAGTATGTCACGGTTGATATACTATATTATCTTGGTGCTATCACTTATTAATTATCAATAATTGATCATTTACTAAATCAACTATTTTTTTTATTTATATAATTCATATAATAATGGTTTCTCTTTAGGGCCTATAGTTTTGTAATTCAAAGAGTTGTTAAAAAGTAGGTAGAGAAAATGGAAGACATGATGAATAAAGAAATGAAGATGAGGAAAAACATAAAATGCACACTCAAATTGTTTGAAAAAAAAATAGAGAATAAGTGAAAATAATATAAAATAAATTTTTGGGGAATTGACTTCAATTAAAAAAATTAATAAATGAAATGACTTCTACCAAAGTCTAGTTGAATAAACACTAGAAAAATATTTTTAAAAAAGACCAAGAGCAACCCTATGAATATGAGTACTTTTATACTTCTTGATTTTAACATTAATATTTATTAGGGGCATTTTTGTCATTTGAAATATATTAATTAAAATCCATAAAATCAGTTTGGCCATTTATCCAATTAAAAAAGAGTGTTTACATCATATTTCAAATCAACATTGAAATTCAATTTTCCAAATTTTGAAGTTAAGCCCATGACACATGTTTTACTTTCAATATTTTTTAAAATAGAATATTGAGTTAAATATCCCTCATGTTGACAAATGTACGTAGTAAGATAATTGCAATTAGTAATATTTTTAGGGTTAATAATTAAGTGTGTAATGAAATTTTAAAACAAATTATAGAAATATAACAAAATCTATCAAAAATTCTATTGCTGATAGACTTCTATTGGCATGCGAAATGAATACTCTTAAAAGGATTACAGACGAACGAACGCACGCACACGCATACACACAATAGATGAGATTCACACACACACCACACGCACACACGCACACATGGAAAACAAAAAATAGATGGGATTCCAAACGAGTTGACTTCTTATATTCAACTTGTTATGATAAGATAAAACAAATTTACTTAAGTTTAGTTATGTGTTCATATAGTTTGAGATCAATTTCAATGTGGCCACCACAATTTAGATTTATGTCTTTATTTAAGTCGCTATCCTTTTAAAGTTTCAATTAAGTTCCTATAACTTAGTGAAATTAATTACTTCACAAATAAATAGTCTCCACGGTTACCAAATTGATTAAATTGTTTCATACATCAATCTTTTAATTGTATTAGAGTTTACAAACAAGTAAAAGAAATAAAATACATAAATATGATTTATGAGGTTTAACCAAATGATAATCTTCGGATGACCCAAATTAAAAGGGAAAGATAAGATTTGTCCCACATTTTGAAAATGATCCTTTATAAATATCAACACTAGAAGAAATTAAATTGTCAAATGAAACCATCTCACACATGCAGAATGACTAATCTCGCTCTTCGTTCTTTGCCCTTTCACACTCTCACAACTTTCTCTCTTGTTCCCTTTCCTCCTCTCACAAATTGTTCTTCTCACACTTAGATCGCTCCTACTTTGTCTTGTTGTCTCGCTCTTCTCTCTTGTTGTCTCGTTCTCTCCTAGTCTTGCGTTTCAACGTTTGGACACAAGTTTCCAGCAAGTTGGTGCTCGTAAAGAAAATCTTTGTGCAACCTTTAGAGAAGAAGAGGAAGAAGAAGAAAAGAAAGGAACAAGAAGGAAAAAAACACCTTGGATGAGAAGAAGAGAAAGAAGGAAAAAAACCCTTTGCTTGACCCACAGTTGACAAAGAAGATTGGAAGAATAAGAGAAAAAGGAAGGGAGAAATAATGAATGATAAATTCGTAAATTTACTCGTCCATGACGTCAACAAAACGACAATTGCCAATATTTTTAAAAAGATAGGATATTTTTCATTTTAAACCTTCAAAACAGATGATATATCTGAATTTCCCAAACATAATAATAATCAAATCCAAACTGAGCTTAAAAAAAATTAAAGTTATGATCAATTGAAACTTTTAAAACTAACAGCAAATTTGTAATTTAAAAAACAAATCAATTTTCCTAAAATATAAAAAGAAAACACCATAGTACGCTAACATAGAAAAAATAAAGTCAAGATAAAAAAAAAAAAAACTTTATGAAAAAAATTCTCAAATTCCCACTGACGTTAGCACTCATTGCTCCCATGAAAATTGCTAAAAGTACAAAGCTCATGCATTCTCTCTTATCCCAAAGGTCGCATTGTGGATCAAAAGAAGAGATTAATATATATATATATATACAGTGAGAAAATTATTTTAAAAGATAAAAATTTTAAAAATTTTACAAATATAGTAAAATATCACAATTTATTTGTGATAAACTACGATAGATCATGATAAACACATATAGTATAGTCTATCTTGGTCTATTGCAGTTCATCGTAGATAGACTGTGGTATTTTACTATATTTTGTAAATATTTTATTTCATTTTATTATAGGTAAAAGTAACTCATTCATACACTGCGGGTACTATATCAAGAAAGGTAGTACATGTAAGGCAACTCCTAGGGGCTTAAGACTGATAATCAAGAATGTTAAGAAATGCGGATATCCCTTTTTTTCTTATTTCGGGACGAATGAGTATATATATAGTACAAATTCAATAAACATGCAAGCTCCTCGATATATCTACTACACACATTTAGGTAAAGAGAGAGAGAGAGAGTTAGCCCTACAACAAATCTATCAATTATCCTTATACCTTCCATATACTTTATTCGACTCTAGCCTACCCAAGCTCTTTATTCGACTTCTTTGTGCTAATTAATGGATGACATAGTGATGATGGAAGGATGACGATAGAGAATTTAGAAAGAACAATTATTATCAATCAAAAAAATTTATTTTTAGTATATAATCCCACTTTTGTTTTCTATTCTAAAAGAAGATGTGACTTTTAATATGTGTAGTAGTGGAAAGAGGCCATGCACAATTCAATCCTTATCATGTATAATTTTGGCCCCTCCCCTTTCAATATCACTATCTTTACTATATATGTATATATGTACATACAAAATATACACTTGTATGATCATATCCTAGCATAATTTAGACAAACTATTTTTAAAAATAATAGCTTGTACATTAATTGCAAATGTATCCTAGTTAATCACCATGTGAGTTAATTAGTGATTGTTTTATTATAATTAATTATAAACATGAAGATATATAGATGCTTGTTGACCTCTCTAAAGTCAAAAAAAAAAAAAAAAAAAAAAGATCAACAAACGATTTGTGAACTCAAAGAGGCATCATCTTAAAAAGATAAAAAAAAAAAAATCTTACAAATTTTATAAGGTAGATAAATACTTCTCTAATTACCAATTAGTTTTTCAAAAGAGATCCATGTTATATAATATATGTCACGTAACATGATATAAAGGTAAGATTTGATTATCATTATCCAAGTTAATATTGTATATACTATTACATAAACAATGCCAACCATTTAAATTTGTCCAAAGTAAAAAGTACATGGATGAATAGAAAAAAAATATTATTCAATGGAAAATGTTAACCACAATTAATCTTATAGGAAGCTAAGCATTTTTTAGTACAACAAAAGGAATATAGGAGATTTGAACATCTGGTCTAAAAGAACGTAATACAGGTCATTTGTCATTGAGTTATGCTTATATTGGTGGATGCTAAACAATTGAAAGTTTCAATACTACTAATAATGGTCAAGTGTTACCAAACGACAAAAGATATTATTGAAGATCTAATAAATAGGAGATTATGAGATTTCATGAATTTTGTTATCTAAAAAAATGCATACATTAATATCCTTTGTTATATTTCCTTGTAGAGCAGCTAGCTATACGCAAATAGGAATTCCTATATTACATTTACAAAAGGCATAACGTTTGGAGGCATTTTCACACAAGTTTGGATCTTCAATGCTCTCTCAATGCCTCAAAAACTTATCTTTGGACTTTGCATAGATCTAAAAGAGTTCCATTAGGGCTTGACCAAACCAACACTATAATTGTCGGCCTAATTTTATTACAGAAAAAACATGAGCACTGTATCTTGTATTATGTGAGCGACATGTATATGTCTTTGTATGTAGCATGTTTCGTGTTGTAAGAGTTTTGGGTTTAGGAATAAGAGTTTTGAGTTTAGGAATTGTTTAAGCCTCAAACTTCATGTTATTGATGTTGTATTGAAGGGAGCTTAAAAAGCTTAGAAAAAACGTTCTAATGAAGGTATGAAGAAATCTTACACTTAGGAGGAGCCTAAGTACGTAGTATTGACATGCAAAGCTTGGAGAAATTTTTTTTTTCTTTTTCCCTTTTTATTGTGGAAGTGATCAAACTTTAGGTAACCAAAAGTTGAAGTTAAAGAGTAAGATGTATGTCAGTCATTAAAGATGGAGTCATAGAAGTACTTAATTCTCCCATGTAGTGATATTGTCCTAGTGGGTGACCAAATCTTTGTGTCTCACTATTTCTACTGTGATATTTTGAATTTAAGTTATTTAGTTTGTCTGTTATCTTGTTAAAAACATTATTATTGATTTTTGTATTCTGTGTTAGATCCACTTTATTTTTTTCAATGGTATTAGAGTAGGACCTTATCTTCTGGATTTTTGTTCCTCAATCAATATTTTAAGATATTATTAACTTCATTAAAGAAGGGTAGGATCTAAGTCATCTTCTTGTGCTAGACGAGACCAACTATTCATATATACCAAAAGACTTACATGACTGCTCTTAAGTCACTTAATAAGAAAACATGGAAATATGTTGTTATGTGTGAAGGAAACTGAATCTCGACAAAAACACTGCAATCTCGTTCTTTGATTTTTGAAACAATTAAATATACAAACTAACAAGATGAATGTTAAGAACCATATTGTTACTGATACGTGACCACAACGAAATTTTCTTTTGCTACTCACTCTTACTCTTGCTCTCAATTGTTGTCGCTCCTTTCTCTCCTTTAGGTTTAGATTTTTTTTTCACTCTCTTGTACCTTTAGGTTTGGATTTTGTGCTCCTCACTTTCTTTATTTTCTGGCACTCCCACCCTTTAGGTTTGAATTTTTGTACTCGTCACTCTCTTTATTCTCTCTCGCTTTCGCTTCTTTCGTCCTTTGGGTTTGGATTGTTTGGCTTGTCACTAATTTGTCTATGTTCTCTCGCTTTTTACCTTACAATAGCCAAAGTATTAATCCAGAGCCCAACATGCACACAATAAGGTTGTTTTGATAATTTTCATAGATGTAGTTGTAAGCAAAAGAAAAAAGAAAATTTAACAACATGAGGTTTTTGAGAGATTTGTAAAGTACTTTTATTTGGCAGGAAACCTTATAAGAAGATATGTGAATCTCTAGAAAAATAGAAAATATTTAAAGATTTCAAATGGACTAAAACCCAAAAGTTTTTTTTTTTTCCTTTCATCCAACAAAGGTATATGTTCAAATTTAGTCCTTATAGGTAAAAATTTTGTAGAGTAAAGTTAAAAATTAAGGTTAGTTTTGAACGTTCCAAAAACTTTGTAGGTTAAAGCCACATTAATTTTCCTTCACAAGCCTTTTTTTTTTTAACCAGAATACCCATTTGAGTTTTATAGACTTTGGAACCATCTCAAAACCAATTGAGATCGGAAAGAGTAACCCTTTTTTAACCAAATGTCAATTTGAAGTTTCTTAAACTCTGATACCTATATATTAGAAAAGTATAGAGTTCCACATCTTAAAACTATTTAGCAATTGAAAGAGTAATTCATGTATCTTATAAACACACGGGAAAGTCTCTCCTCCTCTTTTCACCAAAGGATCACCACAAAAAGAAACAATTGAAATAATAATTTTCAAATTTTCTGAAGTTGGAAATAAGAAACATATTAAACTAATTGGACAGAAAACTAAGCATGAGGAGAGAAGATGAAGAAAAAAAAAATTGAAGTCATGAGAAAGTTTGGCAGAGAATGTTTTATGGTCAGAAAAGAAAAATGGTCAGCTTTAATTTTAATTTTTTTTCAAATATTATTATTATTATTATTATTAAAAAACCTGGTTTCAGATGTTTCTTTAAAAATAAGTCTTAAATAATTATGATTTTGGGAACCAAAAATGTTGAAAAAGAGAGAGTGGGAAGCACATGGCAAATGAAAGCCAACAAATGACAGATCTTTCTATATGTTTATATATATATGACTCATTCACAACAAAAAAACACAATCATGTAAACAAAACTATACACCCTTTACTATTAATTTATTTATTCAAAATTATTAAAATATCATTTTTACGATTCGATGCTTTGATATTTATTCAATTTTAGTCTTTCGAATTGTCGAGTTCTTGACAAATATTTTACAAGAGTTATTGTCCTACGTTGGAAATGTCAAAAAAGTGATAAGCTCCAAGTACGATAAAAAAGTTTATGATTTTGATTTCAAACCATCCCAATTTGAAGCACTCTGAGCTCGATATACTAACTCAATTGTATGAGTTGTATAGTAATTTTGAGAGTGCTTAATTTGGTAATTGGGGTTCGTGGGAGATTTTTTACGTAATGATTGTAATAATTTTTTACATAATTGATTTTTTCTAGTTCATGGTTTTCTTTGTCGGTTCGGAGTTTTTTCACGCTAATTTTTGTGTATCCACTTTCCTTAAATTTAAATCAAAATTTTCAAACACCCACAATCAAATTAATCATTAAAATCGAAATATCAATCAATTAATTCAAGATAATTAAATAAAATTACCTTAAATTTTAGATGCTACATATTCAATCATTTAAAGGACAAAAGCTAATATCAAGTATACATTTAGGCCTCGTTTGTTTCATAGGTTTTTCCATGGAATTTCATACAAACATTTATTATCTCCATTTGTTTTACAAAATTCTACTTTTTAAAACTCAAAATATTATTATCCAGAAAACTTTAAAACTCATATAATATGAGTTTTTTAATGTCCAATAAAAATGTGGGATTTTTATGTTCAAGAGATGAACCGTAAAAATATAACTTAATTAATAAATTAATTAATATCAAGTATTTATTACTATTGAATTTAATTGATTATTAAATATAAATATATTATTTAAATTTAATAAATTTCAACTAATATCTTTATCACTAATGTTTTATGTTATATTAACTATTTAATATAAATTATTATTTTACATAAACGGGGGGGGGGGGGGGGGTGGATGAAAATCCTAAAATAGTAAGACA
>JBBPDJ010000021.1:14302389-14315933 GCA_037974625.1 Cucumis cinereus
CTTCGAGCCAGTTAAATTGACCAATGAAAAAAATGAAAAAATGTTATTAAACTAAAATAGAGATTTCTACACATATAGCCTAGATAAATATACTTAACTATATAGGCTATATGTGTAGAAAATCACTAGCATTATCTCTAAAATGAAGAAAAGATTAGTTTAAAACAAAAAAAAAAAAAAATAGAGAGATAGTTTTAAAAAGATAACCTAATAATAATTTTAATTTAGAAAAACCTCCAAAATAAAAAAATGAAAAAATATATTTTAAAAAATATTAATTTAATTAAACTAAGTAGCTATTTGGAATGACTTAGAAAAAGTCTTTTTAAAATTTATCTTTATTTAAACATTTTTAATAAAAACTTCTTAAAATAAAAAAACACAAATGGGTTTCAATTTTTTTTTAAAAAAATATTTGTACATACAAGTTTATTTGGTTTGTTATATATCTTTAAAATATTTTTATAAAAAATTTTCAAGGTTGATCGGTGGCGACTTGAGGTTGGTTGGGGGTAGTCGCCGGAGTTGGTTGTCGAAAGTTCGTCAGTGGAGTCACCAGAGGTGCTAATCGATGATTGGCCGACGACGATCACAGGAGGTAGTGGTCGGAGATTGGTCGACAGCGATCATTGGAGGTGGTGTCCGAAAGTTAGTAGACGAACTTTCCAACCCCTTGAAACAAATACTCCTAGGGTTGAAGAATAGTAAAAGCATGTGGGTTATTTTAATCCTAATCCTAATCCTCAACTAAAATAATCATTGCCACAAACATGGAGTGGACTATTATAGCCCATTCACTCCCTACTCCATGCCCCAATCACACCCTAATATGCCAAACTATATGTTGAAGCTCATTGGCATTTGGAGTCAACTTCTCATTTTTTTTCCTTTTAATTGAAGAAAAAATCAACTATATATTTGGCCTCTTTAATTTTTGAAATATAGTTTATTGTTATAACAATTTCTTTTAACATTGGAGTAATTTTTTTTGATAATAATCTAAATTTATTAATAGAATATTGAATCAAATTAAGTTCAATAGTCAAGGTGAACTCAAGAAATATTCGAATTCTCCTCTCTCAAATTACAAAAATAAACAATAAACAAAAATTTTGGAGAGCATTCGGGTCTTCAACTTGCCACAGTCCATCCATCAATATTTGACCTTTCATTAAAATAGTTGACATTCCTAAGTGTGATCTGAAAATTTTCATTGTCTACAATGTTTACTATTTTGTAACCGTCATTTCTCCTTAATAGTCTAGATTAAAGTAATACACACGTCGAACATCAAATTATAATATTAAAGAAAATAGAGAAACTAAATACATTTTTTTTAAGAAAAGAAAGAATTTTCACAAACAACAAAAAGTTGGAAGTGCCAATGTAGGAAACTATAAATCTTTTTTAACCTATAAATTAAATATACACACACACACCACACCAACTGACCAATCTCTATCTTTTTCTCTTTCTCTCTCATCATAGAGAGAGAGAGAAAATAATAATAATAAAAAAAGAATTAGGAAGAATAATTTGTAGGTGTGATTATTATTTAATTTTATACCTTCCTTCCCAATCCCTATAGACATGATTATATTCACACAAACTCCACAACCAAAAACCCTCATCATCTTCTTTCTCTTAATGGGTCTCTCTTTTTTTCTCCTCTCAAACAAACCCTTTCATCTCCTCTTCCATGGCTCCTCAAATTAACCATTTTTCTTCTCTTAATTCCTTCAATTCTATTCCTCCATGGCTCCCTCTCACTTTGAACACCTCCCTCTGATCAACCATCCTACTCCTTCAACCACCGTCCAACCCGTTCGATTCCCGGGTTGTCGGACATGACAATGGTTGCTGCTCTAAACCACCTCTCCAAACACCATCACGGCGGAGCCAACCATCTCATGAATGGTGGTGCTCCACTTTGTAATCAATATTATTATTATTATTATTATTATTTAGGGTCTAATAATAATCCTTATCTAATTTCTCTTGATCCTCCCATGGCGGAAGATGATTCCACTACTAATAGTCTTAATCATGATCAAGGCCCTTCTAATAGAGATGATGGCTGGCTTCGATTAAGTATTGGGGGCAGCGGCGGCGGTGGCAACGTTACCGGATTAAAACACGATCACCGAGAGTCGATGACACCTGGAAGAAGCTTGGGTTTGGTGGAGCTAGATCTATTACCCGGTGGCGGTCGAGATATCCCGACGAATTATTCTAGGTGGGTTTCGGATTTCTCGAACCCGGAGACTACAACGACATCGAAAACGGAGACCGGGACGGATACAGGAATAGGGTTGCCTTTGTTTTTTGGAACTTCTAGTTCTTCCAACTTTGTACAGCAAGAGATTAATTGGGCATTTAGGCCAGTGGCCGGTATCGGCACCGGTGTTCCATCTTCTTCCTCCCTGTCCACATCAGCCGTGTCGTCTTCTTATTCTCTACCGGTGAGCGGTCGTCGAAGTTCTTACTTGGGCAGGCCATTAATCCAATTCCAGAGTGTTGGGGTCGACACGGCCACCGCGGCTGCCGGGCCGAGTTCCGACGTCAGAATCATAAATCCTCCCCGCCGGCCCCATTCTGGTATATGGTTTACATTAAAAGCCTTAGAAAATCAGTAAGTAGAAGAAATTAAAATTTTTAAAAATATATATCTATATATACATATTCTTCATGTTTAATTTCTTACATTATTACATATCATAATCAAATTATTCTCTAAAAATTTTGAATTTGGATTTGTTAATGCAGAGGAAAAGAGCCATTTTTGCCACAAATATCAAAAAACTATCTGAGAATCAAGTGAGATTTTTCTCTCTCTAATTAACCTAATTAATTTTCTCCCTTTTTATTTTTTACATATTTATTTATTTATTTATTTTGCCTTTGACTTTAATATCTGACTCTCTCTTTCTTCCCTTTTTCTATCTTTTTTTTCCCCCCTAATTTTGATTGAACTTTTAAAGTTGAAACCATAAAAGAATACTAAAACTTTTTGGATCAATCATCTTTTTCTTTTATCATATATTTGTTTATTTATTTATTTATTTATTTTTGTTTTTTGGAATGAATAGGGATGAAAAGATGACAGTTAGTTTGGTAATGAAGTACTTGGTTACTAAGCTTCATCTGGATAGCGAATCAGAGGTATTTATACACAATTAAACTCTTTTTTTGGCTTAATTAATTCCATTATTATATATTACATATAAACATTTTAGGCTTTTATTCATTAGATTTAATTAGATTAATTACCATTAATTAATTGCTTTGTAGTTAATATAATATTTTGCATTTAAAGGTATTATTTGGATTTATGGTTTGGTGTTACTAACTTGATGGAAACATCAAAACTAAAATAGGGCTTCATTTAGGTTCTATGTCTTCTAGGCTTCTAGGAGCTGGTTAATTAATTAGTTAATAGAAACCTTTTTTTTTCTTTTATACCATATAATATTTATAGGTGTGTGTGTTTTCAAACTAGCTTTTTAGTAGTTAATTAAGGTGATTAGTTATTTATAATTAATTGGATAAATAGAAAATTATACAATTGCATGTTTTTGTTGATTATATTATTCTTTTGTATGGTCTATGGTCATATAAATTTTTCTTTAGAACTAATCTGAAAATCATATATATACTTAGGGTTAAGTTATTTTTTATCGGAGATTCAAGCCTCTAATCTCTTAATCTTGGTTAATAGTTGATGTATTAGGGTTATTTTAAGAGTAAGATTGTTTTTTAGGTGGTGGAGGCTTTAATGTGTTTTATTGTATATATCCATATTCACTAATGGATTGAAATGAAAGTCTTTTAGTAAAATATGAAAATGTGTAAAGAAAACAACCTACCAACCTATTTTTCTATATTAGAAAACCTTAAAGTTAATTAAATGAATATTAAATGGAGGAATATCAAAGGCAAAAGGAAATGTTTATTCTTAAATAATTAGACAAAATACTTGCATCTCTATAGAGCAAAAAGAATTATATATATTTTTTTAAAAAAAACAAAGAAACAAAAAAGAATTAAATATTAACAAAACTTTAGGTTTAAGAATGCTAGCTAGCTTGTCTCTTTTAATGTTAATTTCTTTTAAGGTTTCCCTGTTTTTTGTTTTTGTTAGCATTTCTTGGACTAGAAGATTGTGTGTTTAACATATCATTAATATTTATGAAATTAAAAAAAAAAACCATATAAACTCTTTTTGTATATAATGCTTGACTCTCACTTGTTTTAATATTGCATGAAATTATTAAAAAAAAAATTAAGCTCAAACTAATTAGTGCCATCCTGATATTTCATAAAGTTTTTTTTTCATTTTTTTTTTCAATTTTAAAAAATGATTTTTGTTTGCCAAAAGTTTCTTCTTTTAGTTTTAAATCTTGATCAAATATAAAAATCCAAATAAAATTTGAAAACTAAGCTTTATTATTATTTTTTTAAAAAAATAACAATAGAATGTAGATTAAAAAATTCCAAAAATTAATAATATATAAACATTACTCTTTAAAAAATAAAAAATAAAAGACCCCTCTCTTTTGTTTTAAGAATATATTTATAAGGTTATTCTAGATGACTTAAGGAAGATCACATGGCCAAATGTCATAATTGTACCCTAAAAAAACAAAAATAAATAAATAAATAAATAAGGGAACTTCATAAGTTGGTAGGTTGTCATATGTCATATGTAGTGACCTTACATATTTTTTGTAATATTAATATTTATTTTCATTTATACTATGGTTTCTTAAATAAAATAAAATCTTTAAAAGGAGTGTTAATATAGGAATTCAAATTTGTGTTAGATACAAACTTTTTTAAGTATATATATATATATATATATATATATATATATAAAGTACATATAAAAATTTAATAGACTATGATTGCTAACACATTTTTTACCTCTAAAAAAAACTATCATTATTACTTTGCATTATAAAAAGTGTTGGTTAACATGGATGAATTAGTAAGCAAAATTATTCATAGTAATAATATAGATATGTAATTTGATAAAATCATTTGTAACGCTTATCATTACGCCTTTCAAGCTCACACTTAATTATGTAATATCAATAGTTCTTCGCACTAATAATTATTAGAAAACAAAAGACGGCATGAATTATATAATATTTTATCGAAGTTATACCTTGTGGTTGATAATATACATTCATATCAGTTAGGAGTTAAGGTATCCTCATGTTGACCGAATATTTTTTTAATATTATTAACTTAGTTACCTTTCTGAAAATTCGAATTTTGAGAAGGTAACTAAAATACCTATCTTTTTTAACCAAATAACGTTTTATTTTATTTTTTTAGGAAGAAGTTAGAATTTGGTAGTGGTTTAAACATATTATTTACTTATTCTTTTAAGGTTAGGATAAAAACCTATATTGAATAAACATACATTTTTCAAATATTCATAAACTATGGTCTTTTTATGAGTTTCTTGTTCAATAATAATAATAATAATAATAATAATAATAATAATAATAATAATAATAAATCAAGGTCAATTAATTAAAAAAATATAGGATATTTTGAATCATTTTGAAATTTTTTATAAAAGAATACGATGAATCAAGGGTGTACCCGAACATTCCCCCTAGATGGACACCTTCTTAACACTCTTATCATCGTTTCGAAAGATATTTTATTAAGTACAAACGAAAAATCTATCATAAATATTTGAATTTTAATTAGCAGTTGATCAATCATCATCAATAATAATTACAATTATGTAGCTACAAATTAAGATTTTACATATGGGAGATAGAGTTTCTAGAAATGAAATTACCTAATTTATTTTCAACTTACTTTTAATAAAGAGTATAAAGATTGTCAACTTATTAATTTATTTTTAGTATTTTTAGGCTTTTTTAAAAAAAAAAATTTGAAAGTAGTACTTTTTAGTATTTTAAGTCATAAATTTTTTAAAAAATATATAGAGTTTTCGAAAGTGATATTTTTTTTAATTAGATAGCATGCATTAATTAAACAACTCTTACCATATTAAGAAAACTCCCTACGATAAAGTACATATAAATTTAACCCCTTATCTAGCAAAGTATGATTAAAAGGATAATGATTAATAACTAGAGTTTAAGTAATGAATTTTGTAGGTTAATAAATGTACGAGAGAGATAGACGATAGACGGAATTATCGTCGTATCTAGATATTTTAATTAGCTAGATTGACACCTTTAACGCTTCTCAATCATACCCAAAAACAAAAAGATATATATATATATATAATGAGCTAGTACTTGGAAGAATTTATCTATATTAGGAAAATTGTGTAAAAAATAATAAATTGGATAAATATTTATTTTTTTTATGATCAAATAAAAATAAAAAACATGATATAAACTAAATAAATTATTTTTAAAGCAATATTTCATCTCATTAGCAAATAATTTACCATTTATAAAAAGAAAATCAATCTTACTACTAAATATTACTATTACTTCATTTTAGTGCATTTCATGCAATGCAATAAGCTTAATATTATACAACTTTCATATGTTATTAATAAATGAGAGATTGAACACACAAAAATAAAAATGCATACTTTCTTTTTTATTTTTTTATTTTATCTATTTTTATCAAATATTTTAATTATTATTCTTTTATTATACTTTTTTTTTCTTTTTTTTCAAAAGTGCAATAATATATCTTTGTCATGCATAGAGTTTCATATTGACTTGGATGCTTTTGTGTTGATGTGAATGAATGGAAGAAAAAAAAAAGTAGAATTAGCTTAGCATGCACTCTTTTGGAGACCCACTAAAAGTGACAAAAAATTAATTATATATTATACCAAAAATATGATGTGTTAAATCGAGAAAGCGACACGTGGACCCGAAAAATAAAATGTTTTAGACATTAAGAACTATGGAATTTGTACTCGTCATGCTTTCGAGTGATTTGAGTCACAATGAATTGTTAGAGATTTTTATTTTTTTTATTTTTATTTTTATTTTTTCTCTAATTAATTTTTGTTTTTTTTTTTTTTTAGAAAATGATCACATTATGTTGGAGGGTAGGCCCATATTTGATTACACTTCAAATGTCTCATCAAAACCCCTTTTTTTTTCCATTTAAGTGGTGCACTTTTGATGTTTACATGACCATACCACCAACCACACACACATATTCCAACATTTCGATCTTATTTCTTTCTAAACGATCAGTAAATGCATTATAATATCGGAAGTAAGTTAACACATTTGTAACATCCTTAACATACATCGATCATTCTTTATTATTTTCTCATTTTATAAGTTTTTATTTAAGCATTATTAATTATTTATATCTCTACGTATGGATTGACCATCTTATGTTATAGAGACAAAATATTAGTGTGTTTTTGGAAATTTATAATTGTTTTTAAAAAAAATGTTTTCCCTTTATTAATTTTGAAAATAATACATTTTTTTCTCTAAATTTCAAAATGTTACACGTTTAGGTTTAGGGTTTAAATTTGATTTCAATTTAGTCTTAGGTTCTCAAAATGTTAAAAAGTTTACCCTTAAGTTTTGTTGCCATGTCATTTAGTCCTTAATTAGGTTCCAAAATTTACAATTTTAATTTTGATTTTTCATTGAATACTCACTTTCAACATTAGTATTAATGTTTATTAATTAATTTAAATATATGAAATGAATTTAAATTTAAGGTTTTGAGGAAAGATATTAACGTTAAATACAAAATATGAGTAGTTCGTGAAAATTTAAGGTTAAATGTGTAAAACTTGAAACTCTAAGGAGCAAATTGAAATAAAACTCAAATCTAAAAAGTAAAATTGTAAGATCTGAAATATATTGACTAAATTGAAACAAAACTCAAAACTTAAAAACCAGATGTATAACCATTTTGAAATCTTGAAACCAAATGAAAACTATACCTAAAATTTAAAGAGACTAATAACCGAATTTTTTTTATCAAATCTAAAATACCATATAATCTATCTTTGTCCATATTTTAACAAAATTATATTATTTTGAACCATGTTAAAAAATAAGATCCTAAATGAAAAAAAAAAAAAAAGAAGAAAATATAGATATTAGAATTCAAATTATAAAAAAATTACGAAAAAGAATTCAAAAACAAAAAACACAACTAGAAAGTAAGAATCTTTGTTTTTATAATCAAAATCCCACTTCTTTTTTTTTTCAAAATTTTACTTGAAATAAATATAAAAAAAAAAAAAACAATAGTTGTGCATGAAGATGAAAGGATAATGTGTAGAGCAGAATCATTTGAATTGGTTAAAAAAGAGCAAAAAACTAAGCATGAAGGGACAGATAAGAGCCTTTGACAATGATTGGATAGAGAGAGAAAAATAAAATTTGTAAAAAATATTATGAAACTATAGAACATAGGGCGGCTAGGTTAATAAAAACTATATAATAAAAATAAAACAAAGTATGTTGACCTTAATAAAATAGGGCTTATTCTTGTAACGTGGGGGAGTTGTGCATGAAAAATGTATATCTTTTTACTTATCATAAGGTTTTTTTTTTTGTTTCTCTTAATCTTATTTATCGCCGTTGATTATGGGCTTGATTAGTTTTAGTTTAGCTTAATTTAATTTAATTAGAATTTTAATTATGTATTAAGGGTGATTGTTATGATGAGATTTGGCTTAGGAGCAAAGTCTTGTTTGGGGCCCATAATAATTTAATTTAACTTTTTTCTCTTAGTTCTTTGAGATCATGGTGGAAGATATTGGCCACCCTATCCTTTCGATCTATTATATCTTTCCCACTACTTACGATCTTTTTTCTTTTGAGAAAAATTAGGGTTTCTTTTTATTATTTTTTTATTTTTATAAGGTAATAGCACAACGTGCCTAGTAGTATTACATCATTGAATGTAATAATGATAAAAAAAAAAAAATTCAGAGTTTCACGGTATAATCTAGAGTTTATACAGAGGAACAGTTATAAAGGTAATGGTTGCGTTGAGAATGTTTGTGAACATAATCATATTTTTCACTGGAACTTGAGTCAGGTTTTTTTTCTTTTTCTTTTCGACCTTTGGACTTTAAGATTTTTCATAATATTTAGTGAGTGAGAGATTTAATCTTAGATCTTGAAATTAAATTAATAGCACGGAATTGAAAAATTATAATTTGAAATGGAGAAACATTATGAAATTTACTACTAAAATATTGATTTAAGGAAAGTAGCATAAGTGAGGTTTAATTTAAGAAAAGTGGCACTTTTTTAAGATGATATACTTTAATTTATGTGATGTTGATTCCTAGGCATAATGATTATTCTTCATTGTTTTATCCATTTTGTTTAGTGTTTTATTTTCTTTGACTAGTGGATCAAAGTTGACTTAATCCATAGGATACACCTACCCTAAATAGAAGGAAATCATAATTTAGGTAATCAAGGGATTGTTCTTAAAATGTATATGTTTGGTTTCGTGAGATGATAAAGACGTTATGGAAATATCAACCTAGTTGAGATATTCATGTGCATCTATTAATCTTTCGACTTTCAGTATCTGATTGAAAAAAGCTATATATACATGTTTAATATCCGAACATGTCTATTAATTCCCGTCTTTTAATATCTTGTTAAATAAATGATGAAAAGTATATAATGTTTATTTTATTTTTTTTAATACAGATAGAGATAAGATGTAGAGGGCAAGAGGTACTTCCATTTTGGACAATGCAACATGTAAGAGATAGGATTTGGAATAATACTTCATCAAACTCACTCTTCACTTTGCTTCCTCAATCTTCAACCACAAATCACTTAATGCTTCTTCACTATGGAAGGAAGAATTAATTTTAATTAAATATGGCTTCTAATTTATTATTTTTTTATTTAATTCTCCCAAATGATTTCTTTTTTTTTTTTTTCTTTTTTTCTTTTTTTTTTTTGTGCTATATACTCCCTTAATTTGCCATATCATTTCAACTTTCTTTCTCATTTTATCTTCTAGATCTTGTTTTCTTGTTGAGTTCTAATTAAAACACTTGTTGAAAAACTATGAAATTTTGACATGATTTAGGAGTTATTTTGAGTTTGTGAACTTTTATATATATATATATATATAGGTTTAGCTAATTTTATGTTTCGAAAGGTTTTCGAGGAATGTACATATTGTTAAAATTTTAGATTCTATGGAGTATTGTTTTTTAGTACGACAATCACAGGATGAAGATCGTACCTCCGACATCTAGGTAAGAAGTTTATCTCAATTATTATTTGAGTATTGTTTTCGGAGTTTTTTTATGTTTGAAACTATAGTATAGTAATATTACACATCCTTTATAACATTGTAACATTTGTAACCATTTTTTTTTATTGATTCTTGAAATTTATTATATGGTAATATAATTGCTCTCCTCATGAAACTGTTTGTGTGCTTGCATTCTCTTTTTTAGACATTTAACTATATTATAATGAACACGAGAGATTGGACGAAGGATTCAAACTTATGATTTTTTAAACAAAGATATGCTTAAGCGAATCGAACTGTATTTTAGAATTGTGTTCGATGTTTGTGTTTCGTGTTTGTATATAATTAAATTTTATGGACAAAATTTCTATATGTTTTATTAAAGATGTCCATAGTGAAAGATTTAAAAAAACTAACTTTTTTTATTTAAATTATTAAAGGATAGATATTTAATTTGCTCTTGACCCATTACAAAAATTAGTATACATCCTTCCCCAAGAAGACCATATTTAATTTTCAATAATGACATCCTTGATGTACATGGAAATTTTCAATTTATATGTGTTTGAATTCATTTTCAAGCGTTTAATTTTAAAAATAAGTTATATCCGACTCATTTTGAAGTATTTTAAACCAATTTTATTAAAAGAGTTTAAATAAAAATTAGAGTTTTAAAAACTTCTTTTTGAGTCAATCCAACCCGGCTCTTAATCAATTGCTACTAAAACCTAATTCGATTGAATTGTTTTTTAATATATATATATATATATATATATATCTTCACTTTTGTTATTAAATTTTAACGTTTGGGGGTCGGGAAAAAAATAAAATAATATTAATAAAGTTGTAAAAAAAATTAGAGACAAAAAATGATAAATAAGATGAAGTTCCATAAATATTTACCATTTCACCATTGTTAATTAGTATTGATAATTATGACAAACCAATTGATTTTGACATATTACTTTCATTTTGAGTGTTTGGTAATGAAAACTAAGTTTAATATAACTTTTGTGCTTAATCATTTCAATCAATAGAAAAGCTTGTGGAGTGTATAAACATTTTTGAATAGCGGACTAATAATTAACATGTACTCATTCCTTTCATATCAAAATATCGTAGTGTTTGATTTGTTGTAAAGAAGCACTATCTACAAGTGAGATGAATTACAATCAGGATTAAGTAGACTTAGTGTCCTAGTAGAAGGTGAGACGTACACATGAATTCAACGTATCGTCAAGATACGATGGCATGTAGACAACAATATTCAGGCTCAACGCAAATTCAAAGTCTTGAATCTCAAGATAGAATTAATTTATGCATATATCTAAAATCTTGCATAGCACAGGCCTTTCTTTTTTTCAGTACAAGGGTACAAGGATAAAAGAATTCAAACCACAGGTCCCGTGGCTATTAATACTCTCGAACCTGTAGCAAAAGGTATAAAAATATAAAATTAAATAATATTAAATACCTATAACAAAATTGAAAGTTCAATGACAAAGATACATAATAGACTTATTATGTTAATTGAATATTTCTGTATATTCCCTTTATTTAGTAAGACTAATACAATGCTAATTATACTCAAATGCATATCAAAATAAGGAAACTAAACCCTATTAAGTACAAGATTATAATCACCCAAATTACATCTAAATTACATAAATTATGATAACAAGGCCAAAAAAACGTTCTTTTTTTTTTCTTCCAACCATTCTTTTTCATCTCTTCTTCCTCTTCATTGAACTTTCGCTCGACATTTCTTGTCAAGGCGAGTGCATGTTTCAACTTGAACATGTTCACGGTAGCTAAAAGGTCAAAACATCAAAGCAATGGGAATGCTTCAATGTTTGTCCCTTGTCATAAACGAGTGCCAGACTGCGCATCTTGAAACATTGCCTAATATTTATGCAGAAAGATGCGTAATTTTCATTCAACACCATTATTAAAAGCAGTGAGAACAAAATTTAACTTTGCCATTGGTTGAATAGAAGAAATGAATTAAGTAAATGCACAAGGTATAGAAAGAACCTTCTACGCCATGAGGAATGGGCTCAGCCTTTAGATAGATTTCCAGTCTAAACTCCAGCATGCCTCTATCAATTCGATCTAGAGAACAAAACAAAACGCAAGAAAATTAGCTTTGTTTAGATGAGACAACCCAAGTGGAAGTATGACCTATTGAAACGACTGAGAGAGAAAGCCCCAATTCTAAAGACTTTTTCCAATTGGACAAAACAGAAAGAAAAAACTGTTAAGAGTAAAACAGAGTATTCAATTCGCACCAAGTGAAGGGAGTAAGGAAGACAACATTAAAAGTAAACCATATATTGCTTTTTCCTTTGTACGAAAGCTCGTGTGGTTTAAAAGAGTGGATGATGTTCAAACTAGAAAATTGAAAAGCAAATACACAGCTTCTTCGAAGTTGGTTGGTTGAACTTCACAATTTACTATGTACAAGAGGAGAGTTACAAGTAAATCTACAGATGAACTGATTATTGTTGAAAGCTATGAATCTGTGTCAGTAAACAACGCCTTGGAAACAGAACGACATGACTGATTTCCATCACCATCTCGGTTCTCTCTTTGAAACAACTGACTTTTTTCTGGGGTCTCACAAACCAGGTCATTGCTTTCCCTATTTGGGTACTTCCTTTTTGATGCTTTTTTGAGATGATTCGTCCTAGGTTTCCTTGCCTTCGTTTGTTTTGGTGCCCAAACTCGGTGCAAATCTGGTACCCAACTCGTGAAAGATCCAAATCTTCTGGCCCTTTCTCTCATTTCTTGAGCTTTGATCAGTTTGCTAGTGTAGACATTATTGAGCCCGGGAGATTTTTCATTGTCATTTTGATGGGCTTTGTTTTCTACTGAAACTGGATCATTGGAGCTATAGTTGTCACCGACTTCATCACTACGTAAGTTGTCTCTCCAAGAATTATTGCTGTCCTCACTGAAGAGAGGGTGATTGGTAGAATTATTCTCATCAACAAACAATAACAAATCCATTTTTTCATAGATCTTATTCACAACCTCTCCTAGACTTTGGCAGTACCTGAAATTTTAAGCAAAAAAAGGTAAAGTGAGTTCAATGAAAATGTCCATCCATCAATTATAGAAAATTGAATCTGAAACAAATACTTTAATCCGACCCCAGAGATCATGAACTAACCCCGATGCATATACATACAGCTGGTGCAATGAAATAAATAATAATCCTGAACTTTGTAGAGGTATAAGGTGTTATAATATATTTATATATTTAGGCCCTTATTTGTAATTTCACATACTATCTAGGGTTTCTACATTCTCTATAA
>JBBPDJ010000021.1:14317323-14340950 GCA_037974625.1 Cucumis cinereus
TATTGGAGTTATTAGTACAATATTAGTATGGTTATTCGAAGGGACAAATTAGTGAATAGCTAGTAAGTAGGTTAGGGACCTAATTAGAGATTTATTGGAGTTATTAGTACAATATTAGTATGGTTATTCGAAGGGACAAATTAGTGAATAGCTAGTAAGTAGGTTAGGGTTTTAGTTATAAATAGAGGGCTTGGATTGAGAGGAAGGTGTGAAGAATTTTGGGGGATTTCCTTGGTTGAGAATTTGTGATAGTCTAGCCCTCTCAAAAGGCTAGTGCTTATATTGTTACTTGTACGTATGATATTATAGCATGTTGTCACCGTACTTCCATATAATTCTATCTTTTAGTGTTCTTGTTGTATGTTTTTGTGTTCTTCAGTCCTCTTGTTAGGTGGTATCCTAACACACCTCTACAAAAAGGACTTCAACTACGCAAAATAACTCCTATAGAATAGTTACAAAAGGTCTTCGAAGTTGGAGCCCACAAAGAAACATGAAAACAAACAAGAGTGAAGGGACCAAACTTCACTAGACCCTATCCACCCCGCTAAAAGTCCTATTATTCTGCACACCTCACAAGATCCATAAAATCGCACACTCCAACAAACAAAAGAAAACAACATTTCTCCCCACGAGGCAAATTGAGGAGCTCCTCGATCATACAGCTATCATCCCTCTAACAAGCAAACGAAAAGTCAAACGTCTGAAAAAATAACTACCAAGCAGAACATGCAAAGTCACAAAGCCCAAGGATATGATCCAAATCTTTCTCCACCTTCCGACAAAGAATAAAACAAATCAGACCAACGAGCGAAGGTAACTTACTCGCGAGCCAATCTACCGTGTTAGCACGGCAATGTAAAACTTGTTAGGAAATAATAGAAAATAAAATAAAAAATTATAATCCTCTTAGTTGAAAATTATGATTGTCGGTGAAGACAATAAATGCAACAGAAGTTGATTCTTCAAATATCTTCGCTATTGTTGATTATTATTTCTTTTATTGTTAATACTTTCATTGTATTTAATATATATTTGTGTATTTATATTTTCCTTATTTGTATTTTTCTACTTTGTATGGGGTATTTCTTCTATTTAAGAAAACCCTTTTCTTACTAAGACAAATAAGAGAAAAAAATACATTTTACATATGGTATCAGAGCGGAAATAGCATTGAAACCCTAAAAACCTTTCTTAAAAACTAAAAAAACCTAGTTTGTGTTGTCGCGGCCGCCGCTCTCGAACCCCTCTCTTGTCTGCACGCCTCCAGTCACTCAGAGCTCACCAGACGTCACATTTCTGCTGGAATCTTAGATCGCCCAAGCAACCATCATTCACTTGTCTTTTTACCTGCATGTGGTGTTGTTTTTTGGTTCGGTTTTTGTTTCCTAGTTTAGTTGTTTTCTTTTGATTTCTCGAATATATTATGTTTATTCATGTTGTGGGAGGCTTTTTCCCAACAATTCACCTTCCAAATATGCTTATAAAAGTGGTCGTGAGCCCTATTTCTACAAGATACAAGGGTGTTGTAAAGAAATCTAGAAAAGAACAAACCATTGCTTTATAGGTTCATATACATATATATATATAAAAAAGAAAAAAGGTATATATTCATCTAAAGAGCCAAAAAGAACCACCAAAGGGCAGGGGTAAAGAAAACCTCATCCACAAAACTAATAAAGAAAAGCCCTCTAATTGTTAATAATCAAAAGAAGGCTATAACTACAAAAGACTTGGGTGTGATTTGTGCAGGTTGTATGCTGAACAAAAGCCCAAAAAGAATCAAGAGAAGCTAACTTATCTTCAAAAATCCTACTATTCCTTTTTTCCAAAGACGCCACAAAAACGCACAAATAGTACATCTCCAAAGGATTTTTCCTTTTCCACAAAACCTTCCACAATCAAGATCATCCATCATTCGATCTTCAATCTTCTTAGGAAGACAGCTAGCCACCCCAAAACTAAAAAGAATACGTCACTCTTTAGAAGCAAACCCACAATGCAAAAACAAGTAACCCACAGTTTCCATCCCTTTAAGACAAAGGCGGCAAATGAAGGGGGAGAGAGATAAATTTGGGAACTTCCTTTGAAGCTTCTCGTGAGTATTTAGACTTCTATAAGCAAGGGACCGGAGAAAGATCTTTACTTTATTAGGAATTTTAACATTCTAGTCGAGGGTAACCCAAATTTTAACATTCTAGTCGAGGGTAACCCTAATTTTAACATTCTAAACCCTACCTTTAAGTGGTCTCTTTTGACCTAATATACTTCCGATTTTTTTTAAAAAAAAAATTAATAAATAAATATACTTTTCTACATAAACAAGTACCTGCTTTTTATGATTTTTCCAACATAATTTTTTATGCTCCAGTCTCCAAAAAACCCTCCCTCCAAATGGCATTGAATTGTCTCTAAAAGCAAACATATATCTTTGACAAACTTTTGCTTCATAGATTCACTAATGTTGAGAATAATCAGCGACCGTAATATCTCCATTCGAAAAAAGATCTGCAATTCATGTCTGGTGCTTGTTAAGAAAAGTCCATGAAAGAATTGGATTTAGATTCAATTATCAATCTCAATAGAAATATTAGAAAACTATAAGTAAGCAAAAACAAATGATTTGATCCAAGGATACTCTCTAACTATGTGTTCTGAGGTTTGTCCAGCAGATCCTGGACTACTCTCCTCAAGGGGGAGGCCATGGATCTTGGGCTTGGTAGCCAAGTCTTCAGGCTCCCTCAGCAAGAGTTTATTTAGTTTTGTAGCAACTGCGCAACTGATACTTGAATCAGACTTTCTGGCATTTGGTTGATCATCTGATGTTCCCCCCTGCACTTCATGCTGTTCACTTAACCAGTATAGAGCTGAACTCACAAGTCGCTCTGCCAAAGCACCCAAGTCAACAACTTCGGATTCAAGTCCTTGCTGGATCTTACTGGAAAGATTATTGAAAAAATCATCAGAAGTTTCCAAATGGTGGTCAATGGTTGCTTCAGCCAATGTTTCAGAGGCCTTAGCCAAGGAATTTTCTTGACCTGATGATGTTGCTGGTTCTTTACTTTCTTCTGGCAACTGTATTAATCTATCATCTTTTTTAACGAGAATGTCATGCTTTAATTGCAACTTCTCCGGTAACAAAAGCCCACATAAAGTCGATTTCCTGATCTGTTTTACCCAGCTTTTGAAAAATTTCAATTTCTTTGAGCTATTACAATATCTGTCAAAGTAAGCATTTTCAAGATCAATCTTCACATGTTCAAATGCTACCTTGCAAAAATCTGCCCAAGTGAAGTTTTGGATTGAATGTCTAGACTTCTTGACTGCTTTCATTTTACCATCGCCATCTTGAGAACACTTAACAGAAAGAGAAGCATCAAAATCAACAGCATTGTGTGATTTGTTCAAATCACCACCAAGTTTGCAAGTATTGTTACCTTCTTCAGTCCCCATTTCTTCCAAACACCTGTCCTCATTATTAGGGTCTAACGTGAAAGGGTAGAATTCATTGTCAATGACAAAGAGAAGGGCTGAAGAAACCATAAAAGGTTTTAAGATTCCTAAATGAGAACCACCATTGGCATTAGAAATAGACACTAATGCCCAATAACCTTCCTCATAAAGAAAACTTATAAGAAGCTGAAAAAAAGGAATAGGTTTTGGCATTTTACACTCATCCAGTTCAAGTGCCATCATTTCCAAGACCTCATCAGCAAAAAAATTTCCATTACTTCCCTGGATGATCTTCAACGGCACTTCTGAAGACTCAAGCACAAGAAATGGATAAGATACATGACCCCTGTAACTCACTAGTTCCCTACACTTCTGCACAGCCTTAACATTTAGCTTTACACCACCATCACCAAGCAGTTCCAAAGATACTTTCCTTTGCTCATAGCCATCTGATCTCATTTTCAATCCTCCTGGTACAAGAAAAGGATCATCACATCTGTTTTCAAGCAATGTCTTCCATTCAAACAATTCAAGATTGCAAAATTTGCATTCTAGTGGTTTCTCGCTTCTATCCAAAATTTCAAGGCACAATCGAGCTTGTACTTTCTTCTGAAACTTATAACTGTCAAGATTTCTCAAAGGTAGTCCTATCTTAGGGTAAATCAAACCAAAAGGAAGAAGAGCAGATCCCAAAACTATGGAGTTCGACGAGCAAAATCCCCATCCTAAATTTCTAATCCCACTTGTTAAAAAACTATATTTCTCTTTCAGCTCATTGTTAATTATCCTTTTCTCAGTAGACTCATGGCTAACATTAATCCAACTAAATTGAATATCTCTCTGTGAAAATGCAGCATTCACACTCTCAAACAACCCATAGAATCTTCTACTAAACAAATCTTGATCTTTAATGCATTCATCATCCATAGCCACTCCGAGAAATCCAGGCAAACATCCAACCAATTCAGAAAACGGTGAAAACAAAACAACCAAATTTTTCCTGACACCAAGGCAATCAAAACTTTCAGAGGCCGTACTAAATTCCAAATCTTCCATCACAGAGTTCCAAGTATAGTCATGCAAAAGTTGACGCATAGACGCCGCGAGACATGAAGCCTGTGAGGCCATCAGTTCAGAAGCTTCACACAATGGAAATTGATGAAGTTTCAACAATAAATCAATGGCATTTGAGAGAGAATTGAAAGTTGCGGTTGGATGGTCAAAGGGGAGGGAAAGAGGGCAACTGGGAATCAAATTGCGGAGTTTGGAGGAGGAAAGGAGAGGGGAGAGAGAGGAGAAGAAGAATCTGAAGGAGAAGAGCGTTGAGGATGAAAATGGCAGAAAAGATAGTAGAATTTTGGCAGCGGAAGTGATAGCAATGAGATATGAAGATGGGCTTTGGAGATGGTGAAGTGGGTTGAGATCAACAAGGAGGACTATTCGGTGGGTTTGGGAGTAATCTAAAATTGGATCAAATGCCATTGCTGCTTCTATCTGAAAGATTTCAAGAACAAGAAAAAACTAAGTTGTTCAACAACCTCATGCATAAACACACATCGACAAATGATAAACCACTTCAAACATCATTAGTTTAAACCGAAAAAAGGTTCAAGAGGGGATACCAATGGGTTCTTTATCCAAGGTCGACTTTAAATAAATGCAAATTCAGTCTATCCAAAACTAACCCGAACCTAGAAACAGAAGAATTCCAAGATTAACAGATACTTCAAAACACTTCAATTGAGTTCAAAATGATCTAAACAAAACATTACCAGTAACATCTTACCAAAAAAGCTCCGGTCCTACCTGCTAGCAAATCGGGATACTCAAATGGGTAATCAAATTTGAGGACGTCGGAGTGGGTCACGGCCAAAGGTCGTTAATCAGCCAAGAAACGCATCGCAGACACCGAGAGAGTCCCCCCTGCCGTCGCAGATCGGCGTGTGGTCCTCGTGAAAGAATTCTGCCGTTCGAAAACTGAAATTCACTAGCCAAGAAAGAAATCTGGCGTCGAATTGATTGGTTGCCGTAGCTGAAGAAGATGGCGTACAGTGCACCGGCGACAGGAGACTGAAGCTTGGAGGCACAGGAGGGAGAGAGGAGGAGAAGAGTAAAGAAAGACGTTGGGCCACGCCGCCACCGTTCCTTTTCTTTTACAAGGCTTGTTTGTTCTTCATAATTCTCATTTTTTACATTTTTCTTTTTGGCAAAGCCCAACAAAATACATAGTTACGATTATATACTTAAACTTTTAAATTTTAAATTTTAAATTTATTTACAATTATATACTTAAACTTTTAAATTTTAAATTTATTTAAATATTAAAATTAGAAGTTGGAGGATTCAAGTTTTATTAATTTTAGAAGTTTAGGAGCTCAATTGATGTTATGGAAAGATTGAGGTTGTAATTGCAACTATCATACCTTAAAAGATGATTTTTGCAATTTACTCATTTTTAATATTTTTCCATATTTATGAGCACTTTACAAAAAGAGCACAAAGAAATTTTACTAAATAAGCTGAATGGATTGAAATGTTTTTGAAAGAAAGTCTTCGATCTAGTGCAGATATGCATATATAAGCAACGAACTTTCGAATAATTTAAGTCCGTTTTTCAAAAGAATGGTTTTTCAAAAAAAAAATAAAAATAAAGAAACTTCTCACCCTTGCAACCATGGTAATCAAGTAAGAAATGGTAATTTTTTAAGGAAAAATAATTAATTGAAAATTGCAAAAAATTAGTGAAGAAATAAATAAACAAACTTTCAAGTATGAAAAAAAAGATTAGGATTCAAACATGACCGTGCATAATTGGAATGACTTGGATGTGTAGTCTACCATGCAATTGTAAATCTTAGCTCAAATTCATTACCCAAGGTGAATCAAATTCAACACAATTCGACCTTTTTGATTAAAAAATTTTATAACTATTTCATTAAAAAATTTCAATTGTTTGACTGATGGCTATTAGAGGTTGGTTGACAGATGTCGTGAAGTTAGTTACTAAAAGTTCATTGGTGGAGTCATTGGAAGTCTGGATAAACTTTTCAATATTTGAAACAAATCTCACCTGATTGAAGAAGAATAAGGTTATTTGAAATCTTAATTCTAATTTTTAATTATAGCTCACTCCACCTCGTTGATATATCCTAAAAATGTATAAATTTGTTTGAACCCTAAACCCATGCCTTCCGTAATATCCAATTTGTAAAACCTCAAAGTTCCTTCCTAAAGCTTTCTACTCGCTAGTCGCCACTCAACTTTCTTTCATACCTTTTCTAATGTCTTAGTAAAGCTTTGGTTGTTCATCCATGGCTATGGCATTTTCAGCCACTGGCCTCGCTCGAAGGATTCCGTCCACTCGCTCTCCGCTCCTCTTTTGCATTCGCAAGGTCCTTTTCATGCTTTCCTTCCTTTTACGAATCTTCTATGTTAGCTATGGTAGTTACTGAATACGTGAATATGTAATTGATTGTTGTGTGCGTTAGGAGAGATTATTCATGGAGATTGAAATGGGGGTTTTCTTCCCATGGAATTTGAACTCCTTAGTAAAATCACTAACCCGTGTACTTGGTTCTCTTTTCTTTTGCTTTTCTTGATTTTGATTGCTGTTGGTGTGTTGTTCTTGTTTCTGTTTTTGGGTATCTTAAATCAGAAAATTTTCAGTGAACTACTTACTCTTTTACTCTGTAGGCGCGAGTTCGAAGCTCTGTAGCCATTGGGTCTGCTGCTGAATCGGGAATCCTCTGCAAGGAGGAAGATGATGATTGTATTTCGTTTGCTTTGCGTAGAAAAGGTAAACGAAAAAATTCCATCTCTTATCTATACGTGTTTTTTAATTTTGAATTCATTTGGTAATTGAAGACATCAGCTTGGAGCCTTGAAGCTTCAAAATTATACTAACCCGACGAATTTGATTCCGAATTGAGAGAAGAAATAAAGCGGAGTGATTGCTCAAAACCACAATGGAAGGCATTCAGTTCTGAGGATCTTGGGATTGATAGATCAATGATTTCAAAGCCTACGCGACTGGTTTTAAATGGGCTGAGGAAACAAGGTACTCTTTGTTTTTCTCGAACGATGGTTTGTATTGGTGATGCACTAATCTGGTGGCTAATGTTTGAACACTTTAATGATCTAGAGAGATGCCTTCGTCATTTTGATTCAATCTTCTTATTCCATAATCTGAGTTTGCAAAAATATTTACTATGATCCAACCTTTTGTGAATCTTGTTCTTCCCTGGTTAAAAATCAATACTATCACATGGCAGGTTAATAGTAGTATAACCTTAAGAATTTTATTTCATAATTTCGAAATTTTATTAAAAGTTGTAGTCATAGGATGCATACTTTTAAGCTTGATCTTCAGCATTGAATACACCCAGATGCTCTTGGTGTTCAGCTAGTGTCTGCTGTAAATACATTTGAATGGTTTTTCTAAATTTTTTCTTTGATTAGTTCCTTGACCTACCTGATCTTTTTCGGTTTATTTTATGATACTTCTGACATGTAGGTTATGAGGTCTACCTTGTTGGTGGGTGTGTTCGGGATCTTATCCTAAGGAGAATTCCTAAAGACTTTGATATCATCACTACGGCTCAACTCAAAGAGGTTCTATCTATAATTTTATGATTGTTTTTACTTGGAATTTTGTTATTTTTGGCACGATGATATAACTATCTTTGTATTCAGACAGATTCCTGCAGAACTTAGTTTCCTTTGAAACATATTTCTCATAATCAACAAAAAGAAGATTTTGGCCTCATAAATCATAACCTACTTATATTCTTCTATTTAGATTATAAGAAAAACTTGGCTGATGTTTCATATACTACAATGTTCTCCATTTTTAGAATTTCGAGGGGATAAAACTTGGCTGACAACAAAGCTTGCAACTTTATGAGATGAGAACTGAAGAAAAGAAAGACTAAATTATAGATCTGGCCCCACGTCGCCAGTTTTTATGGCCAAGAGTTCTTTCAAGAGCAACTTCCATTATTTGAGAAAGTTTAAAATTCTCATAAAGATACACTTAAGAATTATCTTCTTATTCCTAAAAAAAAACTATATTTTTACCACAATGAATTGGTCTAATGGTCTTTTGGGCTTGTCAAAATGTTAAGGAACAGATCAAACCATGTTGACTACCTACTTTGGATTAAAATATTATATGTTTATCTGAAAACCTAATCTGGTATTACTTGAGGTTAGTCAAGGTGCAAAAGAATTAGCTTGGAGGCCAAAAAATGTGAAAGTATGTATATGAATGGAAAACATGGTTTGCAGCATGATTTCTGATAATTATTTTATACAGTAAAACAAAGGTTGAAATAGAAGCAATGCTTTGCATTTCTATGTTTCTTCCTTGACTCGGTACTGCGACTTTCCAACACAGTCGTTAACTATTCTTTAAGCATAAATTAGTTATTGGTCTTAATAATCAATCTGAAAATTGTAAATAAGTATGTACGATCCACCTAAACATTTGCCTGGGCCATTGAGTTTTCAAGTATCGTTTTGATTTATTTTGATAACCATACAATATAGAAAGCAGTTGCAATAACCTCCAAATTGCAAGTCACCTAATCATAGTTCTCTCAATAGTTTCTTTAAAATTATTCTAATTTCGTTCTGGTTATCCTTTACGTAATTTTTCTATTGTGTTAATCTGTTATTCAGCTGAAGTTCATTAACATATGTAGGTGCGGAAAATTTTTGCCCGGTGTCTAGTAGTTGGAAAGCGTTTTCCAATTTGCCATGTACATGTGCTTGACACTGTTATAGAGGTTAGTTGATTACTACTTCTATCTGCTGGTGTTGCTCTAAAAAGGCCCCATTATGCAGTTCTTTGCTAATGGTTTATCTTCAAGACAATTAATGCCTATATCTATTTTTCATTTTTGGTGCATTATGAAAAGGTTTCAAGCTTTAGCACCTCTGGAAGTAGGAATGGTTTTAATAATTACATTAACAAACCTTCCAACTTAAGTGAGCCTGATTATATTCGATGGAAGAATTGCTCTCAACGTGACTTTACCATTAACAGGTTTAATCCCTTTTTGTTGTCTTCATTTTCTTTTATAAATAAGAAAACGGAACTCTGATATTGTTAGAATACTTATTTAAATTTTGGAAAAATATCAATTTATACCTCTTAACTTTAAGGGATGTCTCAATTAAAGTCACGAACTAATAGTTGTATCAATTTAAACCTTGATCTTTTGTAAGTGTATCAATTTATAGCTCCATTACGTTTTTTTTTAATAAACATATTGTGAGACTTATAATTTTATCAACTAAACCCCTAAACTTTCACCAGCGAACTAATTTGGACTCTAAGTAGGATTTATTTTTATAATCATCAATGCATCAATTCTATTCATGTATTTTAATTTTATTAATCTAGCATTGGAAGAACTAAGAAGTTTACATACATGTAAAAGTTGATGCATTGACGATTCTCAAAGGTAGTTTTAATATGGTCAAAATTGATTCACTTGAGACAATTTAAGAGTTTAATCAAACAATTATTTATCTCACACTATATTTTCAAACAAAATCTGAAGGAGGATTTAAATTGATACACTTACAAAAGTTGAGTGTTTAATTCAGTGTAATAATTTGTTCATGGTTTTAATTCATACAAGTCTTAAAGTTTAAGGCTATACATTGATGTTTTTTCTTTGCTTGACTTTTGCTGTACTATTGCCTCTCAGATGTTTATGTTGGTTTGGTCGTAACCATTCACTGCATGTCTTCCTAATCCTTGCAGTTTGATGTATGATCCATACAAAAAGGTTGTATATGATTATTTGGGGGCAATGGAGGATATAAGAAAATCCAAGGTGTGCCTTTCTTGAACGAGGTTCAGTTCTAGAGTTTTTCCAATGAGTTGTTGAACATGTGTAATTTTGTTTCCTCTTTCCTCTTACTTCTGGATGAAGGTGCGAACTGTAAAACCTGCAAATCTTTCTTTTACTGAGGACTGTGGTGAGCAAATGTTTGATATACGTGTTCAAATTTTGGTATTTTTAAGCATCAAGAAATAGTACCACGAGAATCATTTCTTTTTCTCTGATTTACCCATAGGTGGCATGCAATTTTAATATATTGACTCTAATTCCTCAGCTCGAATTCTACGTGGGGTAAGAATTGCAGCCCGATTAGGTTTTCGTTTTACCAAAGACATAGCACTTTCCATAAAGGAGTTATCTTGCTCTGTGTTAAAACTTGACAAGGTATCTGCCATTCCAAATACTGGCTAATTATGGTTTTGGCATCTCCTTGGGCCAACTTTTAATTTCTTTTTTAATGTTACAGGGGAGATTACTTATGGAAATGAATTATATGCTAGCATTTGGGTCTGCAGAGGCTTCTTTGAGATTATTGTGGAGATTTGGACTTCTCGAGATACTTCTTCCAATCCAAGTATAGTTCCTGTTCTATGATTTCGTTTTTATGTTGAACACAAATTTAGTGCTGTAGTTCTTCTCTCTCTCTCTCTCCCTCTTTCTTGTCTTAATTAGTTATTCTATCTTGTAGGCATCATATTTTGTTTCCCAAGGATTCAGGAGGCGTGATGCACGTTCAAATATGCTTCTGGTTAGGGCTGCTTATTGTTCACTATTACAATTTATGATGTCTTGTTACTATCTATGAGAATAGCCAGATCTTTTCTTCTTTTAGAAAAAAATTGATTTAAATAATGAATCTGATCGAACTCTCCAAGGGATGCCAATTAAGTGATAGAAGAGAGAAAACAGCCAAACTCTACAGACTTTTGAGGGGTCTGGGACTCTCCTTTTCCTTCCACAAATCTTGCATATCCTCCTACTCTATAAATATTTTAGGTCACGTCTTTAACTTTCTAAAAGACCATTGACCCCAGTGAGGCAGTGACGGTAGAAACTTACAATAGATGGCATCCTCATGTATCTGAGTCAGCAATCCAGACATCTACCACTGTATCAGTAGGGAGTGTTTAGGGATGTGGTGAGCCCTCGAGAAAAAGTTTGGTCTCTGTTTGGCCATCGGTTTTCAAGAACTTTTGTAATTATCGGTTAGGTTTTATTACTATCGATTGGAGCCCCTTTTTTTGCAGTTAGTTATTAGCTTCATTTGCGTGGGTTGCTTTCTTGTATGCTTGGTGGTTCTTTTGTTTTGTATTATTTCATTAAGTCTCAGTGAAAGTTTGGTTTTTTACGAGAAAAGGAAAGGAAATAGATCACACACTGAAAGATTCCTACTTGATGCCCACACCTCTGCTCCCATAAAATGACATCCTCTCCCCATACAATGTTTCCCACTTACAACTTACCCTCTTATATTCCCATCCTTATTCCTTCCGGAACATGTAAAATGCATAGGCTGTTTTGCTTGCTTTCTCTTTCCTATCAGAATCTTTAAGTACATTTTTCTTGCTCTTGCTTCCTGCTAAACCAAGATTTGCTAATAAGGTGGCTCAATGCTTTGCTTAGTGACTGACCTGGTTACGAAATATACTGCTGTAGTGGCAATTTGTATAAACACAGGGATTTTTGTTTTCTGGTAATTTATTTTTACCTATATACATGTAACCAAATCCCTTTCTTTGCAATGCAGATTTTGTTTTCCAACCTTGATAAATTTGTGGCACCCAATCGACCATGCCATAGCAGCTTGTGGTACAATTCGTCTTTTGAATACTACCATTACTTGTAGCTCCCCGTTTGATTCGTGATTCATTTTCGTTTTTTAGAGAAAATAATTAAAACGTGTTTGCTATACATGTTTTAAAAACGATTTCTAAAAACAACACTTGAAATAACCTATTTTGAGAACAAAAAATTGTTGTTTTCTTTGTTTTTAGATTTTGTTTCAGAAATTGTGAACATGAGTACATTATTGCATTTTCAAATTCACAACCGAACATAAATTTTGAATTTTGAATCTAAATTTCAAAATTTCATATTGGAACCAAACGTTTTTCCTAATACAGTGAAAAATAAGAATTTGTTTTTGTTTTTCACAAAATTCTTTGTATTTTCAAAATAATTTGTGCGTCATCGATGCAATGTTAAGTCGTTGAAATGTAGAGTTATTTTAATTATTCTATAAATCTAGTTAACAAGTTAATTTGGCATTTTAATGTGGTAGAAGCTGTAGTTGCAATATGCAATAAATGGGTTTTCTGGAGAAACCATAATAGCAACGATAATACTTATAAATTTTGACTTAGGGGTTAGTGCTCTCCTGGGAGACCAATGACAATGAATAAAGAGTGGAACTCAAGTTCTAAATCACTGTTTAATGGAAATGATGTTTGCATCGTTAATTTTTTCTTAGTTGATATGAGCTAGATGTGATTCAATGGTAAAAGGTCCTTCAAAATCTATTGCATGATGAGCCAAGATTATTATTATTATTATTAGTATTAGTATTATTATTATTAATATTATTTTTTATAGGAAACAAATGTGTGAAATTCAAGCAAAATCCAGGAGAGAACAACCTAACGTCGAGGGGTTGAGAACACCCCCTCCCCAAAAAAAAAACTACTGAATAAGAGCCTTCCAATTGTTAAAGATCATGAAAAGGCCATAACTACAAAAGAATTTGGTGTAATTCGTACAACACCAAGAGGTTGTGTGTTGCACAACCGTCCAAAAAGAATTAAAAGCACACATATCTTTAAAAGTTTTGCTATTTCTTTCATTCTATAAGTTTTGTACGAGAATCACATTTCCATAAAATTCTGCCCCTACCACCATAGACAGGACCGTCTTAGGCCTTAGGCCTTCCATCATCCGTGATGAGCCATGATTAGTTTAATAAAAAATACAACATCTTTATGTTAGATGAAGTTTTCTAGATCATCTTCAAGATTTTGTGCTTTATTTCAGGATTGCTCTCTTAGCATTTCATAAAGCTTTGGTTGACCAGCCTCAAGATCCAGTGGTTGTTGCAGCGTTCTGCCTTGCTATCCATAGTGGTGGATCTTTGTATGAAGCAGTTGAAATATCTCAAAATATCTCGCAGCCACACACGTCATTTCATGAAATAGTAGAAAGTAGCCACAAAGAATCAGATTATTCACTGGTGGAACAGGTCGTTGATCTTGCAGTCTCAGTGAATGCCGTGTTATGGAAGATGACCAATAACCAGTATGTTTCACAAGCTATGATCAAATATCCTCAAGCACCTTGGTCAGATCTGGTGAGGGTCCTGTTTCTTCAATAATTTAAATTTGGTTTCGGTTTCTGGTGATCACAAGTAATTAAGACGTTATACTTTCCAGGCTATGCTTGGATTGCTTTTACGTTCTAAGAGTCTAAAACCAAACATCAAAGTAATCTAGTATTAGGCAATTTTTAACAAGGTGTCTATAATTAAATTACTTTGGCTAAAAGCAATGATCTTAGGAGCACTCTCAAACACCTTAATTGAAATTTCTTCGTGTTTTAATGTATCAGTGAAACTCCATGGTCCACACTTCTGTTTGGTAATTAGAAGAAATTGATTACTGTATGGTGCTTGACTATTGAGCTAAAAATGTGGATGTTGTGAGTTATCAATTGATATTAGTTCCATCGTATCATCCGATCAGTTTTTGAGTTCAAACTCCTTTAATATATTTATCTTTAATTGCTATATCCACCGCCATTTTACTTGATTCGCACAGAATTTATGAAGAGCATAGCATCTTTAATGTTCTAATCTTCTTGTTGCTTCCATCTGCAGGTTTTTATCTCACAGGCTTTATCAACGAGGGTATGCAAAATTTTTGAATGTGTTAGAAGGGGCAATGAAACTGGATCAGTTCCGAAAAGAAGTAGAAAAATTGACCATGATTCCTTGGCTATGGGCAACTTATCAGAGGTTCGACATGTTTTTGCCAGGATTGTTTTCGACACAGTTTACCCTCGTAACCAAAACGGACAGTTCAATAATGTTGCACCAAATGAGAGATGAATAGATTACACTCATATTTCTTTGTGCAATATGACAACACTAAGAGATGACTGATATCAAGTTGATGGGGAACCGTTTTGCTTGTCAATATGGAGGGCGGAATGATGTCATGTCGGTTTTCCATTGGTTGAGTGGGTGAAGACCATATCAAGGGCTTAAAAGTTTAGACTTCAGAATGACATTTGGGAATGGTGTTGAAGTTTGGGAATAATGTGCAAAGAGGGGAAGAACAAATTGGCAGTTTATTTGATCTGAATCATCTTCCAACTTGAGGTTTTGTAAATTAATTACAATAATGCTAGAGGCTGAGTAACATATTGAGTTTCATATAATTTCACATCACCTTGTCAAAAGCCTTCAACCTTTGACATCCGAGCAAGTTTTGAGTGGATTGTTCGGTTACTATTTTGGTCCTTGAACTTACGATCGTCTATTTAAATCAAATTAATTACTATTTTAGTTTATTGTTAATCTTTTCAAGAGGACAAAAATTTCAGATGTCCCTCTTTAAATTTTGAAACCATATTTTTCTTGTCTTTTCTTGTCTGGAAATTATTGTTTAATTTACATTATTTTTTTTTAATAAAAAAATGTTGGAAGTAAATAGAACTAAAATAGTTCTTTGTACATAATTATCAAATTTTATTTTAAAATAAACATGATTATTAAAACATATAAGAACATTTATAATTGAGAACATCTATAATTTCAAACATCTATAGATTTTTGTTAATCTTGAGCATCTAATTTTTAAAATTCATCTTCTAAACAAATTAAAGCAAATACATAATTCCAATCAAACGTCAAAATTTAACATGGTAGAGAGATGGTTGAAATGCCTTGAATAAGTTTGTATCCGTATTTATGTTATTTTCGATTTTGGTCTTAAATTTACAAGATTGCAAGATATATAAGCTCAATAACATTGCTCTCTTCCTCAGCTAGTGGATGTTAACATACTGTTAGTAAATCATGTAAATCTCCGTATTGATTTCTTTATTAGGAACGTTTTACGTTTTTTTTGTCTGGCGATTTCATAAAAATAAGAGTAGTATACGCTAACCTATCGATAACAAGGATAAGTATCAATTAGACTACTACTAAAACAATCTAATACAATTTACTTATAAAGTCATATAAGTGAATAACACATAAATCTTCATCCCAAAGAAATGTCAAACCACATATTTGAATAAAATTAACCAAACATTTTGCAAAATAACAATAATCAAAACTCTATTATACTAATATTCTTTGTTCCATGAACTTATTTTATATATATATATATATATATATATTGGATTTCTTTTTGGGTAAACAAAAGTCAATTTATATATTTACATACACACTCATAGTCTTTTAGTGAGTCTAAAACATCTTTTAAGAAAAAGAACAAAATTATTTTGTTGACTTTTCTAAACTACTTTTGATAATTGAAAATTAAAAAGCATGTCAATAATTAGTTAAAAGTATTTTATTAAAAAAAAAATAAAAATAAAAGTAACATCTTTAAAATCCTCCATACGTAAGCTAGTTTATACCCTTGAAATGGGACAATGTTAGTATTGCATTTATGATTCTATGAGTGATATATGCTTACTAAATATAGCAAAAAACAATAAATTTCAAGAACTAAATCTAAATTATGTCATATCTATAAATTCTTTTGTATTGTGTTATATCTAAAAATAACTTGGGTTTGAATGCTATATTTAAAATCGTCCTTATATTAATGAACTTACAATTCTTTAATTTAAACCTCTTAGCTTATGTAAAATGTATCACTTCACACATTTTGTTACGTTGTGTTTGGATAGATATTGCGTGAGACTTATAATTTTATCAATTAAACCTTAAAATTTTCGTAGGTGAACCTTTTAGACCCTCAATTAAACTTTTCTTTGAAAATTGTCTGTGCATTATTAACTTTAATAAAAAATATATGGAATTCTTGTGTATTTCTTCTTATAAAATAGTAGCCATTACAGGAATATTTATACCCAAATAAGGATATCAAGAAAAGAAAAATATAACCTAATAATTATAAGATTATAAAACAATATAATATAAAATAAAATCTCCTAAAAGATTTTATTACGATAACACCCTCCCTCAAACTCAAGGTGATAGAGTGAAAACCAACTTGAGTTTGCGAAGTAGAGAAGCACGGAGAGCCGACACGACGGACATAGTGCGGCGGAGAGCCGACACGGCGGACATAGTGCGGCGGAGAGCCGACACGATGGACATAGTGCGGCGGAGAGCCGACACGGCAGACATACTGAGACGGAGCGCGGAGTGCCGACACGGCGTACATAGTGCGACGGAGCGCGGAGAGTCGACACGGCGGACATAGTGCGGCGGAGACAAGAGAGCCGACACGACAGACATAGTGCGACGGAGCGCGGAGAGCCGACACGGCAAACATAGTGCGACGGAGCGCGGAGAGCCGACACGGCGAACATAGTGCGACGGAGCGCGGAGAGCCAACACGACGGACATAGTGCGGTGGAGAGCCAACACGGCAGACATAGTGCGATAGAGCGCGGAGAGCAGACACGTCTGGATCTGTAACTGTCTACGCGGACAGACAGATGGTAGTGGCAGCTGTGGTTGAGGTGAGGGTTGGTGCATAAACTAAGGTTATCTTGCACAGTTTGCACAAAACTAATTTGGGTTAGAAGAGTGCGACAAATGCGGCTGAACAACTAAACTCAAAACTCTAATGGGCGACGGGTCTACCTCCGTCGACAATCGACGGAGGCAGAAAACAGAAAGAATATGGCGGCTAGAGTTCAACGAGACAAAACCTAAAGCTCTGATACCATATTAACTTTAATAAAATATATGTGGAATTTTTGTGTATTTCTTCTTATAAAATAGTAGCCATTACAGAGATATTTATACCCAAATAAGTATATCAAGAAAAGGAAAATATAACCTAATAATTATAAGATTACCAAACAATATAATATAAAATAAAATCTCCTAAAAGATTTTATTACGATAACATGCATCAATTCTAATAATTTGTTTTATTAATATGACAATTCTATAAGAATTGAATATATGGACGATTTTGAAATATAACCTCTCTAAATGACATAAATTGATTCACATGATCTTTTTCCAACAAAGTCTAAAAGACAATGTTCATTGATACAGTTATAAAAGTTTATGATTTAAATTAACATAATTATTAGCTTAAGATTAAAATCGATAAAATTTTCTAAATCGAAATTTAGTCAAACCTTGCAAATAATCAATATAGCCATTACCTACCATCTTGAAAAACAGGTCAATGAGTAGGTAAGATTAGTTATCAAAATTGAAATTAAACTAAAATCTTTATGACCAAATCAATACTTTAACTAATTATTATTATTGCAATCTTGAAACATAGGTCAATTAGTTTTTTTTTTGTCTTTAAAACTTTAAAACTTTTTAAAAATATCTAATAGATTTATGAACTTTAAATTAACGAGTCTAAACTTTGTATGTCAAATACTTAAATCCCTAAAATTGTAATTTCCCTCGAACAAGTTTGTAACCTTATTTGACATTTTTTGAAATTCAAAAACCTACTTAACTCAAAATTGAAAATGAAATGCCAAATTAAACATAAACTTCAATTTTACATCTAAATAAACCACTTAATTTTTAAAATATTCAAACACGTCAATGATCTATTCGACACAAAATTGATTGTTTGGAGATATATTAAATATCGTTAAAGTTCAAAACCCTAATAATACTTTTTAGAGTTAATTAAAAACAATTTGAGACCTAAACTAAACAAACTTGTAATTTAACCCTAAAACACAACTATATATCAACTATATTATATAGGGATTAAACAATATATATTTGATTATATTAACATAAATAATTTAAAAATGGTATTTAAATTTGGAGTAAGAAAGCATTGTGGAAATGATGAAAAGGAAAGAGCCAATAGAATGGGTATAAATCAAAAGAAAACAAAAAGGGATAAAGAGAGGAGAATTTTGGAGTTAAATTGATATTCATTTGTCATTTGCTTACTTGGAATTTTGCAAACCCATATTTTTAATTATAATCATATAGTCTTAGGTTTGTTTTCACCTTTTTAGCCTAAATAAAAAAACAAATATATTAAATTACAACTTTACTTTCTCAACTTTCAAATTTATGCATTTAAAAATATTTAATAGATTTTACGGTTTAGGGTTTAGGGATATGTCTAATAGATTATCGATACGTTCAAGATTTTGAAGAATTAACTGATGTGGTGGCAAGCTGATCACACTCTTATGCTTAAGTTAGTCTATGGAGTATTTAGTTCAACTAAACAAACATAAGATGGTTAAAGAGTTTTCTGTTTGAGGATACTTACTTTTCCCTTTTTTAAGTTTGTTGAATCAAACTGTTAGTAAGACTCTTTCTTTACATGTAACATCAACGATGTTATGATCATGGTTTCGACCCTCGAGGTTGCAGAGTGCCATAAACCTAGCTTGCCTCGATTATTTATCGGCTAGTATAATTCTTTCGACTTGGTTGGTCAACCTAAAACTTGATGTCCGACTTTTCTCTTTTGAGACCCACTATTCTCTATCCCCCACTCCCAAAATTTTTGGGCATGGGCTAGACCATGGCTTTAGGTCTTGCTTGGGGAACTCTCAACAAAACTATTAGACACAAAATTCAAAATTCAGAGACATGAAATGTAACACTCCAAATTTAGAAAGGGGCGTGAAAAAACCAAAATCACATCCAAAAGGACTTCGTAGGACATGAAAGTATGATTAAGAAAAAGCTAAAAAGAATTAAAAATTACTACATATACTAACAAGGTGCAACTTACTTTTTCGTAGCTCAATCATAGAATTCCATTGTTAAAGTCGCAAGGAAGTTTTGGAACAATTAGGTGTCGATGATAGTTCTAAAATTTTGTTATATTTGTAATTATTTTCATTAGTTTTTGTCATTTACAATAACGTCCTTATATTTAAAAATCAAAGAGACCTATAAAATAAGAAATTGAAAGTTTGTGAATGTGTTAAGACACATCACCCAAAACCCTACCTAAAGGCTAAACTTATAAAATAAAACAAACAAATTAAAAAAATTTATTTTTTAAAAAAATGTTTTTAAAAATAGTGATGGGTTTGATTTGCGCAGTTTATGGGCACATTGCACGCCTTGTGGCAGTGTTTTGTTTGGATTCCTTTTTTTATTTTATTTTAATTAATTACTTACTTAATTAATTAATAACACAAACAAATAATTAAATACTTTCTCTCCAAATTAAATTAAAAAATAATTAATTTGACCATAATATCCTTACATCAAAGTGTGTAGCAATAGCGCATGCGCAGTATTCATCTTCACCATCACCACTTCACATTTCCCATTATTATTTTCATTATTATTATTATTATTACATAAACATTTTGGAATTTAAAAAAAAAAACATTTTGGAATTGTATGTCGATGATCTAAAACGATGTTGTAATCTAAATTTTCTTCCACTTTTGTTCAAGAATTTCTACTACGAGTATTTTCTTAAAATCTAAGGGCATTTTTTAAACATAATATATATAACATTAAAATTACTGCTAATACTACGACTTTTTTGAGTGCTTTAGTGGCTCAACTTTCAATAATCTCTATTTGGTTTTATTAAATCTAAATTTAAATAAATAAATAAATAAAATTAAGGAATAATTGCAAATATAGCAGTTAGATTAAAAATATTTGCATATATAACAACAATTTTAAAAGAATTGTAAATATAGCAAAATCTATCAAAGTCTATAACTGATAGACCATAAGAATTATAGAAGTCTATCAGTTATAGACTTTTCTATATTTGAAATTTTTCTAAAATGTTGTTATATACTTAATTATTATTTTAAAATTGTTGCCGAATAATCCGAAAATTTAATTCTACTAAAAAAATGCTTTAATTGTTTAATAAAACAATAAAAAAGTTTAATTTGTCATACATCACTTAAAAGCAAAGATAATGGTAAATTAATTATAATAAGCATATGCTTGAATAAGCAACATATCAATCAGCCTATCATATTCTAATTCTTCACATTATATTCCATATGAAGTATTTGTCAGCTTTGTATTTTTATTTAATTAATTATTTTCACTTTATGGATAATTTTTCTTTTTATTATAAAAAGAGATGGATAAAATAATATTTTAAATTTTAAAATATTAAAAGTAATTGTACAACAACTGAAGTTTTGATTTAACAAGTAATTGTTACCATCAAGGTTGCATTCATGAATTAAAGAAAGATGGAAAAAAAAAATGAGAGTCAAATTTTAAGGATTATTTTTAAATATAACAAATATTTATTAAAAAAATGTAGTAAAATTTAACAGCGATAAACCACGATAGACTACTATATGTATCATGATAAACATAAATAATAAATTTATTGTGATATATCACTTAGACATTTTGCTATATTTGTAAATATTTGTAACAATTTTATCATTTAAGACAATTTTCTGATTAAATTAATCGGTTACTTAACTTGTTTAAATGAAGCTAGTCCTACTTATAAATAAACACAAATAAAACTAAAATTAAAAACTATTATCACATTTAGAAGAAAAAAAACTTAAATGAACTATAAAGAATTTAATAGATTTTATAATATTTATAAATAGTTTTAATTTCTATATTTGAAAATGAGTAAGATTAATATCCATGTTGCTAATAACATGTGATTGATTAAACTTGACATTTTAAATTCAGTAAGTTGAATTTCACTTTTGTCTGACCTTAGGCATTTCCTTTTCATTTATGTCTAGGTTAAATTTTCTAGAAGTTTCTTAAGTTTACCTAATAATGCATTTTTCAATTAAGTTATATATCTCGTAAATATTTTTAACGGTTTTATCGTTTACAATAATTCTTCCATATTTAACGATTGATTATTACATCCGATTGTCACACCAATATAATACATATTGCATGTAGAATTTTGAACTATATAGAAGGATTTAAACCAAACAAAACTTTTTGTATCCAAATTGTAAATTAAAACCTTCATTAATTGACCCACCATGTCCATGTCCCTTTTCTTTCTTCCTCCAATTTTGGTGAGGTGTTTATGACATCCAAATCAATATATATATATATATATATATATATATATATATATTTATTTATTTATTTATTTATATTTTGAAAGTGTTTTCTTGAAAACATTGAGCATGAGAGAGATAAGGGGGAAAATAATTGGAAAAGGTGTTCTGGATGGGATCTAATCTATGGTTCCATATCCAATTGTTTTTAGATTAATGACCTTTTTTTTTTGTAAAAAATTAAAAAAAAAGAGTACTTAATAAAATATTGAGATAATTAGACCAACATTCATTCAAACAGACAAACTTTAGCACTTTTGTTTGTATTCATCATTCTTTTTATTTATTATTATTATTATTATTATATTTTATTCTCTCCAAATAAGCAGTTACCCACTAACTCACATATTTAAAATTTTAAATTATTAAAAAAAGGAAAAAAGTTAGGGTGTTTTTATTATTATTTGCTAAAATTGATGTCACTTTCACACAAAGAGACATTGTAAAGTTGAAAAATAGAACCACAAATACCCAAAAACTAACATTGGGACTTCTTTCTTTCTTCTTCTTCTTCACCTTTTCTTTTTGTTTCTCTTCATTATTACTTTCTTCCCTTTTATTCTTCTTATTGAGCTTTCCAAGGTGTACAAACTAAATAAACATATTCCAAATATATTTAGGGTTTGAATTTGGTCACTTCGAGTAGATTTTAGGGTTAGTTGGTTGAGTATGCGTCCTTTAGTAAATAAGGTATTCGTTGTTGTTGTTATTATAAAGGTTGATGATTTTGTTTTCTATTCTACGATGGTTGAATTAGAAAAATAAATTGTAAAATTATCTCTAAAGTTTAAAGTATGGTGGTAGTTGTAATTGTACGTGCTCAAACTTTTAACTTTTAATTGTAGAAATTGGGTCCTGATCTTTTTGAGGTCCTTGGCCTATGGAATTAGAGTTGGGATAGTGGAGTTGTGTTTGGTCTAAAGAAATTGGGGGTGTCACAACTTAAATACATCAATTTTATGGCCCGACAACTTGAACAATCTTTTCCGATTTCATAACTCTCCAAACTTCACAGCTTCACTCCTTGTCCCAACCTATAGTCTTTAATATCTGAACTTACCGAGACCAATGACCAAACACATTGTTAAAAAACTTTAAGAAATTAATAACTTTACTTATTCTTTATGCTTTAATGTTTACTAATTATCATTTGATTAGTTTATGTTCAAGTTTTTAGGGTGCAAAAATTTATAGGTTGCAACCTTAAAAAAGTATATAGGTCTCGGATACATATTGTTAAGGTTGGGATATATGTTATGTATCTCAAGAACATTAGTGATATACTTATCGAGCCAAAATTACAAATGATTCGATAATAAAAAGAAAAACTAACGAGTCTAGTGACTTGACATGAAATTTTTTACCAACTCATTTATTATTTTCAAAAAAATGTTCGACTAAGGAAAAATGTAGTTAAGTTCCAACTCGTAGTCGTGATCTAATGCCACTATTGAGTATGTTTGTTTAAATGTTGGGGGTAAATTAAAAGTGACATTGTATAGCCATAAAATAATGTTAAGAAGTAATAGCAGAGAGGTATGTAATTTGGTTGAACCGAATTCCACCACTTATTGTCTCATTCTAGGTATGATTTTGTTGAATCAAATGACTTTACATTCCCACACCTAGTTAATTATTATTTTCAACCATCCAAATGATGATGGTCTCAACTCGTGAGTATAGCTTATACATAAAAACCTATGGAGTAATAATATTTATATATAGTTCCTACTTTACACTTGCTTAAATTCATTATGAATCATAGTTGCTAAAAGACATAAATGTACGCATCAAATCAGGAAGACATGGTCCACAAAGATTATAGTGTACTTAAAAAGACCTCACAAGGGATGCCCTAAAACTCATCTCACTTCAAAAAACACCTCACTTTTTAAGCATTACATTACATTGATGGTAGTAGATAGGAGGCATTGGTGTGTGAGTGGGAGTTAGTCGGTAGGCCACACCAAAAGAGAAAAGAGAATTTGGCATATTATTTTGGAGTGGGAAGTGGGGTTGGATAGATATAATAATATCATATAATATAATCTAATATAATGTTTCAATGAA
>JBBPDJ010000021.1:14340978-14365879 GCA_037974625.1 Cucumis cinereus
ATATGCATGGGGCCATTGATATTTGAAGCATGCATCTCACATTATGTTCTTCATGGATTTATATGGGTTTTCTTTCTCTAACATTCTCAAGTGCCAATCATTCACCAACTTGACCCCATCCTTCCACCATGCCACACTAACACTTTTTTTCTTCTTCTTTTACTTTATCCATTTCTTTCATTATTTTTATTTTTATTTTCTTGAAAATACTATATTTCTCTCTTTGAATTTTGTAAGTTTTTTGTGTTTTCAAGACATAATAGGTTTATAATGTTCCTGAATTATTTTTATTAACAACAAAATTGAGTTTGTTATTATAGCACCATTGCAAAAGAATTTGTAGATATAACCAAATTTAGAAATGAAACTTTGAAAGTTGATTAGTAATAGACTATCAATGATAACTTATATTGCTAATAAACTACTATTAGCGATGGATCCTAGTGCTGTTGGGGAAGGCCTCTGTTGATTGTGTACAAACAAAATAAGAGTCGAAAGGCAGGGAAAGAAAGGGTTTAGCTAATGGAGATATTAACTCTTTTGGAAACCCGTAACACGTAAACCATGTCAAACCAAGACCGATCAATATCCGACCGAAATGGATTCGAACTTCTTCTAGAATAGTTTCTAGTGCGAAATGAATAGATTTTGCTATATTCAGGTTTTCTAAAACGTTGTTATATGCTTGATTATTAGCTAAAGAATTGTTATCTATTTAAATAACCCTAAAAATTTTAATACATGGACTTTTTAAATCTATTTTTAAAAAAATAAAGACTAAAAAATCATATTTTGAAAATTTTATGAACCAAACACATAAATGCTTAAAAACTTGAAGACTAAGAAAATACGCTTTGAAATTTTAGGATCCGAATACATGTATTCTTCTAAATTTTGTTACTAAGAAATGTCATTTTTCGATTTACCTTTTCGTGAATTAAATACATGTAAAACTTATCTATTATTTATAAGTTGTGATTATATATATATATATATATATATATATGCTTTTATGTAATAATTAAGTGTGCAATTTCTTTTTATTTTTATTTTATTTGTACTTGTAAGAGACTTGTAAAGAAAGCAAAGCTCCAAAGCCTTTGCACATTTTGTATTGTAGAATGATAGAATGGAGAAAATGGAAAAGGCAAAAAGAGAGAAATCACAGATCTTTCTATTTCGTAATTCATAATAATAATAATAATAATAATAATAATCCAATAAACTTTGCTTTTACACTTTAAAGTGAATATAAATATATAAAAACTATTTTTGTTGTGTTTTACACTTTACAATTTGGAAGGCCAATTCCCAGAGATTATTATTATTATTATTATTATTATTATTTTATTATGGTTTTGAGTTTGAATTTAGTAATTTTCCAGAGTCAAACTCCCCTATTTTTAAAATCATTTCCAATTCATCCTTTCTCTCAACAACTTTCACCTTTTTCCTTTTTCACTTACTTTTTTTTAAAAAAAAATTAAATTAATGTTTAATTTTGGCATCAATTCATGTATTAACAGTTGTTGCAAATTACACAAATTTCATTCAACAGTAAGTATTGTTTTAATTAACGCTCTGTATTTGAGATCGACGTAGTTTTTAAATAATTATTAACAGCTATACTTTTAGAAAAATTAGCTGTAAAAATAGTAAAATAATGTTTGATAAATTTAAACTTAAGACTTTGAAAAGTAGGTTATAGTGTAAATTTATTTTTAACTAAAATAAACTTGTTACTCACTTTTCTTTTTAATTTATTTTTATAATTTAAAATTTAAAATTATCGTGTAGAATGATAATTTGTTTCTTGAGGTGTGAAATTAACGAGTTTTTAGAAGCGATTTTGAAAATTTTAAAATTAAATTTGTTTTACCAAATGCAAAAAAAATAAAAAGAAAAGAAGAAGAAAAAGAAGAAGATTTGATTGGTCTATAATTGCTTCTGTCTCCCTAAAAGCACGCTAAATTTGCAAACTATAAATTTTAGTTTTACATTTCAATTTAAAAATAAGATATTTAAAAAAAAAAATAATGCGATTGACAACTATCTAAAATAGATTTTGAAAAAAATGAGTTTATTAAAGGATATTTTTAAATATAACAAAATTTATCAAATTATCTATAGCTCGTTTAATTTTTTTTATATATTTTGTAAACGGTTTCAATTTTTTGCTATCCATTCTTTTCACTAAAATAAGTTGGTTTATGATAAACACTTAAACTAACTTTTAGAAAAATAAATTTTGAGTGTTTAATGGTTAATTTATCATAATTTGTATGAAAACTTCGACCACCAACTCTAGCTATCCTTGCCAGCCAAGCTTCGATAACTGTCTCCAGTGAATGTCGTCGGCCAACTCCAACCACCATCTCTGCGCGAGCGTCGTTTGTGAACTTCTTACCACTGTTTTTCACGCGATCGTCGACGAACTATTTTCGTTTATCATTTTCCCTACGATCACTGTCGGCCAACCTCTGACGATCGCTTTTCTGACAATCGTCACCGGTCAAACTTTGAATGACCATTTTCTGGACATCATCACTTTTCAACCATTGACAAACCAACAATCACAGTTTTTTCGCAACTATTTTCCGTCGATCGTTGACGATCAACTTTTGTCCACCATTTTTCCTGCAATTACTACTGGCAACCTTTGACGACCTTTTTTTTTACAACCATTCCCGACCAACTTCTTGTCACCATTTTTTGGATATTGTCGTCGGCCAACCTCTCTGATCACCGTTTTCGGTGACTATCGTTGGCCAACTTTCCTTGACTATTTTTCGGCAATCATCGCTTGCCATCTCCAACCACTGTCTCTAATGACTGTCGACAATCAACTTCTAGCAACCATTTTTTCGACAACCAATGTAGACCAACCTTTAGCGACCACTGTCATCAACCTTCGATCATCATTTCCAACGACCACCACCGCCCACCTTCAATCGACCATTGTTTCTAGTAACTGTTTTCATGCAACCCCCGACAACCAACTTCCAAAAAATCGTTTTCTAATGATCATCGTTGTCCGCCTCCGACTATTATCTCTAATGACCGTCGGCCAACTCCAACGATCACCTCCAAGAACAAAATTTTACTTAAAAACACTTTTGAAAACATTTTATGTACATAACAAATCAAACAAAATTTTACTTAAAAAGTCTTATAAAAAAAGTTACCGTTTTTATTTTAAGGAGTTTTTAGAGAAAAAAAAAAGTTTAAATAAAAATGCATTTTTTTTCAAAAGTCATTTCAAATATAGTCTTAGATTTGGTTAAAATATCATTTACCTTTATACTAAATTTATATACATGTGTGTGTATATATAGAGAGAGAGAATCAAAAACTTTTATTAAAGATAATATATATGGGTGACTCTTAATTATTGAGCTGCCTTCTATTTTGTTTTTCCAGGAATTATTATATTCTGTATACATTATATAAATTTTGAAATGTTTCAAAATATGCCAACAACACAAAGATTTCCAATATAATATACATTCATTTCCTTCTAAAATTAATTTGATCAATAAAGGAACTGATGGGACTTTTTATTTTTTATCTTTTGTACTATCAAATTGATGGGTCTTTAACTTTTTTCAGAAAAAAAATGGTGGGTCTTGGCTGCTGCAACCTGTAGCCTTTACTCATTTTCAAATTAATATTACATATCAGTGGTCGGATCTCGATTATGTTAGGCTTCATCACCGATATTTTGTGGTTTCGATGGTTTGACCTTCGACCTACTTCTCTTTAGTAGTCTCAATATTCTCTAAACTGACCTAAACTGTTAAAATGATGATCTTTGTACCTACCTACTGTATGGAATTCAATGTCTAAAGTTAATATGAAAAGTGACTAATTTAACTAACCACGAAAGAAGTAAGGTTGGATCTATCGCTTGAAGTGTTCCAAAAGGTTTTTAAAGGTAAAATGTTAAAAATAGAGCAATTAATTAAACTAAATTACTTAGAAAAATCCAAACCCTAAACACTTAAATAAAATTAATAACTATAAGGTTGAAATGGTAATATTTCAAACAAATACACACAAAAAGTTGGATGAATAAATTCCTCAAATATATATATATTTTTTTATCTTTTTGTAATTGAAGAATAGATATCTTGACATTATATATTTATTGAAATAAAACGAAAAAAGAATATTTCACGAAATTTTTTAATAAAGGAATTGCATCAGGTAGCAAAAATGATTTAACATATTAGCATCCATTGGAGTCCTTTACATCGAGGCTCGATCGAACGGTAGCAAACTGATCATCTCTCTCTCACCGCATAAGAACTGTGTATAAAACCACCGGCTGACTAAAGCCCTAATCGAGACCCAATATTGTCGGAAACCACCCCTCTTCACCGGGGTTATTCGCGCTGAAATACGCATCTGCAGACCGGAGAAAATCCACGCTGAACGGAACTACCCTCGCCGGAAAAAACCTCATTCTTCTATAGGCTTTCACGATAAAAACCATTAAGTGGATGAAGGTTCACTAATTTACAAAACTGCCATTGATGTACTAAAAACAACCATTTTTGTATTTCGATTTGATTGTCATGTGATTGTTTATCTAATTTTATCTGATTTATATCTGATTGTTATGTAATTGCTATTTGATTGTATAATATTGAGTATGTTATGATTTTTTTTTTCATTGCTATTTGATTTTTCATGTTATTTTCATTAGATATTAGGTACGACTTTAGGGTTTACTTTGTGATTTGTATTTGAATATCAAGTGATTGTTCTCTGATTGTCATCTAATTTTCATTAGATATTTTGAAGTACTTTGTGATTTCTATTTGATTTTCATATGATTGCTATTTTAATTTGTAATTTTTATTAAAAATTATAAGTTATGTGCAAAATAATATAAGGTAACTATATGACAACCAGATGACTAACTAATTGACAAAAATAAAAGGTTTTCATATGGTAATAAGATGGAAATCAAATTACAATCGAAAATGGCTATCTATTATACTAAAAAATCAAGCACGACCAATCCTTTTTTATTCGTAGTTAGCAAAAATGAAGCTTTGGTACTAAAGAACTCAAATTTTCAATTCAAACCTTGAGAATGGTGATTTGTCATTCGATGTTGCCAAAAGAAATTAAAGTCACATGAAGTTAAGGAAACAAATAACTATACGATCTATATCAAATATAAATCAAACAACTTGAAGGTAAATAACAATAAGATAACAATCAGTATCAAATAACAATTAGACGTGTCAAAGAATAAAAACTAATCAGATGACAATCATTATGCAATCAACCAAGATCAAAAACTATTGTGACAAAAAAAAAAAAGTAATCAGATGACAATTTGAAGGTAATCAAATGACTATCACATAAGGCTAACTAAAATTGAAAAAAAATTGAAAATAATCAGATGACAATCAGAAGGTAATCAAATTAAATGATTATCTAAGAAGGCTACTAAAATTGAAAAAAAATTAAAAGTAGAAGGTGTCAATTAAAATATAATCAAATGACTATCTTCAAAAGCTAATTAAAATTGAAAAAAAAAATAGAAGGTGAGATGACAATCAGAAGGTAATCAAATGATTATCTCAGTATTTTGTTGTTACGGTTAAGCTTCCAATGGTCATTTTTCATAGTGGCAATTGCAATTAGATGACCGACAATTTTATGTAGATTACAAAAATGGATGGTAATCAGAAACTACTTAGTAATTGAGCAAAAAAATGTAAGGTAATTAGATGATAATCATAATGTGATAAAAAAAATCCTTAGCAATTGACAAAAAATGGAAGATAGTCATATGACAATATGATGGTAATCAAACGCTACTTAATAATTGACAAAAGCTAGAAGGTAACGAGATGATTATCAAAAACTACTTAGTAATTATTAAAAAAAACGTTAAGGTGATTAGATAGCAATTGATATCATTTGCAATTAAATAACAATCAATATAAATTAAATAACAATGAGACGGTAAATTGATCTCATTAACAATTAGATAACAATGGTTTTCAAATAGCAGTCAAATAGTAATCAGAAAACAATCAAATAACAATCTAAATAATCGATAAGTAGTGGTAATCAGATGACAATCTGATAACAATTAAACGATAATTAAATGCAGTTCCACATTTTTAACTATAAGGACAATTCGATCATCCGACATTTTCAATTAAAACTTGTTAATTTACCATTCCTGCAAATTTTAAAATGTGGAGTCGTGAGCTCAATTTTCGCATTATATTTTGTTTTGTAAGTGAACATTTTTTAATAATCACGAGCCAATTCTAAAAAATTCATAAAAAACAAGAAATGCATAAAAGTATAAGAACAAAACACTCCATTTTTTTAACAATTTCTTTTCCAATTGATTGTAATAGAAAAATATCGTTCATGTTATGTCATAATCCATAGCATAGCATGATAGTGACAATACATACATATAATAAAACCTAACATTTTTATTATTTTATTTAATATATATAGATAGATATATAATTTTGGTATCTGTACTTTAAAATTCATTCAATTTTATGTCGTATATTACATATCTCTAAGAGATCGTCTTATTTATTATAACTATAGATATAGATTTTTTCTAAATCATAAACATAATAAATGCAATTCACCTAAATATCTATTACTTATCCGAGAAGTTTGATCTCTCACTTTTAATTGAATTGAAGAAAAAAAAGAGAAAAAAAAATCAAATCAAATTAAATATTGATAATTAAGTTATCCTCCCATCCATTGGTCATACTTGCTATCATGAACTTAGACTATGTTTCAATCCCATCAACAAACTTGTATGCCCTAATTCATGCTTTATAATAAATATTACATTATTCATATTCACATTTTTCTATGTTTAAACTCTTTTAAAGGCTACTTTCTAATTATTATTTAATATCCACTAATTTTCTTTTGTGTAAGAAGCATATGATTGAGAAATTTTGAATATGTTTTATAATTAATTAATTGCCAACCTAAATAAATAATAATAAATAAAATAGTAACAAAACTAGTTAAGAATTAAAATGAAATTAAAGGCAAATTTGAATCATACCTTGTTTAATTCAAACAAAACATTATTACTTGTGACAAAATCAACATAATTTTGAACAATTGTCTTTTCTATCATTTTATGAAATTCAAGTGGATAAAAAGGGAAAATGGGACATGGTGGGGCTTTTTGGTAGGGCAAATAGGGGAAGGGGATGGCTTTTTTTTTTTTTTTTCTAATAATTTTTTTAATTTAATTATATTTGAAAATAATATAAAATAATTATAGGGACGGAATTTGAACCTTCGAAATACATGTCTTAATCAGTAAATTAAACTATGTCTTAACCCTAAAAAGAAGTTGATCGAGAAGTGATACCATTAACGCTAGCACTGCTTTTTTAAAGAATAATACGAGAAGACGGGTATTTTTTTTAAAAAAAATGAAAAATTAATTTTTTAGTCTCAAAGTTTAGAAAAATATGTGCTTTTGATTTCTAAATTTTAAAAAATGTGTCTTTTTAGTTTTTAATTAAATTTTTAAAAAATAAGTTTAAAATGTGATAGAATTTTTTTTGTTTTGACTTTTTAAAATTAATTCTATGATATATAAAATTAGAAAAAAGTAAGTTTAGATGGGAGACCATTGTTACAATTATTATTCTCTAATTTAAAATGTTATATGAATATTTAAAATAATAATAAAAAATTATTTAAAGGATCTTTTAAATCTATTTTTAAAAATTCAAAGATTAAAAATGTACATTTTAAAAATTCAAAAAACAAATGAATCTATTCTTTTAATCTCGAAGATCAAACATATAAATTCTTCAAAATTTGGAGACTAAACATTTATTTTTTTTTTTTAAATGACATTTGTCCATGGCTTTCTTGCAAATAGGGAAAAGAGACAATAAAATTATTATCTTGATCTTTGAATTTTAGGATTTATTCAGCTTTAATTTTTATATTTTTAAATATCTATTAATTTTTATATTTATTTTTAATTAAAAATAAACATCTATTAATCTTCATTTATTAGTTCTAGAAACTAAAAATAAGGTTCTTAGACATAATAAATGTAAAAAATATAGCTCAATTAAGTATACTTTCAAAAACAAAATACACTCTATTTAAATTGCTATAACACATAACTTATTATACGTGTCAAATTGATTTTATTAATTTCTCTCAATTCTTTTCTCTGTTGATAATGTATAATTATCGACTATATAATTGTCTTCTTTTTTTAAAAAACAAGTTTAAAGTATTTCTAATAAAGATCAATAACAGTAACAATAGCATATTCACAATTTTTCAACTGCAACAGTAACAATATCTGTAACGCAATCGAATCGATCGCCTTCCACTCTAATATCAAACTAACCGTAATTAAACGAGACCTACGTTTTCTCGAACAACGATTTGGGAAGGTTAGTTTTGAAAAACGAGAGAGTGAAAAAAAAAAAGAATGATGGAGAGAATTTACATGGGAAAACAAAAAAGAAAGGGAAGATCTTTTACCACAAGGCTCTATCAAGCTGACAAAATTCCTCTAATGTCATGATGTATCCGTTATACTTTTTTCTACATTTCTAAAGTCTCATTATTGCACTTCTCTCTCTCACATTCCACCATTCCTTTCCTTCTTTTTCTTTACCAATCTCTAACATTTAAGTAATGTATTAGATTCCTAAGTAGAGATGTCCGAGGGACGAGGTCGACGACCCCTTCGTATTTGTGTTTTACTTTCTTTTTCACTCTCGTAACATTTTTACCACGAAGAATTAGTTGAAATCAAGTCCCTTGGAAAGGGCTTCTCACTAATTCTTTTAACAACATTAATTCTACGTTAACGATTTGAATTTAATGATAAATTGCTCAAATTTTCTAGATGATTCTCTGTCATTTATTTATCTATTCTCGAGGCACATCTTAAACTTGAAAATTTTAAAATTGGAAAGTAGTTAAGTAGATGATTTATTATTACTATTATTGTTTTTCTATAGTTGATTTTTTGGTCATTAACCAATTGAGCTATACTTAAATAGACAAACTAAAATTGTTTGTGCTTAGTTCTATAAGTTACACAAGCTCTTACCCAAACGTGATAGGATTGTACTTCTCTAATTCATGTATAATAAAGGTTATTCTTTTAGTACAAGTGTACACCATGCCAGAATAAAGAATCAAACTCATCTTTTAAATTTAAGTTAAATTGTAAATTTGATCTTTATAATTTGAAGAACATTAGAATTTAGTCGGTATAATTTATAATTAAGTTAATGAAATCATAAAAACTATTTATTAAGGCTCTATTTGGTAGCCATTTTGTTTGTTTTTTCGACTTTAAAAAATTAAACTTATTTCTTCTCATTTCCTTACACTAGTTTGCATATTTTCAAAGTACAAAAACTAAAATTTTGGCCAAATTCCAATAACAAAAATAATTTTGTAAAAGACTTGTTTACAAATAAAACAAAACAAAAAAAAAATATTTACAAATATAACAAAATTTTACTTTCTATCAACGATAGACGGTAATAAATCAAGAGAGTAGTTTGTTTATGATATTTTGTTATACTTGTAGCTGACATGTCATTTAAAGCAATTTTGAGTCTTACAACTACTAAATTCTATGTTTAAAAACCATAATCTAACTTCTAACTTTTACGGAACCCTAAACCATAGGAACCAAATTTGTAATCAACGGTTAGAAAGAAAAAGTATTAAAGGCTAGAGAAAAATAAAACTAACCCTAATCCAACCTAGAGAATATTTACAGAAGAAAGATGCATTTAAAAAGAAAACAAAAACTTACAAAGAGCATCATCATCACTATCCTATTCCTGTTCTTGTTCCTGTTTCTGTTCCTGCCACACTCTGTTTTTATAAATTAGTGTGTTAGTAAAAAATCAACCAACAAGACAAAAGAACAGAACAGTACTCCTTTCCTTTGCTTGTTCTTCATTCATTGGATTTACAAAACTTACAAACAAATCCAAACATTTTTTTGAATATCCTCCATTAACCACACAGAGTGAGAAATCTTGAGTTGAACAGTGGCCATGTTCCCACTGTTGGAATTGCAAAAATAAATAAATAATAGTAATGGGGTCCCAATCTTTGAAATTCATCATCATTACTAAACAACAACTCTTCTCCTTCTTTTTATAAAACCATTCCTATTTCTTCTTCTTCTTCCCCCATTTGCATCCTCCCTTTTCTTTCCTTTTCCCCCATTTCTTCTTCCCCCATTTCTTCACCATGTCTCTGTTCCCCTTTGCTTTCTTCTTGCTTTTCTTCCACTTTCTTCCTAAAGCTTATTCTTCCCCTTATCTTCTTGACAAGATTTCTTCCTTACCTGGTCAGCCCCTTGTCGGATTTCGTCATTATTCTGGCTATGTTAATGTTGGTGATCGTAATCAGAAGGCTTTGTTTTATTATTTTGCTGAAGCCCAAGTCGACCCTCCTTCTAAACCCCTTGTTCTTTGGCTTAATGGAGGTGATTTTCTGCTTTTCTTCAGAGTTTTGGTTAATGGGTTAATCCCCATTTGGGGTTTTTTTTTAATTTTATTTTTTAATGAATTGGGTTTGTTGTTCTTTGCAGGTCCTGGGTGTTCTTCTTTGGGAGTTGGGGCATTCTCTGAAAATGGACCGTTTCGGCCTAAAGGGGAGGTTTTGATTAGGAATGAGCATAGTTGGAATACAGGTTAGGATTGTAATGCTTGCTAAGTCTTTGATGAAATGGGTTTGGTTTCTTTCTTTCTTTTTTTTTTTTTAAGATTTTGTGAGTGTTAATGGGTTGTTCTTCCTCTGTTTGTCTTGATGTTTAGAAGCGAATATGTTGTATTTGGAGACGCCTGTGGGAGTTGGGTTTTCGTATTCAACTGATACAGCTTCGTATGAGGCTGTGGGAGACAAAATCACAGGTGGGAATATGTGAATTATGAGGTTGTTTGGATCTCTCTCTCTTCCCTTTTTTTTTTCTTGTTCAGTAATTTTGTTTTTCTGTAAAGTGAGATGATGGTAGTTTCCGACATTGTTGAATATAACTTCTTACCTTCATAAGAAAAAGACCACTTCTAGGTCAACTTCTTCACTTCCTAATTGCTTGGTCCCTCTCTTCTTTTGTTTGTTAGTAAGTGGAAAATGCTTCCTTGCCTTTTCTACCTTTTCCCCCCTCTTTTCCTTCTCTTCTTTTAATTGTTTTATCATTTTCATTTTTCTTTTTGGTGGAAACTGCACTTTTTTGCCATTTTCAGTGACACTGTTCTAGTAGGAAAAAGAAAATTACATAAATCACTGTAGTAACTTTCATTTTGAGTAATTATTATAACGTATAAGTTTAGTAGTGGTTTGAAAAGGAGCTATTAAGCACAAATATTGGATAAGGTCTTTGAGTTTAATTATTCAAGTGGAAAGTTTAATTGGTGGGGATGGGTTTTGTATTCTTCCTCTTCAAAAGTAAAAAAGAGAAGAAAAGATAAAAAAAAAACTACCTTTCTTTAATAAGTTTTTGTTTCTAAGTTGATGTTTGTTGATGTTTATGTTTGATATATCTGCAGCAAGGGACAATCTGGAGTTCTTGGAGAAATGGTTTGTCAGATTCCCACATTACAGAAACAGAAGCTTGTTCATTACAGGAGAAAGCTATGCTGGTATGATACCATTTCTCCTCAAAATTACATCTTCCTTGAATAGAAAAGCAAAAAGGGGAAAAAAAGCAGAATAATAATCACTTCCTTGATTTCTGTAGGTCATTATGTTCCCCAACTGGCAGAACTTATGGTCCAATCTAACAAAACCTCATTCAACCTCAGAGGCATTGCTGTAAGTAAAAGAAAATTTAAACCCTTTTTTAAAATTTAAACTACCAGTACCACTAACATGCACTGTTGATATCAAATGAGCTCATACATGAGCTATGTTCTAATATCATGTTAGAGTTACCACTAGATTCAATAACGTAACGAACTGTTTATACGTCCATTTGCAGATTGGCAATCCCGTTCTAGAATTTGCTACTGACTTCAACTCAAGGGCTGAGTTCCTTTGGTCACATGGATTAATATCGGATTCGACGTTTAAAATGTTCACTTCAATGTGCAACTACTCTCGTTATGTGGGTGAGTATTACAGGGGGTCTGTTTCACCCATTTGCTCAAGGGTAATGAGCCAAGTGAGTAAAGAAACCAGTAGATTTGTTGACAAGTACGACGTTACCCTTGATGTATGCATATCGTCTGTGTTCTCTCAATCCAAAATCCTCAACCCCCAAGTGAGTAGTGAACCAGTTAATTCACTTCTTTTTCACTTTCTCAGAATCTAACTAAACTTTGACTCCAATCTTCTTCATTGTGTGTAGCAAGTAACCGAGTCGGTTGATGTCTGCGTGGAGGACGAAACAGTTAACTATCTCAATAGGCAAGATGTACACAAGGCACTTCATGCACGTCTAGTGGGAGTGAGAAGATGGGCTGTTTGCAGCAGGTACAAACTTCTTAGGTATTCATTAAGAATGGAAAAGCTTGATGTATTTTCAAAAAAGCTTGATGTTCATTCAGATTGACATTTTTCATTTGAAATTGATAGCATACTGGACTATGAGCTTTTGGACCTGGAGGTACCGACTATCAACATCGTGGGAAAACTGATCAATGCAGGAATACAAGTGTTGGTCTATAGGTATGTGAAAGTGAAAACGCCTCGTGGGGTCATTTCATGAGACTTGTTAATCCTAAAGCTCTTTAAGCTGACTGCATCAAACATCTTGAATTTTCAGTGGAGATCAAGATTCCGTCATTCCACTCACAGGAAGTAGAACGCTTGTTCACAAATTGGCTAAAGAGTTGGGACTAGAAACAACCGTCCCTTATCGAGTCTGGTTTGAGGGACAGCAGGTAAATCTTGTTGCCTAACAACCCCATAAACAGTTAAAGAAAAACTCTCTTGTTGTGGCTGACATTAAAGTTAGAATTATTTGAGATATGAGTGAATATGAATGGCTCTTGCTCTTCAGGTTGGTGGGTGGACTCAAGTTTACGGCAATATTCTTTCCTTTGCCACAATCAGAGGGGCATCACATGAAGCACCATTTTCACAACCTGAAAGATCATTGGTGTTGTTCAAGTCATTTTTACAAAGTCAGCCTCTACCAGAAGCTTTCTGATAGATAATTCAGGTCGAGCTTGTGATCGAAGAGAATGGAGTTTGATTGCTTAAGTAATAATTTGAGAGTGAAGATTTCTTTCCCATGTTTATCCTTCAGTGTCATTAATCAACACTGGAATGGAAGATTTTTGTAAAGGTCATCAGTAAAAAGGGGAAAATTGTATTAGTAAAAGAGGGACGAACAGAGCTCTTTTTGTCATCTTTCATGAATTCTGTAAATTCTATCTCTTGAGTCATATTATTGTGAAAGCTCATTCAGACAAAAATGAGAAGCAGTTGGAACTTTGGGAGAAGGAGAGTTTTATTAGTGATGTATTTCAGATTGTACAACATTTTCTGCCAAAGAATTTTCATAATATTTAACTGTAAATAGAATGGAATTGAATGTGTTCACGGTGTTCTGAGTGAGTGTTTAAAATATTGAGAAACAACAGTGGGAGCTTGGACTTGCATTTCCATGCAACTAAACTCTAAAGCTAGTATAGGCTTTGACAATAGTACAGATGTACAAAGGCTTTGTTCATTTTCTCCATCTTCTCCAGTTCTTGTAATGTGAGAATGGTGGTCTCCATCTTCTGCTCTGTTGTTTAATGCAGGAAGTTCAACTGAGACCGCTGCTGGCTTAACAGGTCGCACCCTAAATGCAAATAATATATTCAAATGCTCCAGTTCAAAGAAATATTCAACTTGACTATCTTAAACAAGACTATCTTAAACGAAACACAAACCGGCATTGAATTTGGCAGGAATATTTGAGTAGTTCCAGAGTATACTCTGTATGCCCACTGATATTTTAGAACAATGAAAGTGTCATAAGCCAATGAAGTGCAAATTTGGCAAACATAACCATGTACATTGGAAGATTCAGTTACCTATAACTTGGGAGAGACATTTTGATAGCTGGTCCCATCCATTTGCTGAAAGGAACTGCCAACATCAGCTTGTTATCAGAAACACAAGGAACTTTCAATGTGAACAGGAAAATCCAACCAATTAAAGTTTACTCACTACTTGAAAGTTGGAACTAGGAAAAGAAAAGTTCATAAACCACAGTGGTAGGCTTAACATGCAAAACGAACTGTCCACTAATCTTTGAAATTAGGGGATATAGAACAGAACACGTTATATCAACCACTAAAAAACTAACTTTTTGATGTAGGGCAGCCTATTTTATGGTTTTCCATGGAACATGTTCAATGTCCCACATCAACCGCAAAGATTATCATAGATAGATTTGATGCAACATTGAAGGTATAATCAGCAAGACATACAAGCGGAAAGCTGGAATTTTTTTTTGACAACACTCCTAGAGCACTGAAGTTTTCAGAATATTCAATGTTAGTGATGCCACTTTCCTAAGAAGATCAATACAATTCTATCAGATGATAAGGATCGGAAGACAGCAGAAAAAATATGGCAGAACACATCAAAGGTACGTCATTGGTGAAGAGTAGTTGAGATGAGCAGGGCTAATTTTTTCTCTTTCAAAAGAAGTATTAAGCAATATTGGCTCCATAATTAAGCAGCTCACCAGAAAATGAAAGGTTGATATTGCAGACATCTATTGAAGTAGGACCCTTCACTTCAGTCACTTGGACATGCTCCTGATTCTTTTGGTTGTGGAAATTACTATTCCCACGTAAGAAGCTGAGAAGTCCTCTTTCACTCTGACGCTTTGGAACTGCCTCGATCCTCTGTTTTTTCAGGGGACGACGTCGTTTCCATTTAATACATTAGTTCTTGTTGATGTTGCTCAAAATGTTAAAAAGTGTATAGAGATAATAGTTAAGTGAATCCCAGCTGATCAGGAGTATATGTATATTGTTTGGAGGTCAGATGATTATTGCATATATTATTGAGAAGAAGAAATATTGTGAGTGGATGTTGCAATACTTCTTAATAAAAGGGTCACAGCATTATAACATTGATCAAGCATGTATCCAGCAATTCCATAATGAAAAACCATAATATTTAAAATTGTAGCCTACCTTTGTAAACCTAGCAACTTGACTTGGAAGCCCTACTTCCTGCAAGAGAGAAGAATGCAATAAAGTTAATAGAAAAATGAACCAAAAAAAAAACAGTAGGATGTCAGGGCATTGCGTGTCATCCATCACAAAAGATCAAAATGAATATTATACTGTTAGGAGCCACAGACTCCCAGAGAGATTGAGTGGCAGTTCATTCAAATGCTTGAAAATGAAGATATTCAGATTTCTTGACGTCTAAGAATAAATGATAACTACATTTCTTAGTTGAGCTTAACTAAAGGAGTCTTGTAGTGAGAATCTTTTTAAGAAATTTCATTTGTTTCATAAGAAAAGTAAAATAATCACTTGTTCCAATAAATATTCTTGTTGGTGATTTAATCTTCATTAATTCTATAACAACCAGACTGCACTCATCTCTATGGATCCCCTTAACCACAAAAGAGAAAAAAAAATCTTTTTCAAAAAAGAAAATTCTTCCACATGACAACTTGTGATTAGACACTTAGGTGGACTGCACAAAGATGTGTTCAACCTGGGTTGCACCAAAGTATTTTTCAATTCTTCTATATATCATTTTAGATCAGGTTCTATGAATTGTCAAAGGATATGGTGACAAGACTTGGTCTTACTCTACACCCAGGCAAAAGAAGCATTTTAAAATCTAAAACTGGCTACCGGATTTACACAAGGAACTCACTATAGAAACTTAAGCATTGGGATAAAAGGTTGGCACAATATCGATATTGAAAGTGAATTCATTGAAGGGAAACCTAAATGAAAGAGAGAGGCCACTGCTGATGGTGCTAGATAACTCAACCAAGCTTCACACTCCATTTAAAACACCAATATATAGCTTCAATAGCTGCCTAGTACTTTGCCAATTATTTTATTATTATTATTTTTTTATGAAACAACTTTCATTAAAAAAAAATGAAAAATATAGGACACAAAAAAACAATCAGTCCAACAAAACACCCCTACTAAAGGAATAGGGTGCAACTAAGGAAAATGTTACCTGAAGAAAAATTAACAAAAGGGCTTCGAAACCGAAGCCCAAAGAGACACGAAATTTCGGCAAAGACCAAACCTCTCCAGAGTCCCTTTCCCTCCCTCTAAACACCCTATCATTTCTCTCCTCAAATATCCCAAACAAGAGAGTTCTATGAAAACCCAAAGTCTACAATATCTAACAGGGACAGTGTTCAAGAATTCCTTTTGACAGAAAACTTTCTCAAGCTACAAGAATAACTTTGAAGAGAAGAATGGACTATCATTGCCATAAAATATTGGCTAATATTTGGAAGTCAAAAGGTGAAAACTTAACGTATGTTGATATGTGGAAGGCAAATGCTATCCACTTCGATGGTCTGGGTAGTCCATTATGTTATCACCTTGAAAAATTAGAAGTAAGAGAATGAAAGACATATTTGAATGACTAAGAGGTGTTTAGGACCCCAACTTGAAGTTGGTGGAGTGAGCTATTTTCATGTTTGAGGCTCCAATTATAATAGTGGTGTTTACAACTATTTATAGTATAACCTACAATTATCCATAGTCATACTATTTAAAACCCCTCTTTGCTACCGTGAACTATTTCTTACTCATCCTCCCTCTCCCTCTTATGTTACAGTGTTTACTATTACCTACTCAGACTAAAATAATCTCCACCCCAAACACAAACTATTATAATTCAAACTAAAACAGTTGGCACCCAAACATGTCACACACTATTATAACTACCTAGCTACAATAACGAACAGCACCCTAATGCCCCAGGTGCTTAAAAACACCTTTTCAAATACTTAGAAAATCATTCCGAATAAAGCACCTAAAGTGTTATAAGATGATGAGCCAATGAAAAAGTGGGTGTTTTGGGCAAAGTAATGAGAATATGGAACTGATGCCCTTTTGACAAGGCCCAAATGAGATGTGACCAAACTTTTTAATAAGTCACTTTTATGACCTTTTGCCTAAATGAAATTACAAAATCATCATATCGTGAACGCCTATTGATACTTTCGATTCTCGCTCCCTGCTGCTATCGTAATTCATTGATTTTTTTTTTGTAAAGATTTCATTCCTCTTCTTTGAGTAATTAGTAGTTAGAATTAAAAAAATAAGATAAGAAAAGAAAAAAGAGAATTACATTAGTAAGTCACAGAATGAGGGACAAGAAAAAAAAAGAACGAGTAGCAAGTAGAGAGGATCGAGAGCGAGAGTTGAGTATTAGCATACACAATAGGGTAGATTCTATAATTTCACCCAATAACACAAGCAAAAGGTTATAAAACTTAGGGCTATTTTCAAATATAGCAAAATGAACTAAAATATTACAAAATATAGCAAATTAGCACAGTTCATCTATGATGAACCGCTACAGATAGATTGTAATATTTTGCTATATTTATAAATATTTTTAGAAGTTATGTCATTTAAAATAATTTCCTTAAAACTTATGTACTTAGAGAGTGGGCTTGATTTCATTTGGGCCTTATCAAATGGGTCATGTATAAATTGAACTCTAAAGTGATGCATGATAACTTCCATTTCTACTAGGCTCTACCATGTGTACCACACATATGTACTATGAAAATTCAAAAACTTTTCATCTTTTGCTCATTGGATAAACCAAGAACATGGCATATGAGTGTCTTGGGTAAAGTAGTATATTGACAATTTGGCATATCCCTCCTTCATATATATTAGGGGTAAAGAATGGTTAGAAGAGACTACAGGACAGATGGAGAACAAACAATATTCAGATTGTTGCAAATTACCATAGAAACAGACATGGCATGATAACAAGTTCACAAATATTTGTTTCAAATTCCATACAAATCAAGCCTCAGAAATCAATATCAACAATCCTTCAAATGCCATACCTTTCTACCATGATCACAAGCTTCAGCGCTGTTCACAAGAACCTTAGCTGCCCATCTGCTTTCATAAAAGAAAGCCAAGTAAGAATCAACAATCATCTAGAAGGGAAAAAAAAAAAACAAAAAACAAGAAATAAGACATAGGTCTTCCCAAATTCAATGTTCTTGCAAACCCCTTTCATCTTATTTTTACCCATCATTCAAACTATACCACCACTCCACTCCAGACCAGACCCAAGCCGGTCCAAAAAACCCAACTCCACTAAATAACCGGTTCAATCAGAACATTGATCAAACTAATCAACCAAACAAAATTACAAAAGTATGCCACTAAACATTCAACCACTCATCACAATATAACCATAATCATCAATGGAACAAAAGGATGATAGAAAAAGCATACGCGCAAGAGGTTGGACGGTTCCAAACAATTCCAGAAATGACTACAAGCTGCCAACAACAAAATCCAAAACATGGGGTTCTATATTAGCTAAAGAACCAAATCTCCATTGATTAAGTTTCAATAAAGAAAGAGAAAAGAAGGCAAAAAAAAAAAAAAAAAAAAAAAACTGACCTCATCAAAAGTTCCTGCTGGACTGTCATCATAGTTAGCAAGAAAAAACCCACCAAGAGTATAACTGTAGAGGGAGAAATAGACAGCAACAACACATTTTAAGCATACATTAAACAAAAACACACTACTAAATCATATCAATCGAGTCACATTTCATTATTTCATACCAAAAATAAAACACCCATTAATCGTATCTTCAATAATACAGAGAAATCAAACAAATTCATAGTGATTAAAAAATACCCAAATGCTTCAACAAGTCTCAACTCCTTGGGAATACAAGCTCGAGCAGTTTTAGCCTTAACAAGATGGAGTTGATACAAGGCCCTGAGAAATGGGGGAATGTCAAATAAAAGGGAAAAAAAAAAGAAAAAAGAAAAAAAGAGAATGAAGGAAAAGTAAAATGGAGGGTTTGAATTCAATAATAACCTTCCTCTGAATGTCCATGGAGGTTTGCCATATCCTGATGATGAACATTTTTGGTCTCCAATTTCCATGGAAGTGCAGTGTTAGTTTGTTTGTTTGGAAAAGGAAGAAGAGAGAAATGGGATTATTATTATCCAATTTTGAAGGATAAGATATGGTTCATAATATATGGAGGTGGTTATTAGTGTCAACATTTGAAACCAAAAAAGGTTTATACACGTGGCACCATTTTAAGCAACATGCTAGTCTTAGTCAGCACAACCTACCTTTTTTTTAACCAAACCTTTTGGCATTTTTCAAAAAATAAAATAGATTAAATTCCATAATTTTTACAAACTTAAAAATTTATTCTTTGTAATGTTAAACAATTTATACCATAGTAATACCATGGTAACAATTTATAAGTTCGTTTTATTGAACAATATTTACTAAGGTCACGTTTATCCATCTATATTGAAAATTGATGTAATTGTAATGAAATTTCATCTAAAGATCAATTGTAATATCATAAACATTAGGAGTTTGTAGTAGTTTTAAGTTCCTCTTTGCATTAGAGTTTTTCGTTAACTTCCTTTCATCTTTTTAATTAAAAAGTAAAAAGAAAATTGATTGCCAACAAGAACTCGGTTCAATTGACATCTATATATATACTGAAAATAACTAAAATAGATATGGTTCAAATCTTTGTATCTCTCATTTGTACTAAAAAGAAAATTAGTTAATTTAAGGTGAGATTCTTAATATACGGTTAGTTTGAGTATCTATATTTGGGGTTAAGTGGTTGGTTTTTTAGTGTTTACTAAGCTAATTTTAATATGCAACATTCCCATTTATAGCATGAAATCATTGAATAAAAATACACACTTTCCTAATTTTCCTCTTTCTCTCTATGTAATTATATTTACATATTTATATTTTCATAGTCATATTTAAATATTTAAAAATGTTATTTATGTCTATATTTTGAAACAGTTTGGATTTTGAGATTTAACCTCACTATTGGGACGGGTACTGAGCTCAAATAATCAAAAGTCCAAGTTTGGTCCTAATTTGAGTCCTAGAGCCCTCAAGTATTGTTTGGATAAGCTTGACCCAACCCAACCACTTAAGCATAATTCCATAGCCTTAATCTATAGACCTTGCCCAATGAGCCGGAATTGAATCGAGCTTGGATTGACTCTTTGAATAAAACTTCTATGCCAATTTAATTAGCATTAGTAATTATATATTTATATATATAAATATATGATATTGGATTGGGCTTTTGGATTGGCCCAACAGACTGATTCAAATATGACCAAAAACGGTATGGCCCATTGGCCGACCCAATTTAAAAATGAGAGATTCATTTACAGTCCAATTTATGAAGGAGATATTTGCAAATATAGCAATTGGATTCAAAATATTAACATATATAACAATTTAAAAAATTGCAATATAACAAAATCTGTCAAAGTTTATCAATGATAGAAGTCTATCACTAATAGACTTTGCTATATTTGCAATTTTTTTAAAAATTGTTGCTATATACTTAATCATTATTTCTAAAGTTGCTACTCATTATAATTACCCTTTATGAAAGGGCCTGAGTTGAATCGGACTAGTCAACCGTTGTCTATGGGTTGGGCTTGGATCGACCTTTGGGCTTTGGGTCCCATGATGAGAGATTGGCCTATAATGATTTTCTCTTTCTCTCTCGTTCTCTCTTTTTTATCTCTCACCACAACTACTACATTTGTCACTCGTCAAACAACCACAGTCTCAACCAATTCATTGTCGGTTAGTTGCAAGCTGCAACACTGCTGTTTTTGCCCGAAGTGGATGTTTTTTTTTCTTGTGCATTAACATTTTTTTTTTCAATTTATGTCCTTTCGACATTGCCCATGATTCGAGCGACTTTCGCTTGTTGAAGTTCAAATACAACCATCAAGATTTTTGACTTTGTGACTACGATTTAAAGGTTTATGACTGAGTATCAATCCAAACGTTGGACCACACCACATTTAACGATGAATGGATAAAAAACTTAATACAAATAGTATTTAAACCAAATCGTATATAGTCCATTTCTATGATTTTGAATGAAGAAAAATGTAATGAGAGATGAAATTGTTGGGAAGTAGAAACAAAACTTTAAAAGAAAATGAAATATATAGCATTGGAAAATGGATTATTGGTTGAATGAATGCATTTTTCTATCATATCCTTTCATATATATATATACACACATACATACATTTATTTGTGTTCTTATGTATACACATACACATATATGTATGTATGCATATACATATATATCTTGAAAAAAGAAGAAGAAGAAAGGCATGGAGCAGAAAAATAAGATTAGTAATGAGATCACGTAGTATAGTGTAAGTGCGATTAAGGCTACCCAAAAAATACGTGACGTTCATGAAAACATTATATTAAAAGCTTCTGATATAATTCAAATTAATTTTAGCATGTGATAATTTTTTTAATTTAATTTATTAATAGTTTAAATCCTAACAAAATTCTAACGGCAAGAACAATTATATAGGCTCTTTTTAAAAGTTCGGTAACTAAAACACATAAAGTTTTTGTTTCTCATTTTTCAAGAAAATAAACTTGCTTTATAACTATTTCTGCTTCCTATTTTTAAATTTTAGGAAATGTTACTTAAAATTAAACTAAATTTGAGAAACTATCAAAACTAGTTTCTTCCCTGTTCCGTTTCTTTACTTATAATTTATTTTTATTTTATTGTTATTATTCTTAAAGTATATCTTTTATTTCCTAGTTTTCCAATATTTATATATTTAACTTTAAAATATTTATTATTCTAAACCCTATTATTTTCAATTTCTATTGCTATATTTTTTATAATTAATATTTCTTTCGTTTCTTAATTTAATATATTAATATGTTAGCTTAATTTTTAGTCTTAAATTTTTAAATATTTAAATTATATATTGTTTTAATTTAATAGGTATATTTAAATATTTAAATTTTCAAATTTTGCTATAGCATGTTTATATATTCTTTAAATTGTAAATTTTTATTTTTAATATACATTTGAAGCCGATTAAATGTGATGGGTTTACTCACCAAAGTTGATTGTTTGGATAGTCGCCATCGGAGTTTTTTGTGGTGGTTGCCAAAAGTGGTGGCTAGAGTTGGTCACCGATGACAGTGGACAAAGACGATGGTAGCTGTTAGAGCTGGTTGGCAGTAGTGGCTGGAGGTGGCCACCGGTGGAAGTGGTTGAAGATGGTGCCTACGATGGGTAATTACTAAAGGTTGGTGGCAAAGGAAAAAAAAAAGAGGAGGTGAAGGAAGTAACGTAAGAAACGAAAAACATGAAACAGTTATAAAACAAATTATTGTTTTTGTTTCTTGGTTTATGTTTCTTCTCTTTTAAGACACAGTAAACAAAAACAATTATTAAACATATTTCTGTTTCTACTTTAAAAAAAAAAACATGAAACAAGAAACAGAAAACGAGAAACAAAAATATTATCAAACAAGTCTTAAGATCAAACTAAAACAAGATAAAAGTTTAGAAACTAAAATAAAATTTAAACTTTTATTAATACACAGTTAATAATTAACCCACCATCTAAATTCATTTTCAAAGAGTTAGAGATTTCTTCGAAGTGCATTTACAATTTAATTAAATGAAAGAAAAAAAAAAGAAAAAAAGACTCATTGTTTTCCTTCCAATTAGGAAGCAACCATAATATTTATCACTATAAATATATACAAAAAAAAAAAAAAAAAAACCTTGGGTAGTTTGGTTGCATCTATTTTTAAACATCTCAAACCCTACATCAATAAAATTTGTCATGTGCAAGATGTTTTATAATCATCGTACATTTACATATAAGTATAAAGTTATAAACGTTTGACTTGATATTAATTAAATTGTTGGCACAATTTACACTGAATTAAACCACCAAACCTTATGTCACTATCTTTTAATATTTTAACTTGTAGTTTGCTATATGTCATTGGAATTGTTGTAACATCATGTGTAATGTGTTAAGTTGTACGTCGGATAACCGTTCTTTATCATTTATAATTTTCCAAAATAACAATAAGACATATTTTAAATCATGGACTAGATTATAAAGAGAGAGTAATTAAAGAGACCAAATGATATAAAAATGGTAGTAGTTTGAAAATTAGGAATCCCTCAAATATTTTAAAAACATTAGTGATTTGAAATTAATTCACAAACTATGAAATTAATTAATTAATTAGATTGGAGTAGAAGGATTAGTGAACTAATTAAAATACTCAAGAAGAATTAAATGGTAATCAATTATTATTGAAAATAATTAAGAAAATAAAAAGAAATTGCAACTACAAATGTTATCATATTTTTCAACAATTTTAAGCGTGCATGGTCCAATTTAACAAATAGGAATTGGTGTTCCATTCCACTCCTTTAAGCATTCAAAGATAGAATCGATCATTTTTCCTTGACATAAAGCTGTGAATACCTTCTCACACTCTTCTCCTGGAGATATCATTTTTTCACCTGTTTGCAATTTTGTTCCCAACTCCTCTCTCACAAATCTATATAATGGGTAAGATCTGCAATCCTTGATTTGATTTTCAATTTTGGAATATCCACTCTCATATGCCAACCTTACGTTTTCAACCTCTTTTGGTAAAATTGCTTTTAATTCCTCCTCGAAAGCACCAATCTTTTGGAAGATTGAGGTGTTGGCATTCACTTCATTATCACCATTTTCAAGTGCATGATCAACAAGAGTTTGTCTTAGCTTTTGCATAAGCGGGTAAGTAGTACTGCATGAATCATCAATGTATGCAAAAGTGTATTCTCGGTCTACAACTTTGAGTAGATCTTTCTCACAGAATCTCGATGGGTGAAGTGCACCAGTAGATGATGTAGTCAACACTTTTTTGGCTACTTCGCTGACTGTACTTTTGACAGTGCTCTTCAAATTTTCCTCCAAATGTCGCAAGTCAATTGCTTGGCATAGAGCAACTAAGAATGTGGAAGACATGAGTTTAAGAATATCGATGGCTTCAGCTGTTTTCCTTGAGGAAATTAAACCAAGAGAGTTAACATCTTGGTTGTGTTGCTCGGCGCTTTGGACATGACTTGTCACTGGATTTGCAAGATATTGAAGCTCAGAGCAATATGAAGCCATGGCAATCTCAGCACCTTTGAATCCATAATCTAAACTTGGATTTCTACTTGCAGAAAGATTAGAAGGCAAACCGTTATTATAGAAATCATTGACAAGTTCTGAAAATTGAGCGAACATGAGCTTTCCAATTGATGCGATGGCCAAACGAGTGTTGTCCATGGAAACTCCAATGGGTGTTCCTTGGAAATTGCCTCCATGCAATGCCTTGTTTCTTGAAACATCAATCAAAGGATTGTCATTGACTGAATTAATTTCTCGCTCAATTGACTTGGTGGAGAAACGAATCACCTCAATTAAAGGACCCAACCATTGAGGAGAAGTTCTAAGAGCGTAACGATCTTGTTTGGGCTTTTGGAGAGGATCCATTTCATGTAATTTCTTTGCAGTTTTCATGTAGGAACTTCCATCTAAAATATGCTCCATGATCGCAGCTGCTTCAATCTGGCCAGGGTGGTGCTTCAACTTATGGGTCAAATGGTCGGTAAATTCGGGTTTTCCTTGCATCACCTCAGCAAATATTGCAGATAAAATTTCAGACAAAACAACTAAAATATTTGCCTCAAAGAGAACAATGGAAGCCAACCCAGAACCGACAGCAGTGCCATTGACAAGAGCAAGACCTTCCTTAGGCTGCAACTCAAAGAACCCAGAATCAATACCAGCTTGTTCAAAAGCAGCCTTTGC
>JBBPDJ010000021.1:14383342-14442784 GCA_037974625.1 Cucumis cinereus
AGATTTGAATATTTGAATTAGTTAGGGGTATTTGGGTCAATTATTAATTCATAATTAATAATTATAAAATTCATTTTACTATTTTTATAATTTAAATTATTTTTTGCTAATTTTCAAAATAAAACCTCTTATTTTGCCATTTTTCTTGTTGCCCCTAAAATTATTGATATTATAAATTTTATTTAGTATTTAATTGTTTTTTAAATATTTTATTAATCTTAAACATTACAAAAGTTTATGTATACAAACAAAAATACAATATATCTAAATATATCTTTAAAAAAAATAAAATATGACCTTTTTATATATATAAAAGATCATATATAAAGGACTATATACATACATGCATATTTGAATATGATCTAATAAAAAGTTCATTGGTCTCTCCAACAACTCGATTCAAATATACCCTAAACGAACAAGTCCAAGAGCATGTTCAATTAGCAAAATAGTGATCTATATCCGATCCAATAAATAAATATGTTGAGTTGGACTGATCGAGTCGGTTAAACGTTGACTTTGGACTTGGACTGATCGAGTCGGTTAAACGTTGACTTTGGACGAAGTTTGGATCAATTTTTTTTTTATGAGAGAGAAACAATAGTTCTCCCTTTTTTTTTATTTTGTTTAAATCCATTCTTTTCTTTTAGTTTTTTTTTTCTTTTTTTACTTATTTCCCAACACATCTTACTTCTTCTCTCTTCTTTTTTTTTCCTTTTAATGCTTTCTTTATATTAATTATATTTTTCAACCAAACTTTCAATTTAAAAAAAAAAACTAAATTTAAAATTATGGTGTGTTTGGAATAAATCTCCAAATGTTTAATTTAAAAAATAAGTCATTTTGAAAAAAAAAATAGAATATTTGACAACCACTCAAAATAGGTTCTTGGAGTGTATTTTGAATGGTTTTTATCAAAAGAATTTAAATAAAAATGGTTTAATGGGTAAAATGGATTATAATTATAATTAAGGTATGGAATACGGTTTTTAATTATACATTAGTAAAGTTAAGTGAATTTAATATGAAATAACATTTATTGGAGAGTGAAGCATAAGAGATAAAACGCTATTAATAAGCTCCATTTGCACTTATCTTATGCATCTCCTTCAAACAGAAAAAGGTTGGATGGAGATGGGATGACAGGAAAGTTTCTGGGTACTCTTTTGGAGCGTGCTGCTGCTGCTGCTGCCGCTGCTGCTGCTGCTGCTGCCGCTGCTGCTGCTGCTGCCGCCGCTCTGCTGCTGCTGCCGCTGCCCCTTTTAGGACGACTTTATGCAGACAATTTTTCTTTGCTATCTTTTGTTTCTAACGTTCAATCCATTTTCATTTTCAAACCAAACTCTTTCACTTTGTTGCCCATCTTCGGACATTTCTCAAACATCGTCCTTCTTACCTAAACCCTTTTAACTTCTTTCTTCTCTTTTTTTTCTCTTTGAAATTTCCTTTCATTTGAACTATATACTGTTATTCGGGGGTGCGACTAAGGTTCCACCTCGGTTAAATAAGCTAGGACAACTATCTTCGATAATATGAAATCTTTTGGGGTGAACCACAAGCATCGTTGAGATATCTGGAAGTTTATTGTTCTCTAACATGAACTTTGGTGAGTATTATGTCATATTTAGTTTTTTTTTTCTTTTTTTAGTATAACAGCTATGAAATAGTAAATTGAAGTCCGAAAGGAAGATCGTGTCAATTATCGTTGAGCTAAGCTCATTAACTAACAATTGAAGCATTGTGTTATGTTTATTGAAAAGTATTTGTGTCACTTGATTTCATTCAACTGTTGCAATGGTTCAATGATTTGTTTTGTTGTACATCAAATGGGTCAGCATTTACCTACTAGTTGGCATCACATGTGTATTAATAATGCATGAACTTATGTGTTTATTAAGGCATGAGATGCAACATAAGAATGGTCATCTTGACTTTTATAAATCACGAAAAAAATGGAAATAATATTACTGAAAATGAGAGGAGTGTTGGAATACATGTCTAATTGAGGACGAAACAAAAATTAAATCGTAAAAAGTGAAAACGATGGAAAATAGAATTTAATTGAAAACTGCTGGAACAAATTGAGTTTAACATTACAATTCGGACTCACAACGTTCAATTCAAACATAAATTTAGGATGACATTACGATGCATTTCAATTCCATTAAAGGTGTCCAAACAACCCGTTTAGACACACGTAATGGAGTTGGAATGCAAAAGATTAGAAGTAGGTTATATTAAGGGAGAGTTTTTAAATAAAAGCAGTTGTAACGTGGTTTGCACATAGTTTAAGGAATACAACCGTGTGAATATTGAAACTTAGAGATCAAATTAAAACAAAATTAAAATATGAAAGTAAAATTGTAACATTAGGAAACTTTAAAACCAAATTGAAACAGAATTTCCTCATAATTAATTATTTTTTACTAAAATATAACATTTTAGAACCTAGAAATAAATTTAGACACAAAATCTAAAAAATGAAAAATACATTTTATCATAAAAATAATATTTGTAAATCTCAATACTAAAATAAAAACATGAACATAGATTCCTTTTGATCGATCTTTTTTTCATTTTGTTACATATACAAAAAAGAATTAATAATTATTAACCAATGCTTTAAATTAGAACTGTAGACCTAAGTTTTGTTCTTAAATCTGGTAATAGTGTGACTCATAATTTGGTTGCTTATAATTCTTTCTTTAGTTAAAGTTGAGGACGATGAAATTAGTATTTTCTTTTTCTTTTTTACTATTGTAGGGGTGGGGGATCGAATATAACACGTGTTCGTGGATGAAAGGGCGAAGGGAAAAACTTGAATATATATATATATATATATATATATATACTTGAGTTGAGAATGTAACATCACTTGAAGAAGACTCTTTACCAACCCCTTTGGATGATTTCTTCCCCAACACACATTATTATTATGTGAACCAATTACTTGGATTCTATTCTATAATTATTATTTTTTTTATCTTTTTAAACCATTAAATTTTTTATTTCTTATTCACTTTCTACTAACGCTTTAAAAACTTAAGTCAAATATGTTTTTAAGAAAAACGAGTGAGATATGAGATTTGAAGCTCCATACAGATAATACATTTTAGTTGTTGTTAATTGTGTTTATTTTAGACCAAGTTTTGGAAACATAATTTTTAAAAGTCTCATTTCTTAATCATATAAGTCTCGTTTAAAAACCATTTGATTTTTTAAAATTAAACTTATAAATACTGATTATATCATATAGTTTCTTTGTTCGTATGTAATCAACTTTTTATAAATGTTTTAGAAAACCAAAACCTTTTTTTTTTTAAGAAAATCAGAAACCAAAAATAGTTTTGGAAAAACAAAACTAGTTTTCAAATTAATAAATTATTGTAAATGAAAAAATGATTAAAAATATGTATAAAATATAGCAAAATTTTATATTTTATCAAGAACCGACACTGATAGAACACCAATGTTTCAATTAGTATCTATCATTGATTGAATCTAAAAATTTGTTATGTGTTGTAAATATTTTTGTTCATTTTGCAATATTTAAAAATATCCCTTTAAAATTTTTGTCTTTGTTTTTTTCTCTATTTTTCTGAATTTGACAAAGAATTAACATGTTTGTTTAAGAACGATGAAAACCATTTTAAAAATTTGGTTCAAAAAGAACCATAAATTTCAAAAATTTGATATTAAAAACAAAGGTTCTAAATTGTTTTTTGTTTTTAAAAGTTAGGTTTGTTTCAACACATAAAAATTTGAATTTCTAACAAATTTCAGAAAACAAAAACAAATTTATAAAAACTGAGATACCGTTTAGTAACCATATCTTAAATACAATAATTAAATTATTAATCAAATTTTAAAATCAAGAACAAGATTTAACAAAAAAAAAAACTCAGTTTTCAAATTTTGGCCTGATATTTTAAAATATAGAGTTTTTATAAACACGATAATTATCAAACATGACCTAAACAATAATCGGAAGGACAAAATTATGTTTGTTTTCACATTAAAAAATCTTAGTTTGGGAAACAAGCAGCTGAAAGGAAGAAAAAAACAGCTCAAACAAAGGTTGGAATTGTAAGGAAACAGAACCCCACTGCTAAGATGTTTGTTGAATGGTCATTTCATCAAACAATCATAACTCTCCAAAATGGAATTTACTTTGCACAAAAAAGCTTCTTTTTCATCATCAACAGACAGGTCAAAAACCACTTTACAGTAATACCCTTTCTTCTTTTCAGATTCCAAAAAAGAAAACTAAAAATCCTAATTCAGATTTGAATTGGATGAGTTTTCAAAAACTATGCAATTGGGTTAACATGTGTACTAACTCATCACTTGAAGGTCTATCTATTGGCTGCTCTGATAAGCAGACAACAGCAATCCTCACTGCCATTAGCATTTCATCTTCTTCCCCTTCTTCTCCTATGATACACTTATCCAGCGCCTCTCGTGCCTCCCCGGCAACCTGTAAATGTCGTAGCCACTGACCTAAACTACCTCCGCTTGCTGCTTCTCCGAAGAACGGATCTGTTGGATCTTTACCTGTAAGTAGAACGGCCAAAATCATCCCGAAGCTGAAGATGTCGCTCTTATCGCTATAACTGTTTAAACTGGAAACAGCAAAAGTCAAATCCGCTTAGTACTAACTCTACTACTTTTCAGTCATGTGCTCATCAGTCAAGATTCTAAACAGAGAGTAACTCTGAATATCCTAACTTATGTATCTCCATCAAAGTGATATTAGTTTGCTCTAGTTTCTGCATTAATTTTCTTGTACTAGATGCTACCCATTTAACAAGATCTCCTGGCCTACTTCAACCCTTTTCTTTCCAAAGAAGATGCATTAAAAATTAAATATCCGATGAGCCTTTGAGTTTAATAGTGGTTTAATTCCTTTTTTTGGATATCTACGAGTGTCCTAGCCAGTTGACACTTACATCAACTAAACTCATGGAACAACGCACCTGACCTGACCCTACAATTTGTCAAAAAAACTCGTAGGATATTAAATCATAAGTCACACAACTCATCTTCTAATAGTGGTTTAATTCAATACAAAAAATAAAAGGTCTAGTTCAAACTCCTATCTTAAGCTTTAACATAAGCACCAAAAGATATCCCAACCACTAAATCATTTTCGTACTAATAATAGAACAAATATCAACCTTTTTGCCTTTTGGATTCAACAGTACTTGGCTGTAGTATGAAAACAGACTGTCCAATGTTCACAATTCTACAACATCATCATTCATCACAAGTTTTGGCAGTAGTTTAACATTTTCAACATCAAAGTTTCAAAACACAAGAACAAACATGAATCAAAATGAAACGGTTATCAAACGAACGTCTTAGTTAGTAATAGAATCCTAACCTGCAGTCCTGAAAGCACTCAGGTGAGGTATAGGCAGAGGTAGCAGCCATGTTCAAGTTAGAGAACAACTTAGGCAAGCCACAGTCAGCCAACCTTGGTTCATACTCACCATCCAACATAACATTTGAAGGCTTCAAATTATAGTGAAGAATCTGAGGATCACACTCAAAATGAAGATACTGAAGACCCTTTATAACCCCAACAGCAATCCCAAGCCTAATTTCCCATCCCAACCTTACTTCATTCTCCCTCACTCTCTTCATCACATCCTCAAGGCTTCCTGTTCCCACATAATCATAAACCAACCAAACTCCTTCTCCTTCCCCGACATAAGCCCTTAAGCTCATCAGATTCCTATGTCTAAGCCTGGCCAGCCTCTCAAGTTGCTGCTGTGTCTGCCTCTTCTCCGACTTCCTTGCCGTGTTCTCGGACCCTTCGAGCCGTTTCACGGCGATCGTCAGCCCATTGTCTAGAATGGTTCTGTAGTATTTCCCATGGGGATTGGACCCCAGAAGCTGATTTTCGTTTCTTAGGGCGAGATGGAGGGTTTTAGGGTCGATTATGGGGGAGAATATGACAGGGCCTTTGAGAATTGGAGTTTTGTTTAGGTAACGGACGAAGCTGCGGATTAAACAAGCAAAAAGAAAGGAACCCATTAACCCTGTAACTACACCTAATAGAACACTGAAGATGATTCTTCGTACGCCATTTTTGAACTGTGGAGAGCTTGTTGGTGTTGATGATGTTGTTGGCAATGGCGGTCCTGAAGAAGCGAAGTGATTGCTTGTTCTTTCCTGGCATTTTGCGTCGGAGAAATGGAGAAAAGAGAATACTAACAGTAATAGGATCATCAACTTAACGCTATACCTTTTCTTCCCCATTTGAAAACCAAAATAATTCCAAACAAGGCTTCTTCATTCAATTCCTACATAATAGTGCGATTAAAATTACTCAACCCCATTTGAGAAAAATATTCGAATCTCAAAACTGGGTAGCGAAGCTAATGGAGAAATCCCTCAAGTTGAAGGAGACGTGGCCATGGATTCATTGGAGGAAGTGGTTAAAATGCGAGGGAATATCAAACAGAGGAGGAAAATCTTGGGTGGGAAGACTCAAAAGAATCAAAATTAGGAAGCAGGGCACTAGAGAAATTGATCCGTAATGGGAATGAGAGACCAGTCAAATGAGAATCCGCTACTCTCAACATTGAATAAACAACGCCCACACTTTCTGTAGCTCTTTCCAACAACAAAAGCGAGAGACCCAGAAAGAAAAACAACAAAATATGGTGAAAATTGGAAAGTTTCAGATACCCAAATGAAAAAATAGAATCCAAAACTCCATTAACAAAGACAAACAAAATAAGTGAGCCCGCCTGATTGGTAGCTCCCTGAAATGGACAAGAAGAAAATGGAAAAAAAAAATCAAAGAGAGAGAGATTGAAAAAGAATAGCGAATGAAGTAAAACAGAGAGAGAACGCTGAAAAACAAAGAGGGTTGTAAGAGACAGAGAGTGAGAGTTGAGAATGCAACTGTAAGGGCAAAGAGAAGGACCCCATTCTTTTTTCTGAGTCCTTAGCGACACAACAAAACAGAACAGAACAGAGCAGAGCAAAAACAGAGTTTCTCTCCTTCCCGCCTTTTGAGAGAGTTTTCAGTGGGTCCCACTGCCACGTCAACAATATCTTGGTTCTCAACCCATCCTGACCGTTCGTTGCCCATGTCTTTGGAATTTGTGCTTTGCTTATTTTTGCTTTTTGCTAACTAATATTGATTACTGACTATAATCACTAAAACTTGCTTTTTCTTTTTCTTTTTCTTTTTTTTTTTTATTATTTTCCTTTTTCCCTCCAATAATTGTTCTTTCTTTTTTCTAATTATTATTTGAAATTATAGATAATAATACTCTCTTTTTATCTTTTCCTTTGCTTCTTTTTTTTTTTTATTATTATTATTATTATTTTTACTTTTAGTTAGTTTATATATCTTATCCTCCTTTTACCTTTTTAATTCTTTTTCTTACCCAGTAGGACCAAGGAGTTTAAATATTTACTAAAAAAAAACAAATAATAAATATTTGTTAATTGGGGGTCATCAAATCTCAAAACCCTAAACTTGCCGCATATGTCAATTATGGATAATCAATCCAAAAAAATCCATATATCTATATAATAGTAATATCATTGTTTTCAAATATAACAAAATAAACTAAAATACTTATAAATATAACAAAATATGACAGTGTCAAATATACTACTAGTTGTGTTTACTCTTTAAAAAAATGACATTAATAGTCTATCATAAATAGACCGATACTTTGGTGTATTTATATATATTTTCAGTCGTTGGCATAGCAGTGATAGTGATATAATATTGATGATGATTGATACAACAAACAGCTAAGGCTTCACTGATAAATAATAAAGGGGGGAAAATAATAAGAAACCAATGTACAAATACACAATGCCCTAAAGATTAATAATCATCATCAAAAGCTTCACCATGAAATGGAAGCAAACTGAATAAAACCAAAGAAAAGGAACAAAAGGGATTAGCCCTTTATAGCTTGGCTTCAAAGTTCAAGCTGCTATTTGACTACTCATCATGCCACAGCAAAACTCCAAAGCCAAACTGGGGGCTATTTTACAATAATACAACTCTGTTGGACTAACTTGCAAAGATTGCCCAAGGGGGCAGGCAAGCTGACCTACCACTCTCTTTAACCCCTCTCAAAAACACTCTTTGCCCATTTTACTTCCCACTGGATTTTTTTTTCCAAAAACAAGAAAAAAAATAAAGAAAGAAAGAAAAGAAAAATAACAGAAAAAACACCCACCTCCTCTCCAAAGTCATAATAAATACATTCTATCTTACAAATTTCATTAACTTATATATCTTGATGCCTTAAAATTTCTTCCTTTTTTCTGGAATTTCCACAACAATCTCATCCATTTGCATCAGATAGTATAGCAAGAATCTCCACATCATTAAGTTTTAATTCTACTGCCAACTCAAGAGGGGTTTTACCATCTCCGTTCACTGCTCGTGGATCGGCTCCCCTGTAACATATAAAGTCATTTAATAGAACCGAAAGAATTGAAGTTAAAGAGGGTTCCCTTCTCATTTATCACTATCTTACCTGGAAAGAAGCAATTTGGCAAGCGCAGTTCTTCCTTTAGCGATACAATGATGGAGTGCCGATTGACGTCGAGAGTCAATGGCATTAACATTTGCCCCACATTGTAGAAGGAGCTCGAGCATACCAATGTCTCCAGTTTCGCAAGCGAGATGTAGGAGTGTGCAGCCATCTAGACCCTCCATAGCTTGGCCTTCACTTGTACCTTCTGAGATGGAAGAGCTTGTTGATCTCTCAACAAAATCACTGGCTTTGTAATTATGTTGTTCAAGGCCAGTTGGCTCCTGCATTAACATTACTTTAGCAAGAGTTAAAGAGCCACATGGCACTTGCTTATACACCGCATTTACATCTGCTTCTGAGTTTATGATGTGACGATAAACGGCTTTTTTGTCATTTGAGCGTACACCGTCCCATATCTGTTGCGCCACTAAATGTGGATATTGATTTTCCTTTGGTTTCCGAACAAAAGCCTTTTCTGCATACTGCCATTCAAAGAGAAGTGACGACCATGAATTCATTTAACTTCAAAACCAATACAAGTGAGAGAACTAGTTACCTAATTTCAAACATCAATATTTGCTAAAGTAATGTTAATGCAGAAAGTGCTTACAAGTTACATAAAAAATGACAGGATTGCAACATCATTTATTTTCAAAATCAAGAAGTTAATGTAAATAAAAGGATTATTGTTGATGAACAAAACGATGGTTTACTAATATTCAGATTTGGATTCTGTATTTACAGAAAATGATACAATTGCCTGAAACAAACTTTCAAAAATCCATGACTGGAAAAAAAATTTGGCTTGACTCAGGATCTAAAAACTAGGGGCCTTCGTGATTGTTGCTGTTATTCATACATCTGGGTCGCCAAGCTGCTATGGACTTTGATACCATTCGGTATCCCAGGAGCTAATCATGTGTCTGTTAGATGCTCTTCAAAAATTAAACAAGTTTTTTCTTTTGCTCAGTTTAATTGCATAGGTCCCACAAGTAATGACCAGCTCATGAACTTGCCAGATGAAATGAAAACTTTCATTTCCGTTTCAAAAGAAGAAAGAAAAAAAAACAATCAAGTTTCATGTTGATTTTCTCATACTTGGAAACACAGGTGCAGATCGTTCTGAATAACTTGTCAAAATCTGGAGATTAGCTTATGGAAAATTGACATGTTAAGGCCACATCCCACTAGGAAGTCTATATTTAAAGGTTTTGTACAGAATCTTATAAAAACATAGGCTTTTTATTCTATAATTTTAGAGGTACTTTTATCCAGTTCGTTGAGTTTCCAGTACTAATGGCTTTACTAAAAGGAAGAAAAAAAATATCAAACATTTGTATAAATTTGAAGACCTGAACAAAATAGAAGATTTGTGATCATACCTTTGCATGAATGAACTTCTCCTTCACTGATATTGGATCAGAATGACTAGGTTTGTTGATAAAATGCATATTCTGTTTATCAGACTTGTACAATCTTCACCACAAAAATAATAGGTGAATGTTAGCAAAACCAAATCAAATGAAAATGGATATTGAACATTGTCTTGAAAAACTTATGACTCAATAGTGAAGTCATTTACCCTGCCGTAACAAGATCAACCTGAAAGGCACTTCTAGATTGCAGCATCTCCTCCCAAACCGAGTTCGCAAAGGCATTGCCAAGGGATTGAAACAAACTGATAACAGAAGGTTCCCACACTTTGACATCCAATGTAAGGGATCTCACCTACACAGTTTCAGAGGCAAGCATTTAGCACGCAGGAAGCAATAAGAATTACTAACCACAGAAACATCTTTATCAAAAACCAAGGGCACCACCAAGTAAAGCTTTTTACTTTTAGCTATCTTGTGTACTGACCAATTTAATTTCTAGATTAATTTTTATCATTTTTAAAAAGCAACAAGGAACACATTCACATACTTCCTGTCAATAGCAGCTTATGTAAGCAGCTTATGTAAGAAGATTAGGGGTTAGTTGGGTAATTAGTTAATATTCTAAGTTAATTTCCTTTTGATCTCCACTTGTAATAAAACTCTATATATAGGTGTATTCCCTTCTTGTATGGAACACATTATTCATTCTAATACAATATTCACAATCTTGGTTACCGGAGGATTTCTCCTAGAGACAACTTTATAATAGCTGTCATGCCACTCAGATGTATTCATGGAATTAATTTTCACATTTTCAATATCGTTACAAGATAATTACATATATATTGCATGCATACACCGCCCCTTTATAATAGCATGATGCTTTCTTAATGGTAGAAGATCACCCACAGTATACACCACTTCTGGATAAAGTGCATGAAAAGCAAGTTCTAAGATACCTTTGATATGTGAACACCAAGATTACGATGAACACCAGAACATTCAATACAAACAAGAACACCAAGATTCAAAGATGCCCAATCAGGTTCAGGAGCACCACAATCCGCGCACTTATCGTTCCCACATACTCTACGAAGTATGTCTATTGGCTTCTCAATTTTCATCACTGATCGTTGCTGTTGCAAATTTCTTGAAGGCCGATCCATATGAGAGGAACTAAGGCTTCTTTCAGATGTATATTCTTCAACCGCTGTCTGATCAAAGTCAGAACTTTCAAAAGAACTACTCTCACTAGTAGATCTGTGATGACCACTTCCCATGGGACTACCTGCAAGACACTGATACGCAGATAAAAAAGTTACACAAATAACTTTAAACATTAATATTTGAAGAACTCAAGAGTCAAGCAAAAAAAAGGCAGAGTAAATACCCTCTCTGGAGCCTGAGAACTTAGTAATGAAGCAATAACTCCAGTTATTTTTTCAATCCAATCCATTTGATCAAGTGCACTCTCTGCCTGCACTAACATGCAGAAATAGATTTATAGGGAACCTTAAAATTATAGAATCTTCATACAACAATTCTGGAAGTGAAGCGTCAATTTACAGCTCAAACTAGCCCCTAAATCAAACCTGCAAAGTATAACTTTTGGTTGGTGATATGATACGAAAGCAGAACCTAAGATCAGACTGGTCTGCATCAACTTTGATTGTTGAAGTGAGCAGGTTTACTGTATGATGAGCTACAGATTTCTCATCATGCACCCCACCATGATAATGGGAAGAAAGCCAGCGGCTCAAAAGGCCAGAACCAAGCTCTGAACTATTCCTTTGACCTGCTAGTTGTCCTAGAGATGCCTACAAACCCACATACACATGAAGCAAATTCAGACACTATCGTTTAACAGAGGGAGGGGAAAAAGCTTCCTGCGCATGACAAGGTAACATGAATAAATTACTCACAGATGATTTGCTACACTGCTTGCGATAATAATACAGCAATCCCCGGCTATCAAGAACAAAAAATCTTCTTTTCCAGTCACCTCTCAAGTTTGAAGAACGCTTTGAGAGATAACCTTGTCGAATGGTTTGAACCTAAATTATAGTTGAACAGAAAAAATTAAAGCCATGCGAGCAAAAATGGAAAGAAAAATTATAGTCACCCAAAAAAGATAGATAAATGTGTGTCCAAAGTGCCTCTTGCACCTTGGGAGATCGGTGATATAATGCAAATGAACACAAAGATGCATATTTCCTCACCTTTCCTTTTGCAGCAGATTGCATGACTTCTTCTATCATTTTATGTGAACTTCTACCAATGGCTTGAATACCATCTCCATTAGGAGAACCATTAGAACCATTCGATGACCACCTACTCTCCCGATCAACCTGCCTCTTGTACTCTTGCATCCGTTCACTAAGAGCAGCCTGCTCATAGTTGGACCTTTCTCTCGATTGCTGGGCATAGGTCAACACCTGCAAAATAAAAGTGCATCAGTTATTTTAACACCAGTATTAGATAAATATAATGTTTGAAAGAGGCATGTAATATTGACATATTAAACCAAATCAAGTTTCCGACAATTTAGTTTGTCTTAAACCAGAAACTACCTTTTGTATGAGAAACATGAAACCAGAAACTACTTCACAAGGAACTATCTTTTATCAAGTCAAAACACAGGTCAATAGATCAGCATGTTTTACAATGGTTTCTTTTAAATAAAATTTATTGGGATTTTAACACCAATAACGGAAAGGATTCCATTCTTACAAAAACATTAATAAACAAAACAAAAGGTGGCACTTATTAAAAAAATAAAAATAATAATAATAAATAGTAATTTCAACCAAAAAAATTGCAGATAAACAATACTGTCTAAAACAAGAAATACTTTTCATTCATTTGGCAAAAAGTAACAAAACAAATCAAAGGCAATCCCAATAGGGGGAAAGTCTCCTGCGTGCCAACCCTCTAGGGGACAAAGAAGTCTAGCTTCATCCATATTTTAAAACTTGAGCAAGGCTGTATCAGCTGAAAAAGAACTTGGCGGTGTCTTCAACAGTGGTGAGAATTCTACCCCATGGTTGAACCATCAGAAACTAAAAAGTCTTCCATTCAAGGGGAAAACAATAGGATTTTTCTCTGTTGTTTTATCCAAGAAATGAGAAGAAAATGGGGGGTTGCGGGAAGTTTTCTTTAAAGCTACAAAGATCACAATGTTTTTTCTGTTGATTAGATTTTGGATACTGTCCTTACTTTCTTTTCTTGGTGCTGGTTGGTCCAAAAATAAAATTAACGCATGAAAAACAGTCCATCAGTCCCAATTAAACCTACCAACTTTATCCTCCTAAGCAGCAGCATTCCATTTGGCTCCCTCAGGTTTCCAGCAAACTAAATATGAAAATTATTCGAATGATGAAGCAATATCCTTGCTTGAAGTTAAATTTACTGAACATTCAGCACAAAACTCTCTTGTCTCGTTGATCTTCCTTTCAGTAAGTGTTGTTCCTTCTCTTTTCTTTTCTTTTTTTTTTTTCCCTTTTTTTTTATGAGAAACAAAGAATTAATTGTTATTCTAAAACTAGGAGATGTGAAAATAATAATGATTGACACTCATTAAAGAATATATTCAGTTTAGCCCAAAAAAGATAGAAGCTAACCTGATTAATATAAGGCTCCATTTGATGCAACAATTCATATCCCTGAAGGGTAGTAAAGGTAAAAGATGAGAAGGAACACACTGATACAGTTAACAAATATGCTAAAATTAATTTGAAAGCTGACCTGTTTGAAGTAACGAAGATGTGCATCCATTGTCCCACTGACCGCCTCTAAAAATTCAAACCTTTTTTTGGCCTCAACATTAGAAAGAGCAGTCACCTACAAAGATGGATAAAAGTATAATATACTGAGTTGAATTATTAGGAAATATAATTTGAATCATATATCAATAATCAAAGTATAGCGCAGAAATTACTAGACTAAAGCGCGCCTGCTCAAACGCAGATCTTGCATTATGAAGTTCCTGGAAGACAAAATTAACCCAGTGAGCAAAATAAATACCACTAAATTCTATGCTTAAAAATGGGATGAGAACATCTAAAACTTTGGGGTTAGCTTAATACCTCTTCCAAAAGACTAGCAACGTCATTTTTAGTCCCTTTTCTCAGTGATAGAAATTTCTCACGAGCCTGCAATGTCATATTTTTCTAAAATTAACTAAGAAAAATCAAAGACAACATTGATATTTCAATATTTGAACTTACTGAAATAACTTCACACAAACTAAAACTACTAAAGTGAAGTTGTTTCAGTCACTTGCAAACTACAAAAGTCACTTTACAACCTCTCTTGAATTTCAGGTCTTGCCAACCTAGCCACACTTAAAAGTTCACTTTATTATCTCGCCTGAGCCTTTGCTTCACCGTTCTATTTATAAAAAAAAGTGGGGGATGGGAAGAATGCTTGTTTTAGGGGGGATAAGAGGTTTGGGGACAGACCCCTTTGCTGTTTGTTTTCGCGTATATTCCATTTATCTTCATTTAGAAATCATTCATTTGCATCTATCCTCTCCTGACCAGTTTCCGCCTTCTCCTATTCTGGGTTTCCAATGTTTGTTGACCAATAGGAAAACAACGGTTGTCTTTGCTCTTTTGTCCTTGCTCTTTTGTCCTTGCTTGATAGGTGGATGTTCACTTTTAGAGTCCTTGGCCTGCCTTCCAAAGGTTTTTCAAGTTTCTTCTTCCATTGCTTGTCCAATCCCTTCCCAGCCAGTGAGCCTATGCTTTTCTTCCATGTGGAAGGTGAAAATTTTCAAGGTCAAATTGTTTGTGTGGTAGGTTTTGCATAGACAAGTTAACACCATGAATTGAATCTTGATGATAGGGCGTTTTTGGTCTGTCCGCATTGTTTGCAACAGTTGAGAACCTGAATCATATCCTATGGAGTTGTGACTTTGATTGCTGTGGCTTCTTCAACGTGTTTAGCTTTATCCTCCCAACTCTCCAAGTTGTAGGAGATGATTGAGAAACTTCTACTCCATCCACCATTTCAGAGAAAGGGATGTTTTCTAGTAGGTTGGGGTTTGTGCTATAGGGTAGGGGGAGAGAAATAATAGAAAGGGTTGGGAGAGTGTTTTTTGCAATATTTGATCCCTTGTTAGATTCTCCATTTTGCTTTGGGCTTCAGTTCCCAGATCTATTTGTAATTAGTTGCTAGGTCACATTTTACTTTATTGGAGCCTTTTTTCAGTAAGCTCCCTTTTTCTGGGCTTCTCCTTTTTGTATCTTCATGTATCCTTCCATTATTTTCTTTTCAATGAAAGTCCAATTTTTTTCATTTAATAAAAATTAAGGCGTGCACTTAATTATTACGTCTTGCTTCAGAAGCCATCCTTTAGCCTTACAAATAAGCTGGTTAGATCCAAGGAAACCTTTGTTAGATCAAGCTAGCACACTGGCCTCTAGAACCTCACAGTATTTAAAATAAACAAAATTTAATAACAAACAATTAAATAACTATTTACTATTTGAGAAGGCAAATTATATTAAATGACAACTTCTGAAAATATTAACAAACGTAGCAAAATATCACAATTTATCTATGATAGATCACGATAGACCAAGTTAGGATACTATCTGTTCGCGGTCCATCATAGATAGACTGATATTTTGTTATATTTTATAAATATTTTGGTTCATTTTACTATATTTGAAAATAACCCATTTAAAAAATAATACATATTTTTCCTCTAAATAATCTCTTACGAAATCTCTAATTCTTAAGTTTTCGTTAATTCTTTTAAATATGAAAAATTTAAATTTTCTGTTGTACACCTCAAGGAAAAAAAATGATTATGATGATATACTCATAAGTCTTTTCCCACGCCATCTAATTTGAATGAAGCCCCATGGAACTGTAGCTATATGAATTTCATACAGAACTACATATGTTACAACAATCACACACCTGGTCATAGAGAAGACTAGCCTTGTCAAAGCGCTTCCTAGCTTCCTGCACTAACAATAGATACCTTAAAAGAGGTGCTCAACAACAAACGGAAAGCTGCATAATTTGGTCTTTATAGTCTTGTTTAGGAAACAAACTTCAAAGAAATATAAAACAGAGTTTTGAGAGAAAGATCCATAGTGAAACTTGGAAATTAATAGTATCCCAAACCAAAGGAATCCCTTTTTTTTTCTTTTTTTAAAGATACAGTTCATTTATAAAATGATAAAGTCCCAAGAACTCTTTCTATTCTTTTTAAAGGATGGTAAACAGGGAAAGATTCTTAAGCTGCCAAGCTAAATTGAAATCTTAAAAGAGAAACCATTCCTCATAAGGTTTGGGCTTAGGAACAATGAAAGAAGAGAAGATCAAGATTCTCCCAACTTTTCCACTGTTCCTGACTCAACTAAAATCATACAAACTTAGTGATTACATGCAAAAATCAAATGTGGTTTGCCAAATTACGTGGATTTAGTCGACCAGGCAACATTTAGTCTCAAAAAACTCATAGGATATAGTATCTTAGATAGTTGAACCCATGGCCTTAATGGCATGGTTATGTTTCAAGAAGCTTGTCCCTTGGACCACCCAACCAACGGAACAAGAAGTTTAACTGGCCAATTCACTTGTCAAGAAAGAATGATGTAAAGCAATTTGTAATTTGTAGTACCTTGACTTCAAGCAAATCAATGTTGACAAACTGCAGTAATCTGTCATTAAGCATATGCTCCACCTGACGAATAGAAAACAAAAAAAAAATGAAAATATAAAATGTGTTCCAAATTTCTAAGACAATATTCAACATCCAAAATCTTTTTTAGTGTCCTCTACCTACAGAACTTGAATTCAGAGAAGAATATTGTACGGAGGAAGAAGTTAGTCACAGAAATTGATCACCAACTCAATGAAGCAAAATATAAATTTCATACCACTTTTACAAGGCAAAACTATAATTGCAGGAAAGAAAAATGGGTAAAAACTACAATAGTGGACAGTGATTAAAGAAAAGATAATGGAAGACCCAAAGCAAATTTATACATGAGAAAAGCTATATAACTATTGAGGTTTCATATTTCGCTATGGGCTTCGGTTTCAAAGCTTTTTTGTAATTATTCCCCAGATAACATCTTGCTTAGTTGGAATTGGAAACCCTTTCTTTAGAGGGTGCTTTTGTGGGCTTGTTTCTTTCTTTTTTTTATGCCCTTTATGCCCTTGCATTCTTTCATTTTTTTTTCTCAAGAAAAGTCATTGATTCTATAATATATATATACACACCTGGGAACGAAGAACTTCCTTGTATGTCCCAATTTCCCTCAAAGCAATGGTAAATTTGGTCATGACAGGTCCTGAAATATCATCTAAAAGTTAATTGACCAAGCATAACTAGCCGATTTAGCTCAACTTCAAATAGGAAGAAAATTTATAATATAAGTCATACATGCAATCATCAAGTGAAAAATAAAGAAAACAAAGCAAGAGTATTGGCACATTAAGAGATGTCAATATGACTACACTCAAACAAAGCAAACAAAAAAATGCCACAAAACTATCACAACCATGAATGCAAGAGTTACACAAAATTATGCGGTCTAACGTCTCAAGCTTGTGTTTTTTTTTTTAATAAGAAACGTCTCAAGCTTGTGTACAACTCACAAATCTAACATTACCAAATAAATTTTAAAATAACAAGCATACCTCCAAAAGCAACACTGATTGGGTCATTATGCCCTCCCCCAAAAGTTTCCAAGGAACTTGCAAAGGCAATATCACCATCATATCCCTCACCAAGTCCTTCACTGCAAAATAGAAAAGAAAGAGCAATTAGAAAATTCTTGCAAAATCTTGGCCTCGAGAATAAAAGCTGACCAAACCCAAGTATAACCGAAACTACATTGATAGTAAAGAAAATCCTTGTGTGAGTAGCTATGGTTAAGAAATGAACTTTTATAAGTTCAACATGCGTGAGAGTAAATGAAGAAAATTAATGTCATTGGTGTCAACCCCACCATAAACCCAAGAAGTCTGCACACAAAAAATGAATAACCATAAAATAACATTCTATTTCAATTTCCATATCATAGGAAAAAACATAAGCAATGAATAAACAAGAAACATGAAATGCTATCATTCCCATGTTACAATACAGATTTGGATTATATACATCATAGAAGAAGGTTATAAAGGAGAATAGCAAATTATAATTTTTCTTTTTCTTTTCTTTTTTTTTTTTTTTGATAAGAACAACTTTCATTAAGAAAAAATGAAAGAAGCAAATTAGAGAACTTAAAAACCACTTGAAATTTCCAACTAGAAATGAAGTCCTCTAAAGAAGACTCCGATTTCAAGTAGAAACACAACTGGGTTGATAAACTCTACATATTTTTTAAACAATGAATAAAGAATCAAAAATGCCAAAATAAACATACGTGTATTTTCGACATCCTTTATAAAACTTCAAACTCCGCTCCCTCAATAATTCAGCACTTTCCTCCAAGCATTGTATCTGTATCACAAACGACATTAAAAACAAAAATAACACTACAATAAAAACAACTTTCAGAGTTTTTCACTCATGGGTGCCACAAGAGCATGCCCATCTTTAGAATTAGTGTAAGAAAAACTTAGCAAAACATTCATATTTGCACATAAATCAATCTCAAGATGTATTTAACTTGCACAATATCCATATTTCTCTTTCTTTTTCTGTTCTCCTCCTTCTCTCTCTTTTTTTTTTTTTTTTTTGGGGGGGGGGGGGAGAGAGAGAACTTTTCATTGATATTGGTATGGTTGTGTTGGCTGTCATATTTTCTTTTATCGTCCTTGTTGATTGTGTTGTCTTCATCTTCTTGTTTGGTTTCCTGCCCTGTGGATTGCTTGCCTTATTTGGTTTATTCGCTGCTCGGCTCTTTCCGGACTGCCTTCCTCGTCAAGGTTTCATATTTTATTCTCTCCGTGGCTGTCGTTTTTAGGTTAAGTCGTTCTTGTGTGTTATTGTGCGCAATTCTAAAGAGAACTCATAGAAAGAACTTGTGAAGCAAGAACAAGTGTGTAGAAGATTTGTATTCGATTGATCGGATTGATATCAAGTTAATAGAATTGTTCTAGATGTTAGGAAGAAACATCTAGAGGGTTAGTGAGTGAAGTCTCTGCAAGTTGCATCTGATTTATAGGGAGCCTCCCAGACATAGGTGACTTTGCACCAAATTGGGTTAACAATTCTGTGTGTCCCTTGTTACTTGTGTTGTTACTGTTGTGAGTATCTTTGTGTGAGACATTATGGTCACGTAGGTTTCACCTGTTTTTCAGATATAATGAAAGAGATAGCTCAAAGATGCAAATATACTTAACAACACTTAACAGGGGAAACAAAAAAAAAAAAAACCAAAAATAGACAAATGATACTAAAGTTTTTTAATGAATGACCAGTACACTCCGACAGAATCAGTGGAAAAAAAAACACATCTCTTGAATGAAGACAACCAAAAGTCTTCTTGAAAAAGGAAATATCTTAAAAAATTTAACTCAATCCTTCTGTCATAGTGATGCAACATTTAATAAAGGAGGGGAATAAAAGCTTCAACTTTATTTTCTCTTTCTGACTGCAATTAAATCATTTACCAGGCTATGTTAAAAAATCTAAAGGTGTAGGTTCTAAATTCCTCCAGTTGAAGGCTTCAAGGACCTCTTGCATTCATTTAGCTTACATCATTGTTCTGTTCTATACTTTTCCTTTCCCATGGGGGCTTCTAACTTATGATAATATTTTCAAAGATTTACCTTCTGATCATTGTGAGCCTCTCAAGTACCTTCCTATATGCACAATTTTGTTCCAGGCATAATTAGTAAACGAAAGGCATCTATGGAAGTCATGTCAGAAAAAGAACATAATTTCTTTTCAGCAGATAGGATAAATAATTTTTATTGACAGGACAGGAAATGGAGAGTGTGTTGTTAAGAAGGCAAGGTTTAAATTATCCAATTGGTGTTCCTTAAAATAACTGTTTTGGTTATACTCCTTTTATAAACAACTCAAGTTAGAGTGTGTTTCTGGTATGTTCCTAGGAGTGCTAATATCTGTTCCAAATATTCTCTAAATTAGTGAAATAGATGTCTTTATTTCATAAGAGGATGCTTGTCATCAGAGTACCAGTTCTTAGGTCCAAAGGCTTTCCCTGAAATTTTTTCTTTCAGACATTGGTGAATTCCTCCTAGTCAGATGATTTTGTCTTTTCTTCTGTCTACAAGGTGAAGATTCCCAAGAAGGCTAAGTATTTCAGAAGACAGATTATGCACAGAAGACAAAGAGTTAACACCTTGAATTGGATCTTGAGCAAGGGTCAATTTTGGTTAGCATGCTTTCTTGTATTCTTTGTGGAGGGCAGCAAAAGATGTCGACCATATCCTCTGAAGAAGTGATTTTGCCAATTTTGTTTGGAGTTGTTTCTTGAAAACATCCGGCTTTTGCTTTGCCAGCTCTTAGGATTGTAGGGAAACAATCTAGGAGCTTATCTCCATTCGCCTTTCTATGAGAATGAGTTGTTTCTGTGGCAAGCGAGAGTTTGAGCAATTTTATAGGATCTTTTGAGCTACAGAAATAATAGAATCTTCAGAGAGTAGACGACATTATCTAACAATGTTTAGTCCATGGATGAATTCATGTTTCTATGTGGGCTTTGATCACAATGCCTTTTTGTAATTATACTCTAGGTTTTATTTTATTTAATTGGAGCCCCTTTTGTAGTTAGGTTCTCTTTTGTGGGTTATTTATATTATGTCTGTTTTTTACTCATTTTCTATCATTGGAAATTTGGTTATTCATTAAAAAATAATAGTAGTAATCAAGTCATATAGGATTCATTCACAATTAAAAAAGAACCAGGACACTATTCATTCGTGAATGAGCCTGTCAAAATCACTGTCATATTCTTTTCCCTTTTTTTCTCCTTTATGAGTGTTTGCTAAATACTCATGAGGAGACCTTCACAAGACACACACACACAAACAAACATACAGAAACTTCATAATCCTAATTGGAACAGTCAATGCACAAATCAGAGCCTAACACTTATCAAGGACCATAGTTTCTTTATGTTGATGAATACATAACAAAAAAAAAGTTAAATGAAAACAAAAGGCATTCATGTATGATGGGGAATACACTCAAGCACAAGAACAATTGTCTATTATCCTTGCAGTCTCAACCACGATTTGTCAAAAATCCAACAAATACTGCTGTAAAGGACTAGTAAATTCCCATTCTAACAACAGTTACCAACCCAATTTTCCTAAGCAAGTAAATTTGAAAATTGAGGATACGAGATAATCTGAAATAGGCTCATTAAGACGATATCTAACCATTTCAACAACGACCAAACTAGCTAGTAATCTACTGAACGGTGATAGTTATAACTGGCATATCCTCTCATTAAAGGAATTTTCCGAGAGAATGAAATTGACTGTTTGGCCAAGAAACAAATATGGAAAGTGTTCATTAAAAGAAAAGGACGGTTTCCAGGATTCTCAGAAGGGTTCGTCGAAATATAAAAATACCCTTAAAATTTCTTAAGCTAGTTTCCTTGTATGTCTCAGAAACCCAATAATAATTAATACCCATCAAAATTGAGCACAATAGAGAAGATGAATTAAAAAAGAAAAAACACACACACACACACACATTAATTACAAAGTGAAATGGAAAGAGAGAGAGCTAACCTGCTTGCGGAACATAGGAGAGTCATCAAGCTTCGCGAAATGCATTTTGAGAAAAAACTAATATACTTGCAGCCAGGGAAGGGAAAAACAAATGTCAATAACAAGGCGCCATTAAAACTCGATCAAGGTAAAGGGGAGCAAACCAAGACATGGATCCCCCAAAAATCGTGAGAAACAGAATCAGATCTTCCACATTCTAGTCCATGATCAACAACAAGAAAACCCCACAAAAAGAAAAGCAAGAAACAACAACAGGAAACGCCCCCTATCAACAAACCCAGAAAAAGAAACCTAACAACAGCAACAAACCAGCATAAGAGAAAGGGAGAAAAAATGAAAACCCAGAAATCAAAAGGGAAAAATTGTTAACCCCAAAGGGTGCAGAGAAGGAGGTGATCAGAGAGAAGAGACTTTTTGTACAGAACCCAAAAGAGAGAGGAATTAAGAAGGGAAAATTAATGATGTAATTAGCTGAAATTGGTGGGGATTGGGCTATGATTTGGTTTTCAAAACCCTAGAAGGAGAGAATGAGTGGGAAGAAGAAGAAGAAGAAGAAGAAGAAGGGAAAAAGGGGGGAACGAAGAAGAAGAAGAAGATTAGAAAAGAAGCATTTCTAATGGATTGTGGGTTATGGTGTAATTTTGTATTGGGAATGGAATTTTGATAAAGAGATTTTGAAAATCTGTAATCTAATCTGTTTCTTTTGTAACATTAAACCTGAAAATGTCGAAAGGAAAAACAATGTGTGTGAGAGACGAGGAGAGACAGGGCACAGTCATTGATTAAAGCGAAAAAACAGAGCTTTTTTCCTCTGTCTTTGCCCCCTCCTTTTCTTCTCTTTTCTTTCTCTCTCTTCTTTCTTTTTCATTTTTCTAATTTTCATTTTTTTTTCTTTTTCTTTTTTTTTTTTTTTAAATTAACTTTTGAGATTATTTTTAAATCCATTTTTTTATTTAAACTTTCAAATTATATTTCGTTCAACCTTCATGATGTACTAAAAAAATACAAAATAAAAAAACTATCTTTTTCTATCATTAAGTTTTTTGGAATTTTAAAAATAATAATTGAAATATTTGTTAATTTATCAATTATACTCGTAATCTTTGCACACATAGTACAAAGATTCAACTCTCATAGTTTGTCATTGATAGACAATATTACTAGTAGAGAGACTATATCGTTAATAATAGGCTAAATCTAACATCGACGATAAACTATGTTACTAATAGATTTTGTTATATTTATCATTTTTTAGTTATTATCTCTAAGAGTATTTTCTGCTATAATTGCTATTTTTTGTTTTGTTTTGTTACATGTTCAAGTCTTTGAACTTGGACAATTGTATCAAGTTGCAATTGTGGATTTCAAATCCTAGGATTGGAAGAATCATTCATGAAATTTGGCATTTATTTTCTTCCTTTTCTTCTATTTCATTTCATTTTATTTATCGAGACCTGGAACATTGTTGCTCATAAGTTGGTTAAGCATGACTCTTATCGTAATGCGTTCACGTGGCATTCTGATTATTCGGATTGGTTGTATTCTATAAATTTCTCCTAGAACCTGATGATGTTAGATCTTGATTTGATGTTTATTTGCATCTCAAAAAACATAAACTTGAAAGTTTGGGACGATTTTGAAAGTTCATAGATTAAACAAACATAAACATAAAATTGAACACAAACAAACCATGTAAGTTTTTGCCATCCTTTCGCCACTCAAGCAGTTGCTTTCTTTGGTTAAGGAACATAGTATAGTACATAAAAATCCATGGACCAAATTAATTTATTTTTTTCATTTTTAAATAAAATAGTTCTATTTGACAATATTTTGTTTTTAGTTTTATTATTTTAAGCGTATGCTGGCTTTTTCCACGTATGTTATGTTTTTCACATTTATCGATTAAAAATTTGACTTGACTTTTTGACACACTGATGAAAAGTTGATACAAAACAAATAAACTTGTAAGTGGAAGTAGAGTTTATAAGTTTAATTTTCAAAAATAAAACTGAAATTGAACTGGACCTAAAATATGTATTTTAAAAACGTAGAAATGAAAATGAAACAAATCTAAGAATTCAAATATCAAAATGAACGTTTGAAGAAAAAAAGACATATTAAAACGAGACTTAATTCGACCATCAACAAAAAAGACGAGAGAAAAAAATCATAAATGTATTAATTTGTGGAACAATGGTTGGATCTCAATCTAAAATTTTGGATACTAACACATAAGATGGTGAGAGAATGTCTCATTTTAGAATAGTTAATTAAATGGCTCAAATATATTTGAAAAACAAAAGGTACAAAATAGAGAAATTTCATAGTACATTATTCCCTACATTATTTTATAATTTTATAATTTTCTCGAATAAAATGTTATCCAATTATTTTTAAATATAGTAAAATGAATTGATGTATTTATAAATATAAAAAAAATGTCATAATAATAGATATAGTTAGACGTGTCCATAGGTCAAAAGTGTTAATATTTTGCTATATTTATAAATATTTTCACATACTTGGTGATTTAAAACAATTACCCAACACCAAGGATTAAAACATTGATGTTTGATATCGATATCGAGATTTCAATTCTATGAATATATAGATAAAAACATTGATATAAACAAATATTTCTAAAAGTCACAAAATTTATAAAATTTATTTAAATTAATAATTAAGTCATCAATTATTAATATATATGTTCATGTTAGACTAAATAAAGAATACAATGTCTTTTACGAGCATTTATAAAAGATGTTGAATATATTTTAATATTGATATAAAAAAAAACTCTATAACATTAAAAATATATCAAACTTATAAATATATAACTATACAGTAAAATGAAATACTTATTTACAAATATATCAAACTATATTATTAAACAATTATCGACACGAGTATAGTTTAACTAACATCACTCTATACCATCAGTTTTAAAGTTTGAGATTCGATTTTCACGTTCTCATGATATATATATACACACACTTCCGATTCTTTCGCGATCTTTAGATTTTTTTTTTTTTTTAGTCTTACTTTTTTAAAAAAATTATGGTATTTTTATTAAAAACGTTAACTTTAGTTATTACAAAATTGTGTTTCATTAATATTTTGTTTAATAACTCATTTTCTTACCCATTGCTATTTACCTTTTTTCTGATATGAAAAATGGGGAAAAAAAAGTTTTATTCAAATTTAAAAAACAAGTTCTTAATTTTTTTTTTTTTTTTAACAATGGTCAATAGTATACAAAAAGCAAAATAAATAAATAAAATGAAATGAAATAACTGTTTACAGGCCTTTTTTAAAAGAAACTAAAACAAAATATTAAATGATTATAAAATAGATTTAAATTATTGTTTTATTAACATATTTAAACCCCGACTAAGATCTGTTTATTGAGAACTCATAGACAAATCTAACAACTCATGAAACATTAATTTTTGTAAGCAACATGTCCAAGTGGCACATCTACCTAATTTGAGTATGTTATTTAATGGCATCTCAATTTTTTGTCAGTAAATTTTTGCACATTTTTTATTTAGGATTTATAAGAGAATATTTAAAGCGTGTTCGATAGTGATTTTGAAATGGTCAAAATCACTTTTTCTTCAAATGACGATGTTTAACATTAACTAAAATTGATTTTAGAAAAATATAAATCATTTCGATTTGATTTTGGAGGAATTAGAAGATAGATGTTTTTTTTTTTTTTTTTTTTTTTTTTTTTTGATTGACCAGAAATCAATCCCAAAATGGTTATATTATTCAATTTTTGTGTAGTACGTGATCAGTCGTTTGTAATTTTTTAAAAATTCTAAATACTGTAATACGGGCTCATTAAATTGTTAATAAAGACAAATAATTATATATATTTTGAATTTTCTTTCAATATCTATATATAAATATATAGCCGTGCATATAATAATTTGACAACAAATAAATAGAAATAGATTGTTACCATAATTATATAATTAAATAATTATTTCTCAAATAGAAAATATTGTTACTAATTGGATAATTCAAAATTAACCTAAACATAGGAATTGGAAATAAATTCTAATTAAATATATAAAAATCACTTTTAAGAGATTTATACCAAACATAAATTTGATTGTTTAAAAATCAGTTGTACCTAAATATTTTTTTGTTAAAATCATTATTCCAACTATCACACCCTTAATACATTAGGGTAAATATAAGCATTTAAAAATTTGATGACCAAATAAAATGAACTTATAAGATTAGAGATTATTTGATATAATCCAATGAAGAAATTCATTATATTACACATTACGCAAAATAAACTTCTTGATCGGAAATAACGAACTATGTCTAAACATCAGTTGACAAGTTATAAATAATGCAAAAACCGTATCTACCGTAAAGTCACACAAAAAGATGTATCATTTCATCGTATTAATTACTACTTTGATTTAATTAAATCCTCTATTTTTTCTAAACTTATAATCTCCATTAAATTATTTTTTCAAAAAAAAATATACAAGCAATCATTTTGTTTTTCTATTAATAGCGCATCTCACGTATATAAATTAGAAGAATCAATGTACCAATTTAACGTGTGTAACCACCTCCATTGCGAGCAGATGCATCTTATTTCAAAGAGTCGGGTCCTATTAATATCAATTGTACTTATTCAACTCAAGACTTTATTATTTATTTTGTAAACAAAAAATTGGAAGAGTCACGTCCACCGTCTTTCAAACGAACACCCACACTCCGACGAAAAGGCAGTATGGGGGAAGTGATTGAGAGACACGCGCAGTAGAAGGGCGTGGGAGTAGGGAGAGGAAAGCATTTTAGATATGTGAGAGATTCCAATGTGGCACACATTCTATGCACTCCCAATGTGGGCCCCAATTACACTAAATCAAAATATAACACACACATATATATATATATATATATATATATATATATTTAAATGATCTTAGGCAAAGGAGAAGGAAAGGACAAATTATAAAATTAAAAAAAAAGAAAAAAAAAAATATATATATATATATAGAGAGAGAGAGAGGGTAGGGCCCAGTTGAGTTAGAAAAGATCTCCACCGTTGATGCGACATTGTAAAAGAAGAAGATGGTCCAAATCAAAGCATACACAAAAGTATATTCTTTGAGAAAATCATACAATGATGAAAGAGGGGGGAAACCCTAGGGTTTGGTCCATTTCCAATTGTGTCGTCTTGTTCGATCTTCGTATTTGTCTATGTATCCAATGAATGAATATACGACACGTTTTCGATTTATATCGTAATAAAAATACTTAGAAGTGATTTTCATATATGTATTTATAAAGTAAAATAATTAGTTTATTATATAATTTATAATCTAAAATAATGTTAGTAGGCACATTATTCATTATTTCATCCATGAAACCAAAGATATAATTTATTTTATTAAATACTAATTTAATGGATATTATCTGTTTTAGATTGATTACAATCATTAATGTAGAACATAGATTATAAACCTTTGCCTTTTCTCTCTCTCTCTCTCTAAGTTTTTTCAAATAAATACATAACATTGTAAATGTGATTTGAAGATATCTATTAATTCATTCGAATCTAAGTTTTAATACAAAGTCATGTCAACATTAAACTGGTTGTTTCTTTGGTCACTTTACTTGTGACAAATGAAATAATAACATAACAACTTTTAAACAATAACAAAACAATATTTTGGGCGAGGTCAGGGATGGATAGGAATACCCTCCCCATCCTCAGGCAAATCGAGGATTTCTCGTCCCGAACGGAGTGGTTACCTGTAAGAACCTGACCCCACTGGGATTTTGCCATGCTAAACAATTTTTATTGAAAGAGTAAATAAAATTGAGTTTTCTTTTCTTAAAATAAAAAAACAATTTTGTAAGTCAGTCCAAATGGACTCTTAAATATCGAGCAAAACAAAAACTACCTAAAAAAATATTTGGTGGTAATTGCAATTACACGTACACCTTCAAACTTATACAATGTTAAAATTAACTCTGAAACCTACATTAATTGTAGAAATTATATAATTTAAATTAAACTCTCAAACAAGTTTTTTATCATTTATGAGTCCAACATATATTCAACAACTATTGCAAGTTCTAGAGACTAATTTTAAAACTTGTATGGTTCAATTTTTACAATTCAATGTTTGAGGCGTACAGTTACAGACAGTTGCCATCATATTTTATGGGTGTTACGTTATTTCAACTCGACCTTGGAATATTTACATAAAATTAGTCGATCTATATATATATATATATATATATATATATATATATATATAATGAATGAAAGTTGTTGGAGAATGGACAAAGATCATAATTGTGGGGTAAGTTCCTTATAGCTTCTTCATCAACTCTCCAACATGATTGAGGAATATTTCTCTTTCAATCATCCCTTTATGCTACCAAAAAGCATACCCTAAATTTTATTATTATTATTATTTTTCCTTTCATGCATGTAAAGAGAGTACAACAAAATTATAATCAAATATTCAAATTTGAGTTGGGAAATATATATATATATATATATTTAATTACCAAATAATGTGGAAACATAAGTTTGTTGAATCAAAATAGTACAAACAAAAAAGGTCACAAACAAACAATATATATAACCAAAAAAAAACATATGAAAACAACAAAATAATTTGTTTTTCATTATTTTTAAAAGGTATCCTACCAAATTAGCTTTCAATATAAAAAGAAATGATTTTCAAAAAAGTATTCATGAGAAAAATGGAAATTGGTTTTGTTTGTTGGGAAGGTCTTTGATGGACTCTTGATTGCTATCACTTAGGGAAATACCTATTTTGACTCCATCAACTTTCATATCAAACAATAATTCATTATATATAATATATATACCACACATATACCTTTATTAATTATTTAGGACTTTTTTTTCTTTTAATCAGAGAAAATATAAATTTATCCCCTAAAGTTTGGGACGATATAAATTTAACACTAAACTTTAGAAGTACTATACATTAACACATTGCTCTAAACTTAGCTTGAAAATGTTATATTTGAAGTTGGACTTTTAAATTGACCGTTTATTAAGATTTCATTTAAAAAATCATGGATGCCTTCGATGTGTATATTTCTTCAAATGCCAAATTAATATTTATTGTTGGAAAAAACATAAAGAGAAAAGAAGTGGGTATTAGATGGAAAAAGTTGATGAGAAAATGAGGAAAAAGAAGAATTGGGAGTGGAACTTTTATGATGATTGATGAAGACTATGGGCTATGTCCAATCCACTTTTTTGACCATTTTGCATCTCTTTCTATGTAAATTGGATCAAACCCTTTTGCTTTTTTAGGCATACAATCCTTACAACCACTTATACTCTCTCCCAAAACCACTTTCATTTCTAATTTTCATACTCTTTTGCAAGAATAATCATTTTAGTTAAACTCTATTAAATAGTTATTTTCAATTTCTATCGCTAGATATTAATACTTTTCTAGTAAACGTCAAGAAAAGAGATATCACATTCGGTTAGTTAGAAAACCTTTTGGAATGAGAACCCTAAATCTCAATCAATTCACATATTAACTCGACTTCAACTTTAAGGATTGGGATAAACACAAATTGACTTAAGATCAAATATCTTGACCCAATATTCAAACATTCCACAATATAGATTCGTCTATTTCATTGGAATGTCTTTGACATGCAACTCAACTCATGAATTGCAAATTCAAAAAGTTCTCTGGCCAAACTTGAAAGAACCTATTGTATTATAATTCATAGTACGTAAAAAGACTAAACTAAACTTTACTTAATGTCATAAAATGGATAAAGAGGAAGCAAGTTCTTCTAAAATTATTAAATAAAAAATAATAATTTAATATATTTGGGCAGTTCATATCATTTGGAATGATTTCGAACCTTAAAAAAGTAATTTTAACTATTTTGAAATCACTCCTAAACACATACTTACTAGATAAAAATCTACAGATTTGACAATTTGTCTTTTAATAAAAAAAAAAAAAACCAAACAAATAATTAATGATTAAAATAAAAGGAAAAAAGAGTTTAATATTTGAATACAATTGAAACAAAGAACACGTGCAAATGTTTAATCAGTGACAACTAGAACTTGATTAATTGATTGCAAAAGCATAAATAATAGTCAAAATAGAATCAACTTAGTAAGAAAATTGAACCACCTTAGACCTTAAAATTGATAACACTGTATTTTGAGCTATCATCATGTTGGAGAAGTTTACAACGGTAAAGATGTGACTAAAGTCCGTTTATTTTTTTATTTTATAGGGTTATTATTTTGATGAAATGACTTAAAGTTCTCTAAATCTAGTATCAATTAAAGATGATAATACGGTAATACTCTTAATCTCTCACCAATTTACCTTTCAAAACTATTTTGGAATAGTAATCTTTTGGATGTTCGACAACTGGACATTAAAAACCTAAAATTGTGTAGCAATTGTGAGTATTTTTGAAACAGATGGAAAAAATTGTCTTTCACAACGGAATGAGATTTCAAGCAAGTGTTTGATAATCTTGTTCTGTCTGAAGATATGATAAATGATTCATCAAAATGATATTCAAAAGTTCCTCTATTCAATCATTTTCCCTCTTCTTGTTGTATATCTCGTTGGTACATACCATTCACATTTTTTTCCTTATCAATTAATATCTTTACTTGTATCACTTAGATATCTCGTATTTCTTTTTATAAAAAAAAACAATTTGATTGATATGATTTGGTACGATACTTACCAGATTGATATTCCAATCTTTCTTCCTCAAATGTATTGATGAACCTATAAGCGGGACTGCCACCCCATAGCATGCTACCACTAGAAGTAGAACCCAATATTTCTTCAGAAGAATCTCCTAATTGTTACAGAGCAACTAAAAAAGATTCTTTAACTAGAAAGAATTTAATTCAGATGTAGGATATCTATCCATAAGTTTCCGCAACTCAATCATGTATGATGGAATCCTCAAAGATTTAACCTTTTGAACTCTGTCTATAACTCACTATAGGCTCAAGAAACAAAGAGATGTGTACAAACAAGATATACAACCGCAAGAAGAAAAATGATTAATTCTTTATGGTTCATATCACCATATAACGCTTGTATTGAATTTTTCTTCTCCTTAATCTCGAAGACCAAATAGACATTAATACTTTAATGACTGAGAATATGTTTTGCTACTAATATTTTTTTGCATCACCATATAAGGGAGAAAAATCATAGCAAGATGCATCAATTTTGACTCAAAATGTACAAAGACAGGTATAAACTTTTCTAAATCCTATGGTTGAATTGTAAGTTTTAGGATTTAAGAACCTCACCCCAAGTAGTAGTCCCTGTAGCGAAATTGGATTGAAATACTATATCTCAATTCTAAAAAATTCTAAGAGATTGCGTAAGGAAATCTATTTGTAAGATGACTGAAAAACTCGATGATTGATTCACATGTATATTTCAAATTTCAGTTAACTGGTGAATATAATTCCTTTTTTTTTTTTTTACTCAAACAAGCCCATCAGTAATTAAAATCAGTACAGAACATCTAGCAAGCATCAATTATGAAGATCCAACCTTTAATCTTGTCGAAGCTTGGATCCATGTCTGCCGTGTCAATGCAGTTCAACTCTGAGAGCCCCACCAGGGTTTGCCAAAGTCCTGAAATAAATAACATAAAATTCAAGCTGAACCACCCAGAACAAAAATCCTCAAGTAAATCAAAGACTTGAAACAAATTAGCAAATAATGGTAAACAACTACAGATGAAAATTATCATTTTGCATGAGGAATGAGGATATGGCAGCCACAATATACTCTTAGTTCTTAAACATCATCATTTTATACAGACTATAAAGTTAATCTGTTGCATATAAAAGGTGGGGAGGAAGTGATATTTCTATGGAAATTTTTCCAAAGTTCACGAGAGAAGTTTACCATCACTTCGGATAAAGGATATCATAATGACCCGGACGATAGAGCAAAGTAATGAAAGGGATCTTAATCTCAGAGGCAGCACTATCACTTGAGACCTCAGTAGCAGCAGGAACAAAATCATGGTGGTTTACAATGAGGCCACCAGAATCACAGGAGCTTCGATCAAGGTACAGAACACGAATTGGCACACCCAAAGCATCAGATAAGGCAATTATGTGTACATGATCACTCTCTTCACCCATTGGTTCAACTGCTGTCTTGCAGAACTGTGCCAAAAAGGATGAGATTGGAAGTCATGATAAATAGGTTCTCTTTCTTCTTAAATAAAAAATTAAATGACCATTTGACTTCTTACAAAGTTAATAGACGCCCAACCATGTTCAGGTCTACGTCTAGTTTCCCCACCAAAAAGAAAAAACTAAAAATTATTATCATAAGTGACCAACCCTTGGAAAAGTTAACCCCCAAACACAAAGATCAAGGCTTACTGTTTGTTTGGGATTCTGATCTACCAAAAAGGGAATAATAGCAGACCAAAAGGTCAAAAGTTCAAATTTTTTTTTCTTGAAATGGAAACAAGGTCAAAAGTGTAAATCCCCACACGTGAACTAAAAAAAAAGTAAATAATAAGACTAAAGTGATTTCATTTGAACATAAATGCGATGATAGGTTTTATGGCAATCCATCATGTCTGATTGAATAGAAAAAAAAATATGGATTTGAAATAGAATTTCTGAAGCTTTGTTTACTACAATTATTATGAAATCTGGATCAGGAATAAGAAAACTGTGGTTGATATGATAATGTTTGTTAACATTTAGATTTTTAGAACGAGAAAAAAAGGTCAACAGACCCACAGAAAAGACATTGGACCCATAGAACAGCAATAGGAGAATGGTTATCTTTTATGAAGCAAAGATGTTGCTCCAAATAAAAGCAAGGTTTTACATTCTTAAGTGGGCTATACTTAATCCATTCCCAAGATGAAGTAAACAAGAGCGGAAATCGGAAAGATCCATTCTTATTCCTGTCCAAGGTATACATGGTCTAAATCATCATTATTGCATAATAACTATTAGCTGCTTCTGCTCGAAACTACACTTATAAAAGGGTACGCTAGCCAAATCAACTTAGATTTCAAATATCTTGTATGGTTAAATTTCCAACATAAATCTAAAGATAAAAGTCAACACATAATGCAAAACTTATAGGGTTATAAATTTAGCAAACCTGATCAACCGTTCCATTTGTCAATCCCATAATAAAAGGCTCAAAAAATTCCGAACGCTTTTGTATTTCACCTGATGTAACAAACCTGAAAAACATAACAACTAGCAAAACAATTTTGTCAGTAGAAACAGAAAGAGACAATTCAATATTGACTATACAAACATCACTGACCATAATCAGAGATAGACTGGTCCCGACTCCTAATTACAAGTTCATCATGACTGCATCCAAGAAAAATATGAGTCAAAGGCAATCATGGATAGCAAAATTTCTTAATTGATAGCAACAGAAAATTGCACTATAAAATAAAAATTCGGGAATCAAAATTCCAAGGTAGAAGGGCAGGTCATTGACACCTTATAGAGGTTTCATTTCCTTGAAGAGCACTTTCCAGCTGCTCAAGGAATAGCTGTAAAGATATTTTAAACATATTTATTAATAAAAAATTTATATTTAAGGCACCCATCATTAACCACCAAGAATATCTAGCTAGTTTATACCAAAATGAAATAAAGATAGCAATAATAAAGAAGGACGAGTCTAGGCTCTAGACATCTTTAAGGTGGTATAAATCTGGAACAATGCATTTAAAAGTGGCCCACACACTGAAACAGAATAGCTCTAGAGTCTATATGTGAGTTATGAAGAGACTGAGGACTTCAATGAGGTGAAGACACAATATATAAAATGTTCATATTCAAAGTTAATTCAATATGAGATGTCATTGTACTGACGTTAAATTTAAATCTGCCATCACAAAAAATAGATTCTTATCACCACTTTTTTTTTTTTTTTTTTTTTTTTTTAATGGATGAAATTACAAAGAGGAGGGGACAATTTCATTAATAGATTCTTATCCCCACTTTTTCCATCGTTGAACTTGCAGCCCTCCATAGTTTCCTCTTTAGTTTGGTCTAATTTCCTCCATCAATTGGAGAGGAAGCACATACTTAGATGGAAAGGTTCATAAAAAACCTACTGTACCATCACAAACTGCAAAGAAAACATCTTGGCAACAATAAAATTGATGTAGTGATAGGTCAGGATACTTCCTAACTAGAAGAGGATCTGAAATATATCGAGATAGAAGGATGAAACCACAAGACAATCCAAGTATAAAGGCACTTGGAACATCCCTCTTGAGTATGGCATCCCAAGCCCTAAAACACTCGACAATTGCCCACCTTCCCTCACTGACCCTCCTATTTATAACAAGATACACTACCTAACTCCAAATCTAATTGCCCTTATGCCCCTAACTAATACCATACTAATATCCCTAAGTAGGTACCTTACACAATATTTATATATGGTATGTTCAATAAAACATTTGGAGACTAGTAAGAATAGTTGTTCTCAACTTCCACTGATTCCAGTTAAATGGAAGAAATAAGCCATACTGCTCAGAGCAGAGGATGATACGTAAGCAATAAATTAATTTTTAAAAAAAGGAATGGTAGGAATTTACTGCAAAAAAATCTTCGAAGGTAAATTCTGTATATCCCAGACTTCGAAGTGTTTTCCTACAATTTTCAACATTTGTTTTGATGCGATCAACTTCAGTTTTGTCTTGCGACTCTAAAATGTGTTCCTGATGTGAGAGGCCAAGTCAGTAACAGCTGATGCTCGATGATGCACAAAAAGTATAATAGCAAAGTAATTGATAAATTAAAAGAATTAAACTTACAAGATACGAAAACATGAAGCTTCGGAAAAAGCAGTTCCCATCACCACGTGTTCGACGAATGGCAGCATATTGGCCACTGAGCACCTGCATAACATGTAACATAAATAATTATTCCAAGGACAACTCTACTAAAATAACAATAAGCAACAAATAAAACCTTAATTTTCTCCAGCAAAATGGGACTTCCAGATTTATATTCAGCTTCTAAAGAAGAAAGTGGTTCCTGCAACACCATTGCCATTAAGATTCATTACAGAGTAAAAGAAAATCAACTGATAAAAACATCTTAGAGCTATAAAGCCACAGTTGTAAGGCATTCAAAACATATATTAAAAAAGGTAAAAAAAAAACCTTTCAATGAATCATTCACTTTTTTTTTTCAATTTAAACCCTAAACCCTAAACTTTTCATAGAGAAAAAAGTGAGAGAACACAAGCGGATACAAAAAAACCAAGCACACAAAAGGTCTACTAGAGAAAGGGGACCAAGAAAGTGAAATGTTGACTAAAAAGTAATTACAAATTGAAGCCCAAAGGGAAACTTGAAACTTCGCCAAGGCCCAAACATCACAAGGGTCTCTTTCCACCCCACTTAAAAACAAGAGAAGGAACTACTTTGAAAAGAGAGGATATTGCTCAAAGAATACAAACACCAAAAGGAGTAAAAAGGGTGGAAAAACAGAGAATACAGATTCACTTTCAATAAATGAAAATGAAAAGATAGAGCCAAGCCAAGCCAAAATAAAGTAGGGAAAATAATAACAAATAAGATGGACCTTCAATTGTTAAGATAAGAATTAAGAACAAATAACAACATTACAAAAAGGCTTAGTACTGTAGGCCCAAAGGTTAGACACCAAAAATGTCATTAAACATACAGAAAGGATGGCTTTTGAAACAAAAAACAATGCAGAATCCCTCAACCATATCTAAGTTCTAAATAATTTCCAAACCTAGGCTAGACATAAGCAACTGTGTTGCTGGACGACATTTTGAGAATTTCCCAAAAATGTTGCAACAAATAAAATAAAAGTACTACTTCATAGCATAATTTATGAGAAAAGAAGGAAAGACTAAAGAGTAAAACTTGGTGAGGTGAAACATGCCTTGTCACCGACAAATGGAACTTTCTCAGCTTCCTGAACAAAAATTGCAGATTTCTGCAGCATGATATCGTCATCACCCAAATTGCCCCAACTATCGTATTCTGATGTTTGAATGGATATTACCGACTCCTCTTTCCCATCTGCATCAAGATTTTCCTGATTCTGCATTCTTTTAACGGAATACTCTGTTTCCTCAGTTAGTGAACTCGGGTTTAAAAAACCTATTCAAGAATTTCCCTTGGAACTTCACTGTAATTATCCAACTAGCTCATAAACTTGCCTGCTAGGAGGCCACCTGCTGAGCGTAGAGAAAACATTATCTAGTAATAAATAAATGTGTAGCAATAGCATAGTTCTTCTCATCTTTAAAGTTAACAACTCGATCATTCTCAAACCATATGATACGGATAATTGAATGCCAGTGAATATAGACCAGGGCAGTAATTAAATATCTATATATACTGCACATCAATACCAAACCAGCAAAATTACTTATTACACTCTTTCAACAAACACATCTTTTAAAACCTAATACAGTCGACATCCACTTTCTTGGACGAGTTCTTAAAGATCGCGATGCAAGAAGTAAGCTATATTACTAAAGAACTAGAAATTGGTCGTAGTTATAATGGACACAAGAAAAGTCAGGTTCCAGTTTGCTCATCAAATCGAGATAGAAACTCCACATATTCAGACATTGCTTCTCAATGTGCATTGGTGATTAGATTGAGCAGTTCGCATCAGAAGATTAGGGTAAACAACGGGAACTTAAAATTACTTCTTTAATTTCCCCAAAACATGAAAATGAAAGTAATGAATCACTGATTCAAACTTGACTTATGAGGAAAAAAATATCGAAATCCAAGATTATTAAATTCCCTCAGCCTATTAGGTAAGCACATATCACCCGCAGACACAAAAATAATTTCCCATGCACATAGGCTAAACCCAAGGAAGCGATGCAGACATGAAAACTTAAATCCATCCAAACTAGTACGGGTAAACCAGAATCCAGATCCGAAAATGATCGAAAAGAAAGCATAGTAAGCAAGGATGAAATAGGAGAGAGAGAAAGAGAAAGAATCTTACAGAGGATGGGGATTGAAGAGGATGACGGCAATGAAGGAGAATCAGTGGTGAGTTCTCAGAAGTTGAGGGAAGCAGATACTAAAAGAGGAAAGGGAAAAGAGCGCCATGGATGAGAGCGACAACCATTGTTGAGGTGAGTGATAATGGAGGAAGCGTTGGAATGGAAATGAGGGAGAAATGGGAGTAGTGAACGGGTGGTAAGACGGATTAGGGCTGAAGAAGATGAAGAAGATGAAAAGAGGTCAACTATGGTGAAAACTGAAATTAAAAATTCCGATGAATCTGAATCCGAATCTGAATCTCATTCCTTCCTACCTTTGTTTCAATGATGGAAAAAAATAAATTATGACTTATGACGTCATTTTTTAAAAAAAAATTCTAAATTTTTAAAATTTATGACAAAAAAAATATTATAATAGAGCTTTTTATGGGTACAAAAATTAGTACAAGTGATAGGAAGTAGAGGTGATACAAATGACCAAAAATCGAGAAAATCAAACCAATCTAGTGGGATATTAGATTCTTTTTTAACAAAATATTGGATACATAGGTTGGTTTGAATTTGGAGAAAGCCGAAAATCTGGTTTGGTTTGGTTCGGTTTTTGTTTGAAAATTCTAAACAAAAATCAAATCGAATCGAGATGTATAAAATGTGAGATTTTTTATGTTTGGAAGACGAATAACATGAATATAGTTTAATTAATTTATAAATTAGTTATTACTATTAATTTTAATTAATGATTAAATATAACTATATTATTTAGAGTTAATAAATTTCAACTAATATTTTTACCATTAATATTTTATGTTATCTTAACTATTTAATATAAATTATTATTATTAATTATTAATATTCTAATTAGGGTTATAATAATTTATCTTTGTGGAATAGATTATTTTAGTTTGAGTTATAATAGTATGTGTTTGAAGTGTAAAATTTATTTTAATTTGAGAATAAACAGTAAACACCGTAGTATATAATAAAATATATTATGAATGTAAAATAGTAAATACTATAGCAAATAAGTGTTTTGAAAGAGTGTTTAACGTAGCTAATAGGAAAATAGTACTAAATAATATATACTATAGCAAAGAGGTGATTACTATAATCTTATGATAGTCCTTACCCCAAACGTCCACTAAATTGTGAGAGAAATAGATACATTCTCTCGTATCAATGCTAGGACGACACACTCGTATTTTTTCAAAGACCTTTCCAAATTACCCTATTTTTGTACTTAATACGTGACGTTTTCCATAACTTAAACTAAAGTCACAATACATAATGGTCCATAATCAAAACCATTGAATATGCTCATTAAAATGGTTCAAATGTAAACATTTCATTACTTTTAATTCAACAATAAGTGGAATTAGGTTTGGGTACTTCTCAATTGATTGCACCCCCATGTAAATTCAACATTGAATTAATTTTGTAGTGCCATTTTACCAATTTGTTCATATGAGGCTAGCTCAACAGTTAAATTATATATTTTTTTTCCTTTTTTAAAATTTACGTTTTGTACATTTAGGTCATGTTTACCAATTTATTATGAAAATTGATGTAATTGTAATTAAATTTCATTGATAGATCAATCGTAATGGACTGTAATCGCAAATGTCATTGAATAGTGTCTATCTAAGACGGTAAATTTTGTCAATTTTACTGTCACCGTTATGGTTTGGGTTAACAATAACGATAACAATAAGACGTAATTTTTAGACGAAATCGAATTAACCACCCTCCACTCGTCAATCAGATTGCAGCTTTTGTTTACAGATTTGAATTTGGATTATTGATACAAAATAATTTTCTTTACAACTTTTATCAATACAAAACTATAACAACAATTTGTCTCTTGATCTCTCATTCAACCATTTGCAATCAATTCTTTAGACTATTATTATTATTATTTTTTTTTAACTTTATCCTAATTTTGCTAAAATAGATAATTGATAACTATTTTCCTTTTTCTTTTTTCTATAAATGGTAAGAATAATAGGTACAACTGCAAGTTTATTCAACTTGTCATTAAGAGTTTAATTTAGCTTTACAAACCCTATAAATCTTAACTATTTTGACAAAACATAGCCTTTATTCCACAGTAATTTGCTTTTTCATCCTTGAAAATTATGCCTTTAAATATTGAAAGAAAAGGAGAAAGAAAGAAAATTTATAATAACTTCGGTTATAATATTTGATCCATCTTCAGCCACGTAGGGTGTGACTGAATTAATGAAAGTCGGGTACCGGGTACACGACTTTTCTCCACAACAATTTCACCCTATTTCTTACAATGCTTTCAACTTTAACCTTTTTTTTGTTATTCTTTCATGACTACCTTATTTTTGTCATTAATTTGAAAAAAATACATTATTCTTGAAATTACTCCATGTATCTCATTCATTTGCAAAAATATGCACGGAATTTATTTGTAACCACCTTCACTCGAACAATCACGTCTCATTGACAACGATTGTATCTGTTAAACTCAACAAATACATACATTCAAAGAATAACACCCCATATCCTTGAACAGTTGCATATTCCTCCAGCATCAATTACACCTATTTTGACTATCAACTGGTGCTTATACTCGAACGATTGTGTCTCATCTAAAAAGGGTAGTATCGGAATTTATTAAAAAAGCAAGGGATGAAAAGTGGAAACGAAAGATTCTCCTCTTTAGACCCATGGAAATGCAAGTTTGAAAATTTATTTATAAAGTAGGGATAAACGTAGAAACAAAAGATTCTCTTCTATAACCAGATTTATGTATAGTTATATATTATAGATTAGAACTAAAATGAAACATTTTTTAAACTATAAACACCAAAATTAACTAAAGCCAAAAATAATACTCAAAAGTACTATTTAAACCCAAAAGAGCTCCCAAGTTGGGCTCATGGCTATTTTCTTTTTTATTCTTTTATGTTTGTTTTTTTAAAAATTTGAACCTATTAAAGTTATAAATCAAACAAGATTGGAAGAAAATATTAAAATATTATAAACAAATGTTTTCGCTCTCTAAATTTTGAATCGAGTATTCACTTGTTCCTTTTGTTTTAAAATGTTACACATTAGTTAAGTTTTTGAGTTGGTTTCGGTTGAGTCCCTAAGTTTCAAAATACTACATTTTTATATTTGAGACTTACGTTTTGTTTAAATTTGATTCCTAAATTTTAAGATTTACATTAAACTTCGTTATTTCATTAAATGCTTATTTTCAGTTGTTATTCTTAATATCCATTAATTACTTAAAAATAATTAAGAAGTGAAAATTTAAGTTTAATTTTAATAAAGTTGAAAAATAATAAAACTTAGTTAATTATATTTTCTAAATTAGTTAATAAACATTGAGAGTATTCAGTAAAAAATTAAAGTTAAAATATAAATATTGAAATGTAAGAACCAAATAGCAACAAAATTCAAATTAAAATAATAGATCTAGAACCTAAAATAAAATCAAACTCAAAACTTAAAAACTAAGTACGGTAATATTTTAAATAACAAAATTTTTTAAACTTTTTTTTTTTACAAATAAGACAAAATATCACAATTTATCAGTGACAGACAAAAATAGACTAATATCTATCATGATACATAAAGACGTAAATACTAGTTCCTCTTGATCTATCACGGTCCATACAGTGATAGTTTGTTATATTTTGATTGATTTGCTATATTTGAAATGACCGTATTTTAAAATTTAAACATCAAACATAAACTAAATTCAAAATTTAGGGAAAAAGATTTTTCTTAAAAAAAAGAAAAGAAAAGGTTAAAACCATCAGACCCACTGTTTTAGACCTGTGAAGCCAGAGGCATGATGAGGGATAAACCCTTAAGCCCCCACTATGGCATCCTCTCTAATGTTTAATCAAACACACTTTTAATTAAAATCTCTCCTTCACTCTCTCTCCCCAGCTGTCTGTTTCTGTCCTCTTCTTCCTCTTCAAATGCCTTTCTCCTAATCTCTCCATCTTAAATCTCAGAATTACGATTCCACTTTCCTCTCAATTCCCTCTCCCGTTCTCTTTCTGTTTCTTCTTCTTCAATCTCAATCCCATTCCTGGGAAGATCTTTCCCAGGTTCTTTGCCATGGAACCTGAGAACAACAAATTCTTCAATGTGGGTCTTCTTGTTCTTGCCACTTTACTCCTCGCAAAGCTTATTTCTGCTCTTCTCAATTCCAGATCTAACAAACGGGCTCCTCCCACTGTTAAAGGCTTCCCCTTTATTGGGGGATTGCTCCGTTTCCTTAATGGTCCGATTGTGATGCTGAGGAAGGAGTACCCTAAACTTGGGAGTGTTTTCACCGTTAACTTATTGCATAAAAAAATTACCTTCTTGATTGGCCCTGAGGTTTCTGCACATTTCTTCAAAGCATCTGAGTCTGATCTTAGCCAGCAGGAAGTTTACCAGTTTAATGTACCAACTTTTGGCCCTGGCGTTGTGTTCGATGTGGATTACTCCATTCGTCAAGAGCAGTTCAGGTTCTTCACTGAGGCTCTCAGAGTCACAAAACTGAAAGGCTACGTAGATCAGATGGTTAGAGAAGCAGAGGTCAGTATCATAGATCTAAATTGATAAGAATTTAAGAATGAAAGTGAAAGGACTATAATATTCATATTCATTTAATGCAAGCTTGATATAAGGATTGTAAATGTTAGGATTCTCTAAGAACTTGTGCTCTGTCTAGTTTTACTTATCTCCTTGCAAGTACGAATGCATGTTAAATTTAACATCCATCCTAGTTTTCTGATGATTGTGTCCAAATCTTTGATTTCCATTTTCTTTGTTGTACATTATTCTTTGGAATCTGTGTAACGTTGGGATGTGGTGGGGTATTTTGAGCAGGATTTCTTCTCTAAGTGGGGTGACAGTGGGGAGGTGGATCTCAAGTATGAGTTGGAACATCTTATCATCTTAACAGCTAGTAGATGCCTTTTGGGAAGTGAGGTTCGTGATAAGCTTTTTGCGGATGTTTCTGCTTTGTTTCATGACCTTGACAATGGAATGCTCCCAATCAGTGTTATGTTTCCCTACCTTCCTATCCCGGCTCATCGTCGCCGTGATCAAGCACGCAGCAAGCTTGCAGATATCTTTGCGAAAATCATAGCTTCCAGAAAATGCAATGGGAGTTCGGAGAATGATATGTTGCAATGTTTTATTGACTCAAAGTACAAAGATGGTCGGTCAACAACAGATTCTGAAGTCACTGGTTTGCTCATAGCTGCGCTTTTTGCAGGTCAACATACTAGTTCTATTACCTCTACTTGGACTGGGGCTTATCTCCTACGCCACAAAGAGTACATGTCTGCTGTTTTAGGGGAACAGCAAAGGCTGATGGGTAAGCATGGCGACAAGATTGATCATGATGTCTTGTCTGAAATGGACAACCTCTATAGGTGCATTAAAGAAGCTCTCAGACTTCACCCTCCACTGATTATGTTGATGCGAAGTTCCCATAGTGATTTTAGTGTTACAACCAGAGAGGGGAAAGAATATGATATTCCAAAGGGTCATATAATTGCCACATCTCCGGCTTTTGCTAATCGACTTCCTCATGTGTATAAGGATCCAGAAAGGTATGATCCAGACAGGTTTGCCCCTGGGAGAGATGAAGACAAGGCAGCTGGACCGTTCTCCTACATCTCGTTCGGAGGTGGCAGGCATGGGTGCCTCGGCGAACCCTTCGCTTATCTACAGATAAAAGCAATATGGAGTCAATTGCTAAGAAATTTCGAACTGGAGCTAATATCTCCTTTTCCTGAAATTGATTGGAATGCTATGGTTGTGGGTGTCAAAGGGAAAGTTATGGTCAGGTACAAGAGGAGGAAGCTTTCAGTTAGTTAATGGGAAGAACGTTCAAGTCTTTGTAAGCTTAACAGTATTTAATTATTGCTGGGATGTTTGTTTTTTTCCCCGCCTCCACCAACTTCATTTATGCAATGCTTCAACCATTTGTGCTTCTAGGAGGTTTCTATCATCGAGTTTGACCACAGGTCCCTTTCAGTGTTAAATCTAATTTATGTTAGTTTGTAATATCAAGTTTTGTTATTGTTGGAATCATTTAAAATGGGTGTTTCTGCATTCTAAGTTTATTAAACCCTCTAAGTTTCTCCATAGCCTAAGCTGAAAATACAGGGTGTCTTGCATACTCAGATCAGAGAAAGCATAATACAATCAAATTGAATTTTCATTGCCCTTCAGAACCAGTTTGGGGGGGGGAAAAAGATCAAAGTCCATTGCAAAGGGGCCTTTTTTTTTTTTTTTTTTTTTTTTTTTTTTTTTTTTATTTCTTCATTATCTTTCCTTCAAAAAAGTGTTCAGACCAATATCAGAAAACTGGAGTATATTGAAAATTGTTATAATACAGACCAAGTGCACGTGATTCCTCTATACATTTTTAACGGGGATAAACTAGTAATACCCATTCGCAAAGAATCTCACAGCTTCCTGTTAACAGTATTTTGTTGCCTCTGAAACCCCTGTAAAAATGTAAGGAATCCAGTAGTAAATGAGAATAACCTGTCAATCAAATCGTGATACGTATATATATATTAAAGGACCAAAAACAAACCTTCATGGAATCATGTTTACTGAGCAGAAAATTTTGCGACACGTCAACCAGCCTTAAACTGATGAGTTTGGAATGATTTTCAGAAGCTCAATGTCGAACAAAAGAGTCTTGTCTATCAATCCTTGGTTCCTCAACACAAAGTCCAATGCTCGTTGGCCCTGAAAGTGTTGCAGGCAATAGTGAAAAAAAATCTCCCTATTTGTTCATGCAAATGTATATAGATTTAGTACGGAAAAATGGAATGTTACCGAGAATGTCGTTGGTCTTGGACCCTTTTTATTAAAGTCATTATCAGGATATCCCAATTCTGGTGGTACTATAATCCTGCCCGAGGCCATATGGATTATAAATATCGTGCATACATTCAGAAAAAAAAAAAAATGCACATGCACTAGGCATTTATGTACGAATACAGTTCATTACATTTTAATTTACTAACAACTTGCTCTAGATCAAATTGTATATAGCTCGTACAACAATGTCAGGGGCGACGCAACTTTATCTCAGTAAAGAAAAACTACATCAAACCTTTTACCAATTGATAAGCGATGAAGTATAACCAATAGTAATTTTATTGAAAAATGCGTCAGTTAAGCTATCCACTCTGGCAAGGAATATCCAAGGTTAATAAAAGAAAAGGCAGAACCTTCTAACACCACCCAAGGTCATGCCCGCAACAGCTTCCTCAAATGCTTGAATCACCTGACATAGAGGATAACCGAAGGAAGCTTAAATTTTCAAAGAAATAAGTCACTAAGATTTAAAGCTAAACCAAAACCTGCTAAGAAAAATTAGTATGTGCAATGATAGCACCATGCAATTAAACAACAGCCAAAAATGTTAACATATTGAACAAACAAACAACAATTAGGGTTCTCACGAAAAAAACAATAGCTACAGTTCAATTTAGCACACCAACAAATAGAACACAAGTCATAGAAACAGTATAAGTTTCCGAATCATCACAATTAAGTAAAGAAAGGCGCATCTTGCCAAATGGTAACATATCTCTCACCTCTTGAGATCCTAACCTAAATTTGAAGAAGGCCTTGTCGTCACCCTGGGCAATAATATATTAAGATTCAATTAACGGTTGAGAACATCCTTAAACTCCAAATCTGAGAAGCCAAAGCATTGCCTACCTCGAAAGAACCACCCTTTGTCTTATTTCTGGCTTCAAATATGCGGCCATAATACCCAATTGTATAGCCATCCCAATCAACCTAAAATAAACATATAGACCTTGAAAAGATGCAGGCAACATCAATTTTCAGTTTGGCTTTGCTTCTTGCTCAATACTCAATTGGAAACTCCCACTCAAAATATAAATAGCATTTCAATTTATGTTTGTGAGAATTATTTATTCTCAAATAAAAGATATAATATTGAAAAATAACTCCATCAAGCATTAAACATGTAATGGAAGCCATCAACTTGACATATTTGAGAAATAATTTCTTTCCAAAGTCTTTAGTTACCCATAAACTGCACTATCTTACCACAACGGTATCTCCCACTTTTGGTGAGGAGCCTTCCCCCTTTCTCAGATCCTGCAGCCTTGTCAAGTAAAGTTAAAACAAATTAAGACTGATGAGAGCATGAACAGAAAAATATAGTATTTTATTATAACTTCATAATGCGTGACCTTATATTGAAGACCTGATTCTGTCTCAGTATAGTCCGGATATTTCATTTTAGTCTTGCCGTAATCCTTCCCCCTAAGAGCTGGCACTGTATGTGTGTTCAAATATACCAACTATTAACATATCCAGGTGCCTCAATTTTTATTCTAAGCAAAAATTTACATAATGTTATCAAATATACCAAAAGGGATCGAGACAAAGCGTGACCATCAAAAGATACTTCAGGGTACATAATATCAATAATGAAACCAGGGTAAAGTACCCATATATTTCTGTCTCATGAAAAGATGGCTATCTAAGTATTCTTTTTCCTTTTTTTTTTTTTTTTGTAATGGAAAACTAAGTTTGCATTAAGATAAAAAAAAAAAAAGAAAAGCAGTTGCAAAAAAGAAAAAAGAAAAATAAAAATAAATTAAGCATACCAAAAAAAGATCCTACACCCTAACAAAAAAGAATTCTCCAATTAGATTTTATACAGCCATAATGGCGTATTAACTAACAAGTCACAAGATAAAGAAAAAAGATATAGAAAAAACAAAAATTTGCAAGTAAAAAAGAATATATCTGACAGAACTCTTCCTATAATCTCAAGTCTCAACAAGTTCAAATGACAAAACATCTAGTACCCTCTGTCCTACAAGAATTTCCCTAACTCAGTCTTAGTTCAAAGTGAAGGTTTTGTTCTGACTGAATAATAAGCTAATAGCATCATCAGAGTTTGTTTTGAAAACTGCCCAGTTTCCCACATATTTTGTTCAATCATACAGCACAAAGTAACAGCTAAAGTCATAGTAATTTTGTTACAGTACGATAGTTATGTAGGACTTTTAACAGTTCTTTACTGCATAGAATATTTGATATAAATTTAGTTCAATAATACCTAAGTCAAGATCTAGAACTCTGTCCCAAGATTTGACCATGCTGCCAATAACTCCTCATACAAGTCACTAAATTTAATAGGAAAAATGCTACTAACTAGACGTTCATCTTCATCTCTAATTAGATCTACTTAATCGGCTATAGTAATATCAAGATTATTACCTTTAGAACTCACTATTGGTCAGTAGAGTAAATATTTTGGTTTCACTCACATAAGAATCACCAGCCTCTAAACTTAGCTGGATGAATTTGGCTCTGTGTGGATCATAAAGATTAAAGTTGAAGGAGTTGTTGAGACCTTTTTCTTTCTCCTAACCACTAGGCAACACACAATATCCTAAGAGTGCAAAAGTTGTCATGGGATCGATGAGTGTGGACAGGGGAAAGTTGGCCACAAAGTTTCAAGATGTAAGGAGGAAGTGGTATTGAGATAAGATGATGAAAACGGAAGGATAGGGTATTCTAATGGATCTCAATGCACTGCAGATGGAAACCCGATCCCTGGACATGTCCAGCAACAGGAATGAGGGAGTACCACATGAAATTTTCCCGTCCTACAACAATTTGTCCATGTTCAGCTATTGTTGTATTACCATCAACCAGAAGGAGGGAGCATAAAGTCGTTCGACCCAGGGCAATGTGATGCCTTAACCTCAGTTTAAAAAAGAATGTGATAGATTTGCTGCTCAGGGATAGGCTTTCAATAAAGGTCACTGGACCAAGTACGAGCCAATTTCTACTCCTGTGTTGATGGAAAAGGAGAAAGCGGTACATGGAATTTCTGTAAAGATTATTAGGCTCCTCAACAGGGGAACAATCCCAAATAAGTTGACCATACTGCTGCCGTTAATTTATGACCAAGTGAGTAATTGCTTGGCCCCAAACCTAACAGTTCAAAAGAGACAATTTTGGTGGAAGGAGGAAGTGAAAGCCATATTTAACAACTGAAAACCATGAAAACTGTACCTGTCCACTGTGCTGGCTTTTCCAAATTCAATTGCCTTTCATAACAGAGATAGATACTGCGGTTCATGAGTTGAGGATAGTACCAATGCAAAAAGATCTTGACCCCTATCATGATCATGGTCTGAGCAAGAATCGATGGAGGTTGTGTTGGGAATTAAACAATGGCTGCATTATTTAGTGGGATGAAAGTTTTATGTACGTGTGGATTAAAAGGCTCAAAAGTTTCTCCTAGAACAGCAAGTAATTTCAGGGGATTATAGAATTGGACCACCAAGCTATTGGACAACAATTTTGACAATCAACAAACCAGGGTTAGAACATAAGGTAGCTAAATGCCTAGTCTGAGTGGGTAGAAGATTTAAATTCATAGATCACATCAAATGTGGCAAGAGCAGTTGTACCTTGGACAGCCATATCTAAAACCAAAGTAAATAACTACAATGTGAAGGAGCAGGCAACGGATAACTCAAACACCCACTATCCCAAATTATCAACAGAAATGAACGAGTGGTAGAGCACAGAAAATTACTATCAGCAAACTCAGATGCCACAGCTACTCCATCATCTGCAACCTTCAACAAGACTCCAGCGAGTAGGGAAAAGGATGAGAAAACCACAGCCCTTCGATCAAATACAACCTTGAAACATCCCTCACTACTATCACCACCTATACATAAGAAATGTAAACAAAATTACTCAAAAAGTACCAACCAACAAAACTTTGCAAAGCCGACTCCAGAAACAACAATGAAACGAGTACCGGAAGATGAAGCAGGCTGAAAATTGTGGGGAAAGTGAACGAAATGGGGTCCGCTGCAGCTCTAAATCAAAAATAGCAAAATGCTTTTATGAAGCACATGGAATCGGAGTGTTGAACAGGGGAATCCCGATAGCAACTGAGATAGGGAATAGAGTGAAGAAGGTACCGTGTTGAGAGTCTTCTTCCCGGAGAAGAGAGTGGGGAATTTGAGAAGAGAACCAGTAGCGGAAATGGACGCCATTGTTGAGCAGTGGGAGAAGGGTCTCTAAGTGTAGAGAGGTCCGCGGGAAGATAACGGCCTCACATTCGTAATTGGACCAAATTGCCCCCTTCGCCTTTTATTTATTAATATTAGCTTTATTTAGTATTATTTTGGTTCTAGATAAAACTTATGATTTTAATTATTATTTTTAAATGTTCTATTTTGCTATCTAAAATGAGACAGCTCATTGACTAATTGAATACACTATTTGTCGTAACCAACGTGTCACTCATATTTGATATTTTGTAAATAAAGCGAAAATCTACGTTTGTCCTAAATAGTCAATGAATGATAGAGAGAGAGAGAAAAAAAGATGGAGAAAGAAAATCATCGACCAACAAACAGAAGTCTGAGAGTTGATTGAGGTAAACAAAAGAGAGGTAGAGTGGTAGGAGGTGACATATGGTGTAGAGTAGTGTTAGTTGATGAAAGAGATGTTGGGAGAATGAAAGATATTAATAAAGAGAGAGAGAAAATCGTCGTTGTTGAATGTGCAACGATCGACAGAAGTAAGTGGCGGAGAGGTAGAGCGGTGGGTGGCAAATAGTGTGGAGGAGTGTCGATGGGTAAAAAAGAGAAAGGTCTATTGGTGCAAAGAAGTTCTTTTTTTTTTTAAAAAAAAGAAAAATTAGATGAATCATTATATAAAGTATATTAATTCAGTTACGTGCAGCGTTATCAAGTTTATTAAAAGTATATCAATTAACTATCATGACTCAAATTAATCGATTATTTTATTTAAAATAAAAATCAAATTAGTATATAAAATCTAAATTTCATTTCGAAAATTAAAATTATTTTTCATCAAGTGGAATCTTCCTTTCTTCTTCATTTATTTTTGTTTTTAATTTTGAATTATTTTACTTTAATTTTTTTTTTATAGAATTGTTTTGTAGCTTTATGCTCGTATGTATTTTCTTAAAAAAATTGTTAACATAATGTGTGGTGTTCTTTCCTTTTTTGAGGTTCTTTTTTTTTTTTTTTTTCAAAATTCCAAAATATGTATTCAAATTTTCTACTTAAGATATTTCTTTGTTGTCAACTTTTGTTCAAAGTGGTTTTTGCTTTTAACTAAGAGAGAGTTATCACATAATTTACAAATATTTTTGTATGAAATAGCAAATACATTTTTTACCCAAGTGAGAACTAATTGTTTTTATTTTGGTTTAGATTAAAGTTTCGAATTAAAAAATAGTTAAATCATCCGACTAAGAACAAGATTTATTTTATTAGATGACAAAGTATGTTAAATTATATATATATGTATGTATAGCTTTGAGGGGATAAAAAGTGAAGTACATAAAACGGTTAGATATATTCTGAAAAACATTCACTTTAAATTTTAATAACTTAAGAATTGCATTTAGTTACAATTAATTTAGATTTAGATGAAATATCTTAGAAAAGAGTCTAAGAAAATGACTCAAAACAACTAAAAAAATATAACATATCAACTGCTTGGCACAATTGGTACCTATATGTACTCGAGAATAAAAAGGTCTCGAATTCAAATACACATCCAATCTCTGCTTAGAAAATCTTTCCAAAAACTAAAATATATAACATAGGATAATTTACAAATGGAAAAAGAAGGTGACAAATTTAAATTTTCTTTTGATTGTGCCTTATATAAATCTTTAATTTAATTACAAAATTATATGAGAGAGGAATAGAAAGCCTAATTAATTTCCTCCAATTCTCTTCGACAAATTACAATACATTTTACTTAAAAAGTAAAAAATAGGATCATCAAACATTAAAAGCTTGATTAAATGAGGACATTTACAAAACATCTACCAATAATTCCTGATAATTGTAATTAAGTGAAGCTCTAATTGATTAAATCAAATAATTAAGGGAGTTGATTATGTGCAAATTGATGGTGGTTAGGGTTAGCTTCGGAAGTTGAAAGTGTGTTCCTATTTTCAAGCTCACTTATCCTCCCACGTAGCTCGTTAATACTGGCAGTAGCATCCTGTGAGACCCCAACACAACAACAAGTAAATCAAACTTAATTGTAAACTACAATTTTACAATTTTATGTTAATACTGATGCAAACATAGCAAGTAATTAATAGAGGATAATGTTTAAAAGGAAGGCCAGAGAGAAGTCCATAAATTACAAAGCCAAGAAATTATGAGAAGCCGTTAATATCCACCTGGTGGGATGCTTAGGTGCACTTATAGATTTCGAGTCATATTTCTTTTTTTTTAAAAAAAAATTATTTTTGCTTTTGGAATTTTGCAAATAATTCAACCACTGTACTTCAAAGAAATTTATCTAAATTCTGGTAAAAACTGAGACATAAATAAGTTTAATTTTCAAAAACCAAAAGCAAAAAACGAAATGGTTAACCAACAGAATCTAAAAGTGTCATATTTTGAAATTTAGGGACCAAATATAAATTAGTTGTATCGAAAAAGGTTTTTTTTTTTTTTTCCAATATATGTATATATGTATATATGTATGTATAGATGTTACTAACCCATAATCTCTCAGTCAAAGAAGCTATCTCCTTGTCTTTTTTCATAATTTCAGCTGAACTAAAATCAATCTGAAGCATACGTTCTTTCTCCTTCTGTTTTAGCTTTTGGGTTGCTTCGTGCAATTGGTTATTAAGAGTAGCAACCTTAATTTGAGGAACCATATGATGATCAAATTCATAAATCTATGTTATTTTATATGAATTCAAAAAGTAAAACACAAAATTTTGGAATCATAGATATGCTTACTTTGCTTTCCAAACATGTATACTTGTCCATTTCATTCAACAAATAAGTCATCAAGCTGCTGACATATGGATCCTTTAACCTGTAGACAAATTGAAGAAGAAATATTAAAATAATTAATATGGGCAAACCAGTGAATCAAAAATGGAAACTTTTTCTAAACCGAAATATAATATATTGATGATTTTATTTAGTCACCTTTCTGGTCTGAGCAGATCAATTAACTCTTCTTTCCCCTTTTTCAAACTTGACATACCAGTATTACCAAATAACGTTCCATTTGAGTTGAAGGTGGGTGGCTGCAAGTTGGAAGAATGACATTTGCTTTCATTTGAATGCCTTTCAACAGTACTCTTATTATCAAATCAAAAGCCATAACTTGAAAGTAAATATATAACTTCAAACTTATTTTATACACATCAAGATCAATTTAGCCCATGTGATCAATTATTATAACTAAATCTAGCGTGATTTAAATATAAAATGTTACAAATGCTAAGTTCTAAAGATGTAAATTATTAACAAGTTAGTCTTCTTGTCTCCATTCCAATTTTTATACTTCTAACACATTCGCACTTTAGGTCCCTAATCATTTTCCTATTTAAAAAACTAAAACAGAATATTTTTATTAAAATTTAATAGCAATAGGTAGGAGTAGGGTGTATTAGCATATAATTTACCTGTACGAAAGGTCGTGATTGTCGGATGACGTGCTTGGCCATATCAGTGGATGGAGGAGAAGGTTGGTGAGAGGTGTAAGTGTACATGGTTGATCCGGGAGTCATTCCAGGTTGAGCTGTAACTTTTACAGTTGGCAGTACTAGTTTCTCAAAGATCACATTAGGTTTGGTTGTAGTTGTAGGAAGGACCATCGAAGAAGTAAGAGTAGTAGCACTACTAGTACTTGAGAGATTTATACCATTATGCACATTTGCTCCACCATTCATTTTATCCATATTATTATTAGATTCTACTAAACGTCGTCTTGGAGCGTAACCCACCTCGTGGCAATTTTTCGTCCTAAATCATCAACAAACCATTATGTATGTCAGACAAAACTAAACATCCTAATAAATTTTTAAGATTTTATTGGTAGTTATTTGGATTTGGATTTTTTAATTTTGATAACCAAGAACGCTTATATCTCCTCAATTTCTTATAATTTACATATTTAAGTGTAAGAGTTGGAAAAATAATAGAGTTAGAAAAATAATCTTTTAAAAATAAGAGTTTAATTCTTTGATAAAATGAACTTGACTCTATAGTATTATCATGATCTTCGTCCTTAGAAGTCAAAAATAAAAAAAAAGTGTTTATAAGTTTAATTTTCAAAAATTAAAAATAACATGGTAACCAAAACATGTCTAAACTAAATTTTGTGTAATTTAAACTTCCAATTTAGGTCATTAAGTTCTAAAACTTTAATAAGTAGTTAATAAGTCCTTACACATGCATTTAATTTTGTATCCAATAACCAAGTTGCTAATTTTTTCAATTTTGCAATTGGTAGCTCCTTAATCTATTTGGCATATTTTTTTAAAAAAAAAATCAAGTATTTACAAGACAAAAATTTGGACCTTTGGAGTATTTTCTATCAATTTAGTTTTTTTAAAAATAGAATATACCTAGGACGGCTTATTTGACAAAATAAAATAAAATAAAATAAAAATTCAAACCTATTGTTAGACGCATTTAAAAGTTTAGAAATCAAATATGGAAGAAGTTAAAATTAACGACTAAACTAATTATGATTTTACTATTAGCTATATAAATATTAAATTTAAAGAAAAGTCAAAAGACAACTAATGGGTTAAAAGAAGGATTTACCAGTAATCTTTTTGAATTTGGATTAATCGTGACTCAAGCCTCGAAAGTACGATGGTTCTCTCAAAACCTTGCTTGTCGTGAGCTGGTTCCACAAAATTAGCTTCCAATACACCTAATAATTGTATATGGAAAAGTACTTAAGAAATTTATAAATATATGATCATCCCACAGTTTCTTCCAATTCTAGAATGAGCAAAAAGAGCTAACCTATAACTCCACGACCGTCACTACCAGCCGGATTCCATATCCTCCAGAATGGCTGGCGACAAAAAAAAAAAAAAAAACAGCCAGGGTTTTATTTCATTCTCTTGTAAGATCTCAATTTAAGAAAATAAGGACGATCCTAACCTTTATTAACCGATTTTTGTGGTAAACATTGAATCCTTGAACGTCGATGTGAGATCGTGCATCCTTCACGAATCCAATCGTCACCTTTACACACATCTGTAAAATTAGTCGAGGTGTGTTAGTTAGTGTGATCACCATCCATGTATATAAAAAAAAGAAAAAAAGAAAAAAGAACGGAGAATTAATGATTACATCTGATTGTTTTTTAACCGTGTGAGCAGGAAGTTGATGAGGTTTATAGGTTATCTCCTTTGTTAACATTAAATCATCCACAACATTATGATGTTCTACATCTTTTCCTCGCAGAATAATTCTAAACTCTGGTGGCAGACTGAGATACAGAATTGATGCATAAATCTACCATTCACCGAAAGCAAAGAAAAAAAAATGTTAGTGACCAAATAAAATAATATATAAATAAATTTGAATGGACAATTAATTCAAACTATATATGTAACTTAATGCATTGCACACCCTCAGCGAATGTCGGTAGGTTAGGTAGTGGCGTGAGTTAGGATATTGTTCTGCCATTTTTATGTTCTTCTCATCTCGATTCACTCCTCTAATTTGAATGTCCTGTATGGCATTTCAAGGTAAAACATAATTATACAATGCAAAAAAAATTTGTCTTTTCTAACTTATTATTAAAAAAGAAATAAGCTATAAATCTTACATGTAAATCAGTATCAAAATCGAGTTCCAGGTCACCTTCATCATCTTCCCAAAGGTTATATATAATAATGCGTGTCCCATGTTCTTTCACAAAATTGAACTACAAAGTACATCAAATATAAAAGATTAAGCAGAGATATGAAAACAAAAGTGAAGAAGGATGATGATGGTCTTAAATTAACAAAAAACTATAGTATATAGATATAAAAATAGTAATATTTTTCGTAACTTATCACTTATTTGTCTCATCTTTAAAATTTTCAAAATCAGGAGAAAATATCTGGTAAATAAAATTATGAAAGTATAAAACAAGTATATATATAAATAAATAAACAATTTCAAAGAAGCATTTGACCGAACATATTTTTCTAAATTTTGTAAGAACACTTATGTCTTTATTCAAAATATTTTAAATACTGCCTAAAAAATTATTGATATATTCTTTTAATTTGTACGAGTACCTAGTTAGACCAGCTTGTGACTTGACTAAGCTAGTGAGACAACTATTTAATCTTACAACATGTAGTTGTCCAAGAACACTTCTTAGATCAATAGTCACCTTAAACCCTTTCTTATTAGATTGTTCTTTATTTTGACCTCTAAATGCAAGTCAATATTAGTTCTTTTATGAACTTTAAGGCTAGCTTGCCATTTTTGCTAGCCTTATTAGTCGCTAAGAAACTAATAAGATAATAAATAGAATAAGTGTCTTTTAAAGCTTGGAGCCTTGAATACATTCTTTCTATAATTGTTTTGTTATCTACCATGGTCCTTATTAATAATTAGGTTGAATGTCATTGAAATTGTTACTATTTATTAGTAAAAAAATTAACAATAGTGTGGTTATTTTTCACCTTTCAAATCAAGAAATAGCAAACTTGAATTAGAAAAAGAAGTAAAGTCGTTAACTAAAAAAAAAAAAGATGTATTGTTTTACCTGTTCAAATAGTTCTTCAATCGAATAAGGAGACCATTGGGCTATAATTTCTAGATTTCTATTCCAATCATCATCCGAGCGCATCATCTTGCTCCAAGAGTCTTCTTTAAACTCAAAGTCAATCTTAACATTTTCAAAAAAGTAAAGTCATTAAACCATCAGTTTTTGAAATATTACATTTAATGTATCCAATTTATATATTAACAAATAATCTTGTAGAGTAACTAGTTTTCTTACCATGGGAACCACAATATCTTCCTTTCCGGTGTCTCTCAAAAATGTGTATGACAACATGCCAATGCTTTGTGTTGGACTACAAAAAAAAAAAAAAAAAAAAGATCAACGAAGTCAACCAGAAGTTATCTTCAATCACCAATTCACCAATGAATTTAAGTTCATAGGTGTATAAGTTAAACGAAACAAACAAATCAAATTCTAACCAACTCATTTGAATATCGAATTATGTGTTATATTAATAAGAATATTACTTTCCAACTAACCACTAAATAAAAAAATACAAATAAATAAAACGTGTAAGTAAAAAATTAATAGGCATTTCATCATAATACTTCCAATATAAAGAACTCACCCTCTTTGATCACTTCCATTGCAACGGGAAAACACAAGAACATCTGCTCCAAGCCTCATGGTACTTGTTTTGAACCCATTACCATCTAAGACAAATTATTTTACGTCAGATTACATTAATATAGAGATTAAAGTATTGAAAAAAGTTGATCAATAATGAAAGCTAAAAAACAGTGAAAGAGTTGCATACATTGACCAATAGTATTGGGCATATTTCGTTTTGAAGAATAACCAAGGGACATACAACGCCTTATTTTATCAGGACACATCCCACCGCCGTTATCTGCAACAATAATGAAACTATTTGATTGATTGAAAATAACAGTTTTATTCCATTAAAACTCAGCCTAAAGGAATTATATATTTGCTTCACATTTACACATAATTACATTACCTTCAATTAGCAACATTCTACTTCCATCCCTTTCGTTTATCAACATGTCAATGTTAACATATGTAGCCCCATTGCAGACCTAATAGCAAATTAATTAACATCAAACACATGAAATTAAAGAAATTCTGAAGTATTTCCCCTAAATCAGAGACAAATTCTCAATACCTCATCTAAAGAATTATCCAAGAGCTCTGCAAAAGCTGTTGATGAAAGAGAGATATATAGTGAACGTGCCAAATTTAGAAATACTATGAACTAAAAAACAGAGGACGATAGAGAAAAAAAAGAAAACCCAATAATTTTACCTCCCAAAGCCCACTTATGGCTTGTTGCATTCGAATGTAGAAATTTTGGATGAACTCTAACATGATCCATACCAACTACAAAATATAAAACTTAATGTCACAACAAATTTTGTATGTTTAATCATCACTAAGCCACAACAGGATTTATGAAACAGAAAAACAGCTGTTGTTCTAATACCTGAACTCGAAATCGGATCACCGCTGCAATTTCCTTCATAATCCCCTGCTTTCCAAAACTGTCTACAACTTTTATTCGGCGGATTATCCTTACTTTCATCTTCCAAATACTCCATCGGAAAGATAGGAACAACCTCAAATGCCGTAAGATTCTCTACTTTCACCGAACCTTGCGAAACAGGGGTTTCGTAGTCAGAAGATTTCACAGACCTGATCGGCTGAACAAGAAGCGGAATATCGTCGAGTTTAGGTGACTTCAAAATCGAAACAGAATCATCTTCCTCACTCGATGTACCGTTTCCGCTTTCCAATACGTACTTCCTCTTTAGATTAGAGACGTTAACAGGATGGGAAAAGGAATCGTCACTCTCATCACTAATGACCAAACAGGAACCGGAATCTGCATTAGCTGTATTACCGGAACCATTAATGGCGGTGGAAAGGGAGTCACCGCCATTAACGTCGATTGCGTCTGCTGAGTTGGGATTATCAATTAGGGAAGAATCCATGAAGAAACAAGAAACAGAATGGGGAGTTATGGAGGGTTTAGGATTTAGAAAGAAAATTGGCGCGAAGAAGATTGAGAGAAAGACGAAGAGAATTGCTAGAGGGCATGAATGCGTCGGTTTCGGATTGATCGTTATTTGTAGGCCCAATCATATTTGCTAATTCACAAAACCTTTCCTATTTTGATTTTGGCCAATATATATCTATATATATATATAATCTATTATATTATGAAATATCAATGAAATAATAAAATAATAAACCTTAAACCTAAAAAATTAAATAATAAAAATACTCCAAACTACATTTTTAATTTGAATTCTATCATGTAAACTATAATGGGTTGGTCTAGTGGTAAAAAGATCAATAACTAACTAAAAAGTCATTAGTTCAATCATGGTGGTCACCTATCTAAAAATTAATTTAATTAATTTCTACCCTAATTATAGAGTCATGAGATTAGTGGTTGACGTAAGCTGGCCCGGACACTCACGGATATAAAAAAAATCAATGTAAAATCTGGAATTTTGTTATATTTTATCAAGTTCTGTGAATATTTTATCAATTTTTCTATATCTAATACATTAATAGATAATGTTATTTTTTTATATTTTGTAAATATTTTCAAATTTTTTTATTTACAATATATATTTTTTTAATACTAAAAATGCAGCTTTTCACTTAAAAAACAATATATCTAATCTAAATCTAATGATGGTTGGTTATAAGGTTATTTCATGTAATTTCACCTTAAATCTTAATTTTTTAATTTTTTTAAATTTTATTTTAGCTATAAAGATTAAGTCAAATATTTGACTTTAGATAATTTTATTTTAGTCTCCAAGTTTGGAGGAATATGTGCGTAGTTTGGTACCTGAGTTTAGAGTATAAGTTCGTTTAGTCACTGAGTTTTGAAAATATACCTTTTTATCTAAGGTTTATAAAGATATTCATATTTTTAGAAGGTTTCTTTTTAGTCTTACAATTTTTAAAAATAGATTTAGATATCTCTTGAATAACTTTATACTTTTATTTTAAACAAGTATATGACATTTTAAATTAGAAGAATGATTTATAAAAATAGTATCTTTCTACAACTATTTTTCTAGTTTTATATTTCATAATTAAAAAAATAAAATAGTTACCATTTGAAAGCTCAGAGATCAAAGTCTATTATTATAGATCGTTTTTAAAATAATAGAACTTGAGCAATAAAAAGGTAATTTTTTCAATATTAAATAATTTGTAACCGTTTTTTATTTATTTTGTTTTAAAATATTTGATTTTTTTAATTAAAAACTTGACTTTCTTAATTTTTTTATCCACCATCAAATTAACCAATTATTTAATTCAAATTAATATCAAAATCTTCTATTTGTTACCGATAAAAAATTTAACAAATAAATTTCTTTGTTTTCAAACATCAAGTTTCAAATTTCAGTATGAAAATTTTCCCATAACGGACAAAAGAACAAATACAATATATTTAAAACGAGACATTTACAAATATAATAATTATATTTAAAGTATTATCATACATAAAAATATTTTTAAAAAATTGTAAATATAGCAAAATCAGTTAGAATTTATAAATTTATTACTGGTAAACCATATTACAAATATTGGTTAATCACTCATAAATCATAGGAGTCTATCGATGATAAATTCTGTTATATTTATAATCTTTTAAAGTTGGTACGTATAAATCTTCTTAAACAATTTGAAAGTATCACATTACCTCAGCGGTAAGGGGGACAAAAGAAAAAATATTTTAAAACCATTTTATCATTTGTCGTTTTTATTTTACCAAATTGTTTCACATTTTATATTTACAAAAATATGTGATTGACTAGAACTAATCTAGTTCAAAATTCAAATAGCATATATTGCTGTGTCATTATACAACGTATACTATACGCGTTAGGATTGACAACGGTTCGGACGGGGCAAGAGAACTCCTCATCCCCGTATTTGTGGAGAGTCTCATCCTTATCCTTGTCCTTGCTCCATTCCTCGTTTTGGGGAGTTTGGGGTCGGAGAATCCCCTAAGAAAAAGTTTCTCTCTCTTTTTTTAATTTTTATTTTTATTTAAATAAATTGAAATATGAAATTTAAATTGATAATAACAATTTTTACATTTTTATTTACTATTTAATAAAAAAATATAAGTTAATTCAATTATTAAATGAAATAAAAAACACTTACTACCCTTTTAAATTTAAGTAAAATAAATACTTTAGTTTCTTAGGACAGAGATCGTTGTTTCAAATTTATTTTTCAAGTTTCTTCACGATTTCTTGTTTAAGAAAGATTAACCCAATGTGTTTACTAAAACCGTGTGTAAATAGTAAGTTTAGAAAATAAGGTCGACTAGATAAATAGCAAAGGTTTACTTTGGATAAATAGCAAAAAAAAATTATAATTGTAAAAATGGCAAAATCGAAAAAAAGAAATAAAATACATCTATGAAGTTGTCAAAAATGCCCCTACTCCTAATAAACTCTTCACCTTCCAATTACCATCATCCTAAAATTCAAAATACTCTATCATTAAACCACTCTTCCTCAAACACACTATCGTTAAAACACTATTCCTTAAACACATCATCTGAACTCACATCTTCCAACAACCTACCCAACCCCAAAATTTTCTAAAGCTTCAAATACTCCCAAATTCAATTTGTGGACAACAACACAGATCGACACGGCTAGTCTAGCGGCAGCACGGACTGGAGACCGACGGACATAAACTGATAGAATGACGTACAATGGAGCTCTCGTCGAAGGGAGATGCACGAACGACGACTCGACAACGGCTTCGTACGCGAAGGGCAGCATTCAAGGCGGCTGTCTGTAAAAGAATCATCCAACAGTGGCTTCATTCGCGGAGGGCGGCATTCGAGGCGGTCAACGATAAAATACTCGTTCGACGGCGACTTCGTATGCAAATGGCGACGTTCAAGGCGACCGGCGATGGAGATTAAACTTGACGGCTAATGCATGTGAAAGAAGAAGTTTTGAATTTTTTTTATCTTTCACGCATAACAATAAAACCCTAAAACATATTTATTATAAATAATAATAATAAAAATATTATTATTATTTATTTTCCTTTTTTTCAATAATATATATACAACTATATATATTTTTAAAATCTACATTTTCTCATCTTTTTTTCAAATAAATCTAATAATTAATAATACATTTTTTC
>JBBPDJ010000021.1:14450930-14469162 GCA_037974625.1 Cucumis cinereus
TATATATATATATATATTATATTATAAAAAGCAATGTGACCGAGACTTTTTCTTCTAAAAGTTAGAGATTCGATTCTTCATCTCAATTGTTGTATTAAAAAATTATCATAAAGAAAAGAGTTTGTCATTAAAGTTGAAAGGTATTAACAAAATCTTTTGATGAATTGACATTAGTTTTGAAACAAAGTACACATTTTATGGTTATTGTGATTGTTTTAAGCTCGGGTATAAGTGTATCAACTAAACTCATGAGACAACTAATTTTATATTCTTACAATATTTTAGGTGCTATTTTTTTTTTTTTTTTGTTAAATATTAAATTTTAGGTATGACGGTTGTGGATGGAAGTAGATCCTTCCTATGTCTCTTATTAAAACCTATAAATAAATAGAAAACATTTTAAAATATTTGTAAATAAATAAGAGAGAAAAAGTTTAATTATTTTAAACATAATTGGATTATGATATTCAAAGATGATCAACCATTTCTAGTGGGCAGGAAAGACAGTGCCTTTTCCCCTTTACCCACCACCTCTTTTTTTAGCCAAACTTGGATCATGTGAAAAAAAAGAAAAAAAAAACTAAAAAGTTCACAAAAAGTTATTAAAAAAACTAAAAATATTACAAAAAATTATGAAAAAAAATCCCTACAATTTAATTCAAATATACTATTGATAGATACTAGGGGTGGAACGGTTCAGTTTTTGTTGTTTGAGGGTCAAACCAAACCGACCGGATTTTTTTTAAAAAATAGTATACCAAACCGAACCGCACCGTTTGTGCGTTCGGATCAAACCGAACCGAACCGTTCTAAAATCGGTTTGGTTCGGTTTCACCAATCGGTTTCTTTCACCTTAGAGTTCTTCACCCCTATTACACAACATAGAGTTCTATATTTAAATACAAAACAATCACATAGAGTTCTTTATTTTTTCATAAAGCAAAATAAATCTTATATCTAAATCACAAGTCATACCAAGACGCGTCTGGGTCTGGCGGTCTGGTGGCAGTCGGCAAGCAGCAGTGAGTACCAAGCGGTCTGGTGGCAGTCGGCAAGCAGCAGTGAGTACCAAGCGGTCTGGTGGCGGGTGGGATTTCGAGAGGGGAGAGGAGGTAGTCGGCGACTCGCCTGAGGCAGGAGCGTCTGGGTCTGGCGGCACTGCGGCAGGTGGGATTTCGAATTTTGGAGAGGGGGAGGAGACTGGAGTGTGGCTGCTACGACAAAACCCTAAAGTATTTTTTGTAAAATAATATAATAAATATATATATATATATATATAAATATTTATATATATATATATATATATATAATATAATAAAAGTATAATTTTTTTAACTAAATCGGTTCGGTTCGGTTCGGTTTGCGGTTTTTTGAAATAAAAACCGAACCGAACCGAATAAAATCGGTTTCGTAAATTTCAAACCGCATCGAACCAAATTTTTCGGTTTTGAAATTGGTTCGGTTCGGTTTTGAAGTTCGGTTCTGTTTCATCGGTTTTAATGTCCACCCCTAATAGATACCGATAAAAATTTGTTATATTTTTTAATATTTTTGAGAGACTATAATGTCGTTGATCTTAACATAAATTTTAGAATAATAGTTAAATGGTTAGAAGTTTTTAAAATATAAGAAGTAAATTATATGACAATATATAAACTATTTTTTTTTTTTTTGAAAGAATAGAGACTTTAGGAAATAAAATTAAGAGTATTTTATTTTTTAAATAATAAATAAAAGCAAATTACAAATATGGTAATGTCAACAATGAGTATGTTTCTTTTTCACTCTTTTTGGTGATAGGGACGAAAAGTATCAAATATCCATTTCTAAAATATCGAATTAAATCCAACGTGGCAATTTGATTTTTTTAAAAATTTATTTCAAATTTTTATAATAGTTTGTAATTTTTTTTTTTTAATTTATAAAAAGCTGAATTATTCTTAGCGCACTCTAAAGATGAAAGAAAGTTCTTAAAAATCATTTTTTTAGTTTTAAACCGTGATAATGAAACGAGGAATTTAGAGGTAAAATTAGTGTTTCATTGGTTTAGTTTTTAAAAAATAAAAAATAAAAAAGTTACCTAATGGGATATTAGCTTGGAAACTTTATATTTCAATATAATTTCTTTACTTTAAAGTTTGGAATATTTTATGGTTTAAAGTTTAACGTAACAATTTAGTTGATATATTTCTTAAATTTGTAACAAATAATCCTCCTCATAAAAAACATCATCGAAACTAAATGTCAACCATCTATCATTACATAAGCCAAAGTGAGTTTAGTTTAGTGGTAACTGACATAAACTTCAACCTTAAAAGTTGGAGGCTCAATCCCCGTACTATAATTATTGATGTACTAAAAAAACTAATATTACATAAAGACTTACTCTAGTGTATATGTAAACTAAATTGTTACTTCTACTCAAGTTGAAAATACTAAAAGTATTTTATAGAGAAAAATTACTGTAAATGACAAAAATTGATAAAAATATTTACAAAATATAGCATAATTTTAAAATCTATCAATGATAGATCTATCTATAAGCTTCTATCAGTGACATTGATAGACACTGTTAGAAATGTATCAATATGCATCGTTAATAGATTCTAAAACTTTGTTATATTTTATAAATTTTACATACGAAAACTAACACTTTTTAGAATACACTCCCATGTGTGTGTGTATATATAATATATAGTATATAAATACATATTAAAGGTGAGATGGTGGGTCATGATTTAAATCTGAAGGAATGTAGGCAATATGACCCCAACCCTTGTTGTATATGAAGGGATATATTCCATCATGCCAAGCCATAACCGCAAATAGCCATCAATATAGGACCAAACCCACGTGTCTTCTACTCCCCCTTAATACATATAGTCTTATTATTATTATTATTATTATTGTCGTCGTTGTTATTATGGCAAATACCTGAAGTATGGTTGTAGTTGAAATTAGTACCATCTTCAATTTTTTAATTAAAATATTGGGTCTTTAAACTTTTATAATTGTTTAAACTGGCCCTCAAGTTATAATAATTGTAAAATTTGACCCATAAATGTAAAAAAAATTGAACTATCAAACTTAAACAAATGTTACAAGTTAGACAATTATGTAAGTTTGAAAGTCCAGTTTTAACATTTATACGTTTGAATAATCAAGTTTAAGTACATAATTAAAACTTATTATTTTTGCAAAAATGATAAAAAAAACATGTTCAACCCATAAAATGTAAAAAAAAAGTATGAATATATATTTGATACACTTACGTTTTATACACTAAAAAGTGTCATATTTGCAAAATAGAAAAAAGTGTGCGTCATACTTTAAATATCATATTTTAAAAGAATTGTCATTCACTACAATTTACCCATAATTTATTCCAATAAGATTTTCTTTTTGAATCCTACGAAGATTATCTCTTTGAGGGTATTGAATGTTTAGGTAAGTTAGCGAATATCTAAAGTACGTTTAGTTTAGGTAAGTTAGCGAATATCTAAAGTACGTCAAGTTTATGTGAAATTACCAACGAATCTCATGCATACAAAGAACTCTCGTCTCTTCCTTTGTCTCAGAGTTGAGCTCTCTAGTGCTCTATCTCGTTCTTCGGCATTTGATCTCACTCTTTGTGTTCGGTATTGTTGAAGTCAACTAGAGAATAAAAGCATGGTCTAATTGGAGAAGAAACACGCAAACTCATCGCAAGGAAGGAGAAGGAAGAGGGAAAAACTAAGAGTAATTTTGCAAGGTTGCTTGATTATGATATAAGCAAAATGCCAAAATTCTTTGGGCTTAGGGAGGGTCTTTTAATCAATTATCTCCAAAAATGTGCAAACAGACCGCAGCAATTCACTTGCAGTTTGAAAAAGTTTTAGTTACTGATTGAGCCATTTTCTTTAGGAAGAGTTTTCTTGGCTGCAGTTCATAAGACCTTGTCCTTCTGGCCTTGGAGAGCAATAAGATGAGTTGAATATTCATCAGATATTGTTACACTTTTTTAATGTTCTTAATCAAATGCATTGCCTATACCATAGAACTAAGAGACACGTAAAACTATGTACCTAAAATCAATCAAAACTTTGAAGGATTCTTACATATTTTGTATGAATTACAAACAGCATCCAAAAATTTGAAACATCTTTTATCTACCAAGGCTTCAGGTCCCCCACAGGTCCTGCAGTCCAATTCAAAATCCTCTCACCAGGCTTCAAGTAAACACCCTTATCGTGCGGCAATTTTCGAGCCAAGCCGTTCAGAATCTGATGGAAAGCATCACCTGATTGGGCTGGTTGAGGGAACATCATTGCTCGTTTCATTGATGGATTTGCTAGCAGTCTTTGCTTCCTCAATATCACGTCAGGTGGTATTGATGTGAGGATCGTGTCGAGGTTGGACACGTCTTTTTCGTCTACAAACACACCGATTTCTTCCCATGGAATAGCATCGGCAAAAGGCAACACAATGTCATCGGCTATGATAACTGGGATACAACCAAACACCACTGCTTCCACCAGCCTTGGACTCCACGGCGCCCACCCTAGAGGACATAAACAGAATATTGCCCGCTGCATATCTTCATAATATGTCGTTGGATGGTCGGTAGAGATGTCAAAGAGAGGATTGTTTTTGAAGTTCTCCCACACTGCTGCTCTTGCACCTCTGTAGGTTCAATTAAACCGTCAAAACACAAAGTCGAACTTCTATACCCTATCAGTGTTGTATTCAACCCTGTTCCATATTAGGAATGTAAAAAACTAAAAATGGCATAATCGACACGCACCTTGCGTAATAACCACCTTCTGGGTCATTGTTAACATCATAAAACAATCCCCGGAAATAGACGAAGATAGAACGAGGAGTTTCGGGGGGGATCAGGTGGGTTTTCATTTTCTGGGGAGGACAATATGGAGGAATAGTGATGGAACCCTCATTCAAGCAAACATGGTTCCTTTGTCCAAAAGTTTGGACCAAAGTTGCACGTTGGAGCAAGGGAAGAATTCCACGGTCAATAGCCTTCTCTTCCTACACAATACAACAATCAAGATTCAAGAGCAAAGATCATTGCGTTTTTATCTCAGCCACAACGAAGGATAATGATTCATATACTTGAAGAAAGATCTAGTCTAAACACTATTAATTTCATGGCTCAAATATGGGATCACCACTAAATCAACAAGTTTAATTAGTTAAATGATATATATGCACTTTGGGTTTACCAATACTAATCAGGGAAGAAATAGATTTCAAGATAGGATTTCATACTCCGATATTATGTCGAATGAACTAAAACTTAAGAGGTTATACTGTATTAAAGTTTTAGATACATTTTGTAATACTCCTCTCCATATTGTCGCGACGACGAGTGCCAAGGACTCAAATTAAAGCCATCTGCACGACGGTTCGCACGGGAGGCCAGTGTGTGCCCCTGCCCGCACAACGATCCCGCATGGAGGGGTTGTGTGGAGGGGCAGCGATGCATGACGCCCAGGCAAACGTGCCCTTGGCCAGAAATTGATAGTCCTCTCTTGCAAGCTTGGAAGTTGATATAAGATCCACAAGTGACGAACAACATTAATTAGAACGAAAATGATATCGTGGTAGTTCGACACATGACCACTTGCTCTCAAACGATGTTCAGTAACTCCTAAGCCCAAAAGTTTATATTGGCAGGTCATGACATATTTAACCAAGGATATCACATATGTAATCTTGTATGCATACTATAGCAGTGGGAAAGTATGTTAGGTTACCTGATAATGAAAGCAGGCACCAAAGTCATGAGGCACAACAAAGAAGTGATCAGCGCCCTCTGTTCTATTCCAATAAGGCCAATTGGAAGAGATAAGTTGAATGGCACTTCGCATCATTCGTGGGGATTTGAAGGGCAATGGCAAGCCATTGGGGGTGAGGTCACAGGTGACATAAATTGGAGTATAAAACCAATCGGCTTCGTCGGGATTGAGTGTTCTGACAGGACTGTTCAACAAGAACCTATGCATGTAAATCTCAGCAGCAAACATATGAGTGAGACATCTTGGATCCTTTTGAAGAGTCTTCTTATTGTATTTACTTGGAAGATCATAAACATACACTTTCAATCTTCCAACTGGGTTATCTTCTAACACATCACCAGCACTTCCTGAATCCATAAACAAACCACATTACCAAATATGCCAACGGTTGAGATCAAACGGCAAATCCCACTGAAATTCAGAGCTTTTAGAGTTCAAAAACACTTGCAGATATGAACATGAAGTTCTAGCTATGCCAGCGAGAATTAATGTAATCACTGAACTAGAGCAGAATCTGACTCACAAGAACGCAACTAGTTTACAATTACAGAGCATAATTGGGGAAACAAGAAATCTATGGAAAAATAGAAAATCCCAATACTAATCAGAAATGAGGATCAAGATAACAGTAGTAAAACCGAGCAGATCAATACCAAAACAATTTTGAAAGTTAAAGCAAAAGCATAAAAGAACAATAGTAAACCTGAAATTCTTTCGATGGGAACAGCATTGGGGACAGCGGCAATCCTCGAAACCAAAAAAATAGCGAAGATCCACGACCAGAGCTTCATCATCACCGACCCGAAGAACCCAAATCGTAGAGTTAGCGTGACAAAAGAAGCAAAAACCGGAATGGGTTTTGGGTCTTCCGCTGGAGAAGAGGACAAAGAGCAGAGTGTATATGAAGAACTAGGACACCCAAATGGTTGGTATGTCGAAAGGGAGGTTGTTGGAAGGAGAAGGGTTTCTTAGAAATTAGGTTTAGAGACGAAATGGGGAAATTAAAGAGTTTAAAAAGACGGGGAGAGATAAAGAAATGGAATTGCTTGAAGAAACAGAGAAGGGATATGTTGATTTGGTAAAGAACAGTGAAATCACAGCAAGAATGGAGAATCTTCCATGGGAAAGGGATGAAGAAATTAGTAAAGTTGGAGGGGAGTAGGTTGATGCAAAGTCCAAATCTCTCATAAGCCATGGAAGATGGCTTAAGAGCGAAACCCATTTTCCTGCTCTCAGAAAATGGTCTCTCAACCTTCGGCAGGTTCGCTTTCTGTATCAATTCCCTGCCCAATTAACATTTTTTCTTCATCTTCTTCCTCCCCATCTATGTGGTAGGTAAGTTGGAGTACAAAATTCAAATCGCAGAGATTCCTATCTATGTATACATGATCAAGAAAGTTGAAGCAATGAATTTATATTCCATGATCTTAAAATTTGAGAAATGATTTTTATTTAGAACAAGAAAGAATTAAAATGAATGTATTAATTTTGAGTTTGGATAATAATTGAAAAAGCAAAAAAATTAAAAAATTTACTAATATAAGTTTTTAACTACAAAATCTACCTAAAAACTAGACGAAGAAAAGATTAATAAATTTTTCACAACACAAAACATTTGAGTTAGGATTTTAAAATTAAAGTTAGGATTTAAAATGATTTTAGATTTTAAATCATGCTATTTAAACCCTACTTAAATGTTATTAAAAAAAGGAAAAAAACTGAAAATATTAAAAATATATCATAATTATTAAATAAAATCTAATTAATAATTTGATTTTTGATCGTTTCATATCAGCTTAACTAAAAAGAATGCAAGGTAATTCTCGAACACAAAACCTACATCCAATTTTCCTTCCCCTTCTCCCTATCAATTTGACTCCATTCATCCAAATACCAACCACATAATTAAAATGAAAAGATAAAGAGTATGCTTATGAGATTATTAGAAAAGGTTGTTAAAAGTTGTGAACAATCATTTATGGAGATTCAAGCAAAAAAAAGTACTTACATCATTTAGGTCAATAACATGAAAAAATACAAAAAATCCGAAAAAACTGCATTTTTCTTGCAAAATACACGTAAATTAATAATGCATTTTTATGATTGATTTTTCACTCACTTTTCTAAATCTAATACTGTTTAAGTGTAATGGAATGTAGATTTTGTTATAGTGGTATGAATGAACGTGATGAATCACTTGACCCTTTGATCTTCAAAACTTGGCAAAAACTTATATTTCGTCTACTCACTTGCTAGGAATTTACTTTGTGACTTTCTTTCATCGTATTAGACTCTACTTAAATGTGTTAGGTAATGAATTACAAATTTTCAATTATGAGGTTGAATTTGTGGTATTTTAAGTGCTTGATATCTTATATATTTTAAGAAATTGATATTTTACATATATCAATTATGACAATTGGTGATATATAATCGACAACAAAATGCTATAAAAACTTTCAATAACACAAAAAACGCTATAAAGTCTCATAATAGTTCATGCAAATGACATATAAAAAAAATTAATAGCTTCAACAAAAATGCTATTATAAAGTTATAATCGCTCATTTTATTAACTATAAAAACTTATTATATATTTAACAGTAACGCTATATTTTTAAGGTTTTTCATAGCCATTGACATAGCTAACAAAAAAGCCTATTAAAAGTTTAATTTTTAATAATATGGATTGTCACAACCTTTAAAAAAGATTATAAAATGTCTGTTATAGCTTTTTTTTCGTTAGCTATCATATATGTTATTTTTTTGGAGTGGAATGAAAATACGATTGTCCTCTGAAATCGGTATTATTGGACCCATGAAAATATATTCGTGAAAATATCTACATATTAATAAAAATTTAATATTATACAACTAATGAAACACATTTTATCAAAAATTATTCGTAATAAAATAATCCTAAATAAAACAAAATTAGAAAAAGAAATTAAAAACAGAGAAAATTATATATATATATATATATATATATGTATGTATATATATAGTGCATATAGGGTGCATATAGTATCAATAATACCTTAAAATTGATGAGGACAAATCATATAACCATCACAAACACGCCCCCTAAAATAAAATAATAATGACAATAGTAATTTATTAAAATCGTTTTCAAATATAATAAAATAAATAAAAATATTTATAAATATATTAAAATTTTATAGTTCATGATATCTATTAATTATAGAGCCTATCAATACCTATCAACATCTATAAGTAATATTTTACTGATTTATTTATTTTACTCTAAATTCCCTTTTTCTTCAACCATACACTTTTCCATTCCTTGTTTTTCCTTTTAAATTGAAGAAACAGGTAAGAAGGGACCAGAAAAAGAATAAAAAGAATAAAAAGAGAAAAAGGAAAAAGGAAAAAGGTTGGATCCAAAAATTAAAATTTTAAAAAAAGAAATAAATAAGTAAGAAAATCAATGTTGAAGTCCACTTAGTTAGTTACCTCCAACTTAGCTTAATTTTTTTTAATGGATTTTCTTTTTTTGGTTTTGAGAATTTTGGCCCAAGGGTTGTGTTGGTGCCACATTGATAGACCTAAGGGTATAAGAACCTAAACCTAATCGAGGTAGTTCGGTTCGATTCAGTTTTATTTTACTCCAATCAAGCATTTTAAGATAAGATTAGGGGTTTTTAATTATTTTTACCATTTATATTGTTGTGCATATGTTTTGATTAGGGTTTCTCATTTATAGGGAATCAAGCATTTTCTAATCTTTTTATCCCTTAGAGTGGAAACAGTTCTGAATTGCCACATCGTTCCACGATAAAACAGTCAGAAACTCGATCGAAGCTGCACCGAAACCGATTGAAAAACACACACCAGTGAAAGACTTTGCTTGGAAAACCAAAATTGAAGAAGTATTTTTAGAGAGAATTTTGAGAGAAGAGAGGAGATAATTCAGCTTTTGGATGATGAAATGAGAAGAGAGATGGTACATATAGGATGTGAGAAATGTAACAGTATGGACGTCAACGGTCGAAATGTAATGACAAAAGGATGATAATTCAGCTTTTATAAGTATGAGAGTGTAATTGCAACTACTTGTATAAAGGATGATCGTTGTAATTTGGTGAAAAGATAAGGACCAATGAAAAAGAAAATAAATAAAAAAAGAAGTCGGAGAAAGGAAAGAAGTACAAATAATGGTTTGTTTACGTGGCACCATAGGAATAGGGCACGTATACAATCAGGTGGAGACCACTCTGCAGGTAAGTTTTAGTAATTTTAGATAATATATTTTATTTATTTATTTATTTGTTTATGATTGATACTATACATTCTTTGGAATTTCGGGTGCGTATGCCATTGAGAGGCCCTCCAAATGCCCACTTTTTGTTAATAAAATAATATTCGTTCCCGTGGGAGACACACGCTTCTTGTCGGCTTGTCCCCACCGTACATGCAATTAAATAGTATCTTAATCTTAATTAAACTGTGTTTCTCTATCATTCTTATTAACTAATTGACCTTAACCCTTTTTCTTTTTCCTTTAATTATATATATATATATATATATATATATTAAAACTATTTACAAAATATAACAAATTTTAGATTTTTTTATTTTTTTAATGATAGACATCGATAGATTTTTATCCCCCTTTCGTAACCATTTAATGTTTGTTTTTGTTTTTGAAAATTAAGCTTATTTTCTCTCCATATGTTATAATGATTTGTATCTTCCGTAAATATACAATAGTTGAATTCTTAGCTAATTTTTTTTTAAAAAAACAATTTTTTGAATGCTATTTTTTTGTTTTTAAAGTTTGGCTTCGTTTTAATCATTGGTAGAATATAGATAACAAAGAAAAAGAGTGAAAGTAATGTTTACATGCTTAATTTTCAAATACGAAAACTAAAATAGTCACCAAACGGATCCTTAAGAAAAGCACACAATTTTGTGTTCTTTTTAGTGAGATGTGTCTCTTGGGTCTCTTGTGGAGACGATAGGAGCATCACACGTGCTAAAGTTTTTTTTAGAAAACAACGTCAAGGAGAAGTTGATATAAGAAAAAAAGCTAAAATTATGAAAAAAATGTCTCTGAACTTTACAAATGATGTATAAAATGTTCTTCAAGTTTTAAACCTTTCAAAAAATCCTTAAACTTCCAAAACGAGTTCAAAAGCGTTAGTTTTGGATGAAGACCGTCTTTTCTCTCTATTTTCTATCTTTTTCTCCCCATATAAAGTACAAAATGATTTTAAGTTGAGTGTATGTGTTGAATGAGAAATTTTGAACAAATCACAAATTACCATGTCATTTACTAAATTAATGACGAAAATTACAAATAATTGAATTTGAGACTGATTAAAAGTTGACATGTATCTCAAATTGAAATTGAAAACATAAATTGGCTAATCCCGGTGATGACAAATGTTTTCATCATTACCGTTGTATCAAACTAATTGTTTTTTTTTGCAATTAAATGTTATTGTTTAATAGATAGCCCACAAAGCCTATCGGAGAGCTCTATAAATAAAGAAGTCTTCTCATTTGAGAGGTTATAAATTTTATACTTCATAGGCCTAGAGAAAAATTTTCACAACCAGAAGACTCTCGAACTCCTAAAGTTGACCACACTTGAAGACTCAAGTTCCTTTTAAAATCGCGCACTTCGCTTCCTCAAATCAAGCGTACGCATTCTATCGAAAGAGAATTAAAGGATCAAGTTTTTGAAATCAAACCACATCGCATCAAAATCAACATCAACAAAAGTTCAACTCCACAAAATACATTTATTTCAAAACCTCACGCGGAACAGTATGTTAATAGCCAAATACTTTTTTAATTGACTATTTATCATTTTAGTATGTTTTAAGAGGGGATACGATTTTGATTTCGGACTTTTATGAAATTTTGTAGAATTTAATGTTTTAATTTAAATTTTTTGTTTTTATTTTGGTTGTTGAGAAAATGGTTTAAGCTAAGAATTAAACCATTAAGAGAAAAATGAGAGTATCTATGTGAAAAAAAAATGAGGATATCTATATGATTTGTTTTAAAATTAGTTCTTTTTGAAACTTAAGAAAACTTCAAACAAATCGATCACTATATTAATGGTAGAAGCATTTTTTTTTTACTTTCTAAATTATTTTAAAATTTATTTTTGTTACGAGGAATTAAAAATTTATGTTCAATAATAATGGTGGAGGTATTTTTGAACTTTTATTATGTTTATGGTATTTTTAAAACTTTTGAAAGTTCATGAGTATTTTCTAAACATAAGTTTATCGGTTTTCATCCAAAATACAAAGAATATTTTTGAACTCTTTTTAAAAGTTTGGTATTTTTTAAACTTTTGAAATAAAATATAGAGTTAAAAGGGCATTTTTTTATGATTTAGTCGAAAAAATAAAAGTTGTAAATAATAATAAAAATAATAATAAAAACTCAAGTATAGGGAAAGAAGATCACACGTAGCAATACACCAAAAAGACAAATCAGAGCGGGATTTGTGGGTTAATTTACGTAAAGAGCAGTAAAAGACAAAATACGAATGTCTCCTTAACGCCGTTAGTTTTTGGAAGTTGGTGCAGTGAGGCCCACCGACATCATTTTTCAAATTAATTAAAATAATAATGTTTGTTTAATAAATAATTATGTATAAACAATTACATTACAAATTCCCCAAATGGAAATATGGTTGAGTTAATGGTTACCGAAAAATGGAAATCCAAGATGAATCTGGATAAAGCAGTAATAAAAAATAAAAAGGTAATGGTTAGTCACGATCGAACTAACGGAGTTTGATTATATAAATAAACAATATTAGTGGGATCCATATTGCATACACATTCAACCCACAAATTTGATTTATTTTTACCGAAATATGGCGGACCATCTTTACAGAGGCGTTAGGAAGCGGCCATGGGGGAAATGGGTATCGGAGATCCACGACCCGACCCGGAAGAAGCAACTTTGGATTGGAAGTTTCGACACCCCGGAGATGGCAGCTAGGGCATACGACGCCGTCGCCTACTACTTCCGAGGCCCCAAAGCACGTTTAAACTTTCCCCAACAACTCCACACTCTCCCCACATTCCCATCTCATGCAACTATCCATGAAATTCGAGCGGTGGCTCGCCATTCTGCGGTTGAAGGCGGCCATGGAGGTGGAGGTGAAGGTTCTATTTCCTCTGACACGGAATTGGGATTGCTTGACGAGGACATTGTTCTTCATGTAGAATCCAGTGTCACGGAATTGGCATTGGTTGATGAGGAGATCGTTCATGTAGAATCCGGCGCCGTCGTCGCTGTCCAGGGGCCGTCGGTAAGCCAAATCCAATCCCTCACTGAAATGCCAATGTATTCTCCATTGCACCAAACGATAATGGAGGATACTTGGGGTTTTGATCTTTACGGCGGTGGCACTTAATTATCCCTTCTTCTACCTAGGATATTCAACTCCTCCCAAACTTTTATTCTTTCTAGTGATATGACCAAGGGGTCAAACTAGGAAGCCGACGAGGATAATTATAGGATAATTAGTATAGTTAGAAAGTGAGAATTTCGAATTTCTCTCGATTGGGGATGAATTTGTCTTTCCAGGCCATGGATATATGGCTTAACACTTTTCCCACTGCATCACAGCGGAGCAGATGGTAGAGGCTTAGTTTTTATTTGTTTTCCCAAATATTTCTATATATTTCAAGATTTAGGGCATGTTTAGAATCTGTTTAAACAAGTGTCTATAAATGAAAAATAAAAAATTTATAGACATTTAGATTCAATCATTCCCTTAATCTTAATCAATAATATATATGGAAAACAAAGGGTTTTCTCATAGGTAAATTCCTGCTGTTATTAGTATGGTTGAGTATTGTTGTTGGGAAGGATAAGGCTAATTCCCCATTGAATTCTTCAACAAACTAGGGTTTATCAACAAACTAGGGTTTATCACATTGGTCTTAGGTTTAATCTTCCTTCCCATTTTCCTTCTCTCTGTCTCTGTTGGTACTTTTATGTGTACTTAGTTGAGTGTTAGGAAAGGAGGGCAGATCTTGAATAATTCTTGATTCCTTGATTCAGTAAACTACTAACTAGGTTTTTATCACATTGGTAAATCGTGAATTTGAATTTATATTATAGAAGAATCAATTGACAATGAAAGGTCACGTGTGAGTCTCCTTGATTTTTTCAATGTGAGATCTTAAACCTCTCAACACGGTAATTGTATGTGTATTGAGAGAGTAAAGGTTGCAAACTGATCAGGAAAATTAGTTCAATTTAGGAACCTGCAGTTCCTTTAATCAAGCAATGCTAAAGGGGCTATAAGGAACAATCATGAATTTAGGGTTTAGGGACAGCATTAATGGGTATTAAGCATGTCACACTCTGCTCCAAATTAAATAACCTTAATACAATTTGGACAAAATTTGGCCAACAATATAACTAAGTGTTCAACAAAATCTAATTATGATTAATAACCCTAATCACGACGATGTGGAAAATTGTGTTTGGTGTATTCATTTTTTAAAAACACTCACTTAACTATAGTAATTGGTTAAGTTGTAAGTGCGTTGATGGTTGTACATACTTATAAAGTCGTAACTAAAGCTGTAAAAGTGTTTGACACCATTTAAAGTGTGAAGGACTAAAATTCTCTAATATCTTTAATCGATTAAATAAGTTTATGAATTAAAAAGATGTGCAATTATAGCAAAAACTTCTAAACAATAATATCTTTCACTTAACCATATTTTAAAGGGAGCCTTTCTCCTTCTTCTCTAAAGTTGTTATGCATCCAAGAGTGGATCTTTGAAGGGGTGAGCCAGGGGTACGTGTCCCCACATCATGTCATTTTAACATTAAATATATATTTTATTTCTTTTTATTAAATATAAAGAATGTGTATTTATGGAATATAAAATCTTGACTGGCCTTTTACGATTTAAAGTTGAGGATTGACTTAATGGTTGGGTAATGAATTATGTTACTCTAATATCTTGTGTTCAAACCAACTCGTGGATCTTTCTAGAGGTTATAAGGGGCATGCATGTGTGCCCCCTCAAAGGATCTATAAAAGATGATGAAGCTAGAGAAAGAGAGCATTTCAACAATACATCAAAAGAAATTAAACAATCTAAACAAAAATAAATATGCATTAATCTAAGACAATGAGAAAAAGAAGAAAATATGCAAAATAAATAAATAAATACAAAATAAAGAAAGAAAAAGAAGATTAAAATGTTTGGAATAATTTTTATTTGATGATATATATATATATATGTATGTATATATGTATATGTATATAGGGTTTAGGGTTTATCGTCAAATTTTAACATCACTCATCTCTCAAATACTTGAATAGATATAATGAATAGGTTACACTTTAATATATATAGAAACATGTGTTGCTATTAATTACTTCAAATTAATTGCTTTTATCTTTTTAATCTCAATTTTTTACTAAGTATTACTCATTTTTTCGTGGTTATGTATCGTTAATAAATTTAAAATAATACTTTTCATGATTTTTAAAATTTTACTTCATAATTATTTTAAATTAATTAATAGACATGGAAAAATTTCCCAAAAATATACTAAAGTGTACTTATCTTTGTGCCACCAAATTATCCTATAACAATGTACGTGACACAAAGAGAAATTAAACACAGAGATGGATACATCCTAAGTATTGCTCACAAAAACCCACATGTAATGATGGTGTGTAATGAGAAGAGAGAAATGATTAAGTACAACCTAAGTTGTCCCTAGTCCTCCACGCTCCCTCTTTTCTTTTACTCACACAAAAACAAACCAGATTTGCCACGTAACACACGTGCTAGTGGATTACACCTGGCTGCACCCAAATATTTTTATTTTTGAAGGAGATATTACCATGTAAATGGAGCGGATGTTTGTTTGCTGCAGATTTGAGTATGTGTAATATCCAGAACAAGATGTGTCCCTCCTACATTGCTTGTTCCAAAGCTTGGATCCTTGGCTTTGTTTTGTGTTGTCCTTCCATGCATGGATTTTTGTTTTGCAGGTTTTAAGTTACAGAAGAAGAAGTTGGAAGAGAGAAAGAGAGAGAAGAGAGATTGGATTTGGTAACTTAAAACCATTTTATTCAAAGCAAACATAGTATTATAGGACAACATATAAAGGAAATTGGGGGAGGCATTGAATGATTTGTGATAAATCACTTTTTAATACCAACTTTTTAATAGTTTAATTAAAAATAATTGTGTCATGTGGAATTGTTTTCTACCCTAATGATTGACACCACAACTTATGATGAAATGTTAATTGCACGCCTTTGAATATTACTATACACATTGCTTTGCTTGCTTGTGTTTTTGGTTTCTAATTATGATTAATAACCCTAATCATGATGATGAGAGGAATTGTGTTTGGAGTATTCATTTTTAAAAAACACCCACTTAACTGTAGATAACTGGTTAAGTTGTAAGCGCGTTGATAGTCGTACATATTTATAAAGTCATAACTAAAGCTGTAAAGTGTGAAGGACTAAAATTGTCAACATCTTTCATCATCGATTAAATAAGTTTATGAATTAAAAAGATTTGGAATTATAGCAAAGCTTTTAAACAATAATATCTTTTACTTAACCATAGTTTAAAGGAAGCCTTTCTTCTTCTTCTTCTTCTCTAAAGTTGATATGCATCCAAGAGTGGATCTTTTGAAGGGGTGAGCCAGGGGTAGTCGATGTTTCTAGGGGATAGGGGCATGCATGTGTACCCCCTCAAAGGATCATTCTATATCTACAGTATATATAAAGTCTACATGACAAAAAAGGTTTTATTTTAGATGCCAATTTTGTCATTTACATATATATTTTACATTTAATTTTTCTATCTCCTTATTTAATATGAGACCATAATTTTATATTATTTAATCCTTTTTTATTTTTATTTCATCTTTTTGTTTTATAAGTTTTTATCTTATTATTATTTTCTTTCTAATTACATTACAAAAACTAAGCAGACATGAAGAATTTTCAAATTTATTCAATATATTTTTATTGAAAGGGATTTCTATAATGGAAATTTAATAAATAACCAAATTAAATTTTGTCATTGGGTTCATTTTTCCTTTGATTATGTTGAGAATCATCAAATAAGCACAACATAATATAAATAATACAATTTTTAATATCTAACAATTTTTTTCTAATTTAGTTCCAATACTTTTAATTCTTCAAGTTTTGTATTTTGAATAAATTTTAAATTTATTCTCTAAATATTAAATATGAAGAATTGTAAGTCGGCATTTTAATTAAGTTCAACAGACAACTCTTTATGATTAGGGATTTTGGTTCATTATATGTCTAATTGGACTGTTAGAAGAAAATGGTGGGTGTGGTAGCAGTCAAATGGAAAGACATGTAGGAGAGAAGTTATTAAAACAAAAACGTGCATGTATCGTACGTGAATCATTACTAGTAATATTAAATTTATCCTAAGCTAGCATGGTAAAGATAAATTTAATATTATATCTAACATTGTATGAGAAATTTCATATTAAATTTACCCTTACTTCCAGTAAAAAAATTTATCCACATGCAAGCTTGTTGTGTCTTTCATCATATTTCGAGCCCAAGTGAGGGAAGTGTTCGATAAAATTTTAAATTATCAATTAATCTAAAAGCTAAGTTAGTAGGTAAGAGTAAATTCAATATCGTATCCAACATAAAATACATTATGGAAGCAAGCGGGTCGGATCAAGTCAATTTCTCTACAGAAAAACTGACCGCCCAACGTCGGGTCCGATCGAGTCAACTTTTTAACTTCTCATTTTCTCATTTGTGGTGATTCCATAGTTCGTTCTACCTCACTGTAAACATTCTTTTCCTGTGGCAAGACCTCAAGAAAATAGTAGAGAAAAAAGAGAAATAGAAGCGAAATAGAGGAAAGAAAAAAGAACCCACAAAATAAGTTTTTGCCCACATCTTCTTTCTCGCAGACTTACGTCTAAAGTGGACAACATCAAATTATTATAGAGATATATAGAGGTTTGTTGTCGTGAATATATTAATTTAGTGAGTTCTTGCGGCAAGCGCATTGTAATCAGACTAGAATTAGCCCCCAAGCCCGTCTCTTAGATTTTTTCAACATGAGATTCTCAACGGAGCTCAAATAAGAATGATGGAGGCAAAGGTATCATTATGGTATTAGTTCATTTAGTAGAAAGATAGAATATCATTTGGGTTTCTAATTGCAAATATTGAAATCTGAAGTCGAATACTACATTTTATGTCAACAAAATACTATTTTCAACATCCTACCATATATGTAGGGTAGTAGAAAGCATTATCTCAACATGATTTACAAATAAATTTTCAACATTCGCACTAAACCTTTAAAACATAAATAATAATAATAATAATAATAATAATAATAATAATAATAATAATAATAATAATAATAATAATAATAATA
>JBBPDJ010000021.1:14469262-14492880 GCA_037974625.1 Cucumis cinereus
ATATTTTGAATTACTTTTTTTTTTCAAAATTTGATTTGATTTTGTAAGTTAAGAAAAGAAAAAAAAAATGTTTATAACCATATCAAAAAATACTATTGAAAGAGTCCTAATAAAATTCAGTGAAGCAAAGGTTAAAAATAAGTGGGGGACTTTAGAAGTCATTCGTAAAAATTTATGGAACAATGCTTAAATACAGTCTAGGTTGTAGCTATAATCTCACGTGTCTCTCTTTTACATAGTCAAAATAATAAAAAGGAAAATTGTTTTAATCTAAAACCTTGAAAATGTTAACAAATATAGTAAAATTTTAACTTTTATTTATGATAAACCGCAATATATCCATATAGAAAACACACTATGGTATTATCATTGTTGTAACCCACGTGACTTCGATTTGTAAACAACCAAATCTAAAATAAGGGTCAAATAATCACTCAAATGACCAAAACAAGTTTAGCTTAATAATAATTAACACGATCTTAATTTCATTCTAGAATTCGAAGGTTGGATCTCCATTTTTATAATTATTGTACTAAAATAAAGTTATGTTTCAAGACTTAAAAACATTTTGTTTTTGTTCTTATTAAAAACCATTCCAAACAAATCCTAATTTGTGGTGAATAATGATTTGTTTTGCGGCAATTTAGATTCACGTTCGTCCAACTATAATTTCATGTTATTATTAATTTAGTTTAAAAAATAAATACAAATACACAGTATTTTAAATAAAAAATAAAGAGACTTAAAGTTGACTATTACATCTTAATAATCTTTTTACAACGTGGTAACAACAAACAAGTAATAAATAATATTGGCCAGGTCAACCCAATATTATTTTATCTAATAATATTTTTTTATGATGAAATAGATAGAATTCGAAAAATTTAAAATTAAGTATATAGTAACATTTTAAAAGTAATTATAAATATAGTAAAATTCATCGATAGTAGACTTTCATTACTGATAGATTTTATTGTTGATATTCAGCAATATAGTTTATCAATAATAAAATTCAGAAGCTGAATCTAAACTTTACTATATATATATATATTGTATTATTCTTATATTTTTTAATATTTTTTAATTTAATTGTTACATCTATAACGTTTGTGTAACATAACTTAACAGATTCTTTCCTTGACAATAGAGTTTTTGAATTTGTTGGATGTTAATTCAACGAGTCTAATTTAATTTAAGTCGAGTTGTTAGTAGTAGGGGAATCATTTAATTAGTTTAACCTAATCCATGTTTAATAAATTAAATTCATACTGATCACCTAATTAATTTAAAGTAATTCAATAATAGATGGAAATGATGTAATTTATTAATGTCAATACCAAATTCTGTTGCTTTTTAATTTATTAATGACGTATTTATTGAGCAGAAAAATGGGGTTTTAATGTTAGACCATTTTATGTAAATTATATTTCATCCTTAGTCATAGTCATAGTCACGTACCATTTTCAATTCTCAATCTCAAATACTAATTTTATTGAGTACTCGGATTCTTTTCTTTATTATAATAAAACGTTCTTATCACTTTCAAATATAACATTATCAACTAAAATATTTATAAAATATAATAAAATTTTATATTATATTAATAATGTCTATCATCGATAGAATTTGACATTTCACTTTGTAAATATTTTTTAGCACTTTTATCATTTACCATTATTTTATTAAAATATTTTGTGATTTTTTAACTCTTAAAATAAATTAAAATATCCTAACTTATTGAAAAAAATCATATGCTTTTAAGTGTTAAATTTAATATATATATATATATATATATATAAGAAATCGCCATTTTAGATCTTTAAATTATCTTTTTTTTTAAATCATTATTATTATTTTCATACTTTGTAAATGGCTTTTTAAAATTTAGGGTGAAAGAAAGCTCAAAGATAATAAAATTTAGGTTAAATTATCATTTTGATAGATGTACTTATTCAATTTTATTTCACATGTTTTTAAATATTTAATTTTAGTTATTGTACTATCAACTTAAATGATATTAAATTTAGTATCAAATTTATTTTTAGTTATTGTACTATCAACTTAAATGATATTAATTTTAGAAATAACAACAAAAAGTTAACTGGAAAACATACTCATATATTATATTTTATTCCCTAAAAAATATTATTATTATTATTTAGCTAATTTCAAAATAATAAAAAAGTGACTAAATTAATTAAGAATTGTTTTGAATATATCAATATTTATAAATATATCAAAATGTTACTGTCTATTCGTAATAGATACTGATAAACTTATTATTTATAATTGATAGACACTAATTAAATAGACGATAAAAAATTAGTATGTTTATAAATATTTTTACTAATTTTGTAATTTGAAACAACTACTTCTAAATTAAAAAAATTAATAAGAATATATAAACTAAAATTTAACATTTAAAAATACAGAACCCAAAATTGAACGAAGCGAAAAAGGTATGTTATTACAAAATTTATTGATTTTATTGAAACCTTAAGAGAGACTAAAACTGCAAAAAAAAAAAAAAAAAAAAAAAAAAAAAACGGAAGCTTCATGACGATACCCCGAGGGAGAAATCCGGTTTAATCGCTGGAGACGGCGCGTATAACAACACGCATTTAATTAACTCGTCCTCTTCTTCTTCTTTCTTTGTCTTCTTCTTCTTCTTCAACTCTGTAAAAATGGAGACTCACACAACAGAGATCTAGTACTACTACAAATTCCTCTCTCTTTCTCTCGAATCACACTCTCTTTCAATCATGGCGACTCACCATTCGACTCCTCTAGAGCTTAACGGAAAGTCAATGAAAAACTCAGAGTGGACGGAGGAGGAGGAGGAAGAAGAAGAAGAAAATGAAGAAGATGACTTCAAGGAGTGTGTTGAAGAATCCAATGGTTCTTTAACGCCTGTGATCGATGATAACTTGGATTGGAACGATGTTGAGAAACAGAAGGTTGCAATCATGAGAGCTTTTGTTGAAAAGGAAGACTCCTCTGCTAAGGTTACTTACTTCTCTTTGATTTCTTGCGATTCCGCTGTTTTGATTGCGTGTTTGTTCTGTTTTCTTGTTTAAATTTGTGCTCTCGTGTTTCTTTTGATTTTTTTTTTGTTCTTCTTACTGGAAAGATCTCGAGGTTTGTTTTTCTCGAGATACATTTTACTACGTCTTGTATTCATTGCTCCAATTCGTTCTGTTCTGTTTTCCTCTTCTTCTACATTCAATTTGTTAATCAGTTCTTGTCCAATCTATTGGATTGATATTTTTCCCCCTTTTAACTTATTTCGGAGGTTCATATGAGTTTCACGCTCTTTGGATTTGTCCAAATCTGTAATTCGTGTTCTTTTGTTGTTAGGAGTAATTTTTTAATCCTGATGTTGAATTCTCCGTTGCTTTTTACTCCAATTGGCCCACAGAAATTGAACCATAGGATCTTTAAAACTATTTTCGAAATATTTTGGTAGAGTTGCATATTTTGCGGACTGTCCATATCTTTTAAAAATATCTATGTAAGAAAATCTTGTGAAACAGAAACTGTGGCGACTAATTCATTTGTAGTTGAAGGCATATTTGTTAGAGAATTGAGAGGGTAAATTTTACTAGCCATATACCACTTAGATTAACAAGCCATTTGTCTCTTGTTAGGATATTCTGATGAATTACGATTGTGCTATTAATATTTTCCATAGAATTCTTATAACTTTTTACTATTTCCTATGATTTAAGATTATATGCATGCAAACAACTCTTGATAACTTTGTTTTTGTAAAGATCTTAACATTTTGTGTCATGTTGGCAGAATGCAGATGATTTCATGATCCGAAGGTTTTTACGAGCTCGTGATTTAGATATAGAGAAGGCTTCTGCCATGTTTCTAAAGTATTTGAGCTGGAGAAGATCTGCTATTCCTAACGGAATTATATCACCGTCTGAGATATCAACCAATCTTTCTCACAACAAGTTGTTTATGCAAGGTGTTGATAAGAAGGGACGTCCAATTGTAGTTGGCTATGGTAACAGGCATAAACAGGGAAATCTGGAAGAGTTTATTCGTATGTTATGACTTTGAGCTCATGTGATTTGAATCCAAATTTAATGTTAGTTATTTCACTTAAAAATCATAGATGAAGGTTCTGATGAGTTTATCTTTTAATCTTTTGCAGGTTATGTAATTTTTGTTCTAGAGAAAATAAGTTCCAGGTAATTTATGCTGCTCCTCAAATATTTCAGTTGCCTGCATTTTAGTTGGTTCCAATGGAGAATAGTACCTTTCTTTTAGGGGAAATCTTGAAGAAGTTCAAATCTTTTATATATTTTTCAGGATGCCAAGTGGGCAGGAAAAGTTTGTGTGTATTGGTGACCTTCAAGGATGGGGATACTCTAATAGTGATATTCGTGGATATCGAACATCTCTATCAATCTTGCAGGTTTGACATTTGAACATTCAAGAATGGCAGTGCCTCACTATGAGTAAGAAAGATTATAGAATTGGATACCAAATAGTGTTTAAATAGTTGTTTGATTGTTTTGATCACAGGATTGCTACCCTGAGAGGCTGGGCAAGTTGTATATTGTACATGTTCCTTACATATTCATGACAGCATGGAAGATGGTTTACCCATTTATTGACAAGAAAACCAAGAAGAAGGTAAAATTTCTATGACACATTCCTCCTGAAGCAGGGTCTTGTAAAATGACAAGTGGGCACATCATTTATAGGTCCCGCTGATGGATGACCCAAAATTTGATTGAAAATGAAATATGCCGTATTTTTCAAAATTTAGGTTTCTTTTGACATTTGCTTTTGTCATATTTGCGTTGCATGAAATTATCAAACCGAAACCTCATACATGCAAATTTGTCTCTCGCTTTCCACTCCTTATTCTCCTCTTCCTCTCGATCTTCTCTCTCTTGCTCTCTCACTGGTGAAACCAATCTCGATCTCCTCTCTCCGACAACCCCACCGCAACATTCCGATGCCCGGGGACGAATGGGTTTGGAGAATGATCAACGAAAATTAAGGAAAATCTGGAAGAAGAGAAGAAGAGGGAAAAAGGATATTAAGGGTTATTTTGTAATTTCCAAAGTGGGGGCAGAACAAAAACCATTTTGAGCTTATTTTTTTGGAGGGACCTTCATATAATTATCTCCATCATTTACTTATATCAGTCAGTCACCTAATCCCATAGAATTTTAACTTTTTTTTTTTTTTTACTTTGGTGAAAAGTACTTCTAACCAATTTACTTAAACTCGATGCGTTGTAGATATGCTTTGTGGAGGACAAAAAGCTGAGATCCACACTACTTAATGACATTGATGAGAGCCAACTGCCTGATGTATATGGAGGCAAACTTTCACTGGTTCCAATCCAAGACTGCTAAATACCTTCAAATGGTTGCAACGTAACTGATGAATCGCAATCACTCTCTATCACGGTTAATACTCATAGCCCTTCTCTTTTTCTCTCTCTACCTGAATTTTACTTTGTTTTCTAGTTGCTCCTAAGGTTAATAAATAGTGTTTAAGCTTTGAAATAACTCTAATACAGAAGTTCTATTGTAGAAATCATTCTCCTATCTATGTTACTAAATTCAAAGATTAGTTATTCTTATTCTTAAGATTTTATGGATAATGGTTACAATAATGGCTATAATATAGTTTGGTTCGAAACTAAAAACCAAAGATTTTTATTTTTTTTTTATTTTATTTTCAGGGTAAGAAATGGGAAGGAATAGAGTTCATTTTCAAAAACTGAAAACCAAAAACGAAATTGTTACCAAACAAAGTTTTTTTTTTTTTTTTTAAATTTTGGTTTTTGAAAATTAAACTCGTTTTCTCTTTATTTCTTATTGTGGTTTGTATATATTCGAAGTACAAAATGTTGTATTCTTAGCCAAATTTCAAAAAACAAAAAAACAAAACAAAAGGGAAAAACATGACTTGATTTTTGAAAATATAAAATGTAAACAACGGAGTATGAAATTTAAAGGTGGAATAGGTATTCATATGGTTCGTTAACAAAAATCAAAGACCAAACAGAGTTTTGATTTTCAAAATTTTTGGGTTAATTTCTTTCTTTCCTTACCATTTTTTTTAAAATGATCTTTTCTTACCGTTTAACATGATTAACTCACTTTAAAAACATGGAAATGGTCAAATTATATATATATATATGTATGTATGATTTCACATAGATCATTTGCCAAACTTAATTTCACATTACATTTAAATTTTGGAAAATTATTTTAAATAATAAACTTTTTGAAAATATTTAGAAATATAACAAAATATTACAATCTATCTACGATAGGTTATGATGAATTAAAATATACTAATATGTATCTATCATGATACAAATAGATCCAGATAGTTATATATTTTGATCTATCATAGTCATCGTATATAAACTAATATTTTATTATATCTCGTAAATATTTTAGTTTATTTTACTATATTTAAATAACTCTTAAATTTTTTATATAAAATTGTTTAAGTTTTCATTTAATATGCAATTTACTGGACTCAAAATTCCATCCCATGTAAATGCTATAGATTTTTTTAAAGAAAGAAATTCTGTAGAGTATGGCGTATTTGCACAATAGGTTGGTAATTTTCATAATTAAATCAATTGGTACATTTATTATAATTGTATTAATAAAATTTATTGATTTTTTTTTAAGTACAAATAAAATTGGGAGATTAATGATCGTTTAATCTTCAACGCATACAAACTGGGTTAAGCTCTTTTTGGTTTCACAATTACTACTCGATGCCAACTTTCCATAACATATCTACGAACCCTTATTCCAGCCAAAACTTCAACAACTATGCCTCGACCTATAGATAGCTGATGCAAAAAATGACAACTTCGGTTTGATGACACTGTTGAACTAAGAAAAAATGGGATACACATTTTAAAATAATGATGCTACAAATTGTTAGAAATAGAATATAACCTATCAAATAAGGATTCAAGTATCTCTATGTTAGCAATATGACAGAAATTTCAAATCATTCAACCAAACATTTTGTTAAAAAAAAAATGAAACACAGAATTTAAGCCTTAAGAGGTCTTATGAGGATATACAACCAAATCACATTACCATGAGTATGTATGTTAAAATCTCTGCATACACTTAAACAAGTCTTCTTATTACATGGAATTAAGACAACCGTACAAATTTTTGGTTTCAACCAAATTCAGACTCCCACGTTGGCTGGCTACTTACCTATAGCTTAGCCTTGTAAGAGCTGAAGAGTAATAATAAGACGAGGCTGGCAAATTTGATTCACCATATCTAAGATTACTAGAACCTGTCACTTGTGGCACACTAGCATACACCATGCCGCCTCGCTCCTGAGAGGCCACCGTCGGATAGTAAGAAAGATGTGAAGATGTCAACCTGTCCTGTGGACGATATGGAGATGGTGAGTTGTTCCGCGCTTGTGACAGAGGAGCGGTATGTAAGGCTGTAGAAGATGGCCGTTGGCTATAGTAACCAGGAGTATAATCTGTGCGAGCGACATCTCGATCCAACACGAACTGTGAGGCATAATACTGGTTCCCATACCGATGGTCTCCATTATTTGTCTCGATTGTATTGCGAATACTGTTGAAGGTAAAAAGAAAAACGTATCAATTTATATAATGGGAACTAAAGTAGGAAGAAAATGCTAAAAAAGATGCCCACTTGCATAAAGCTCCAACCATAAACACCTCGCGCAAAGTTATCTCTAATTCCATCTTTCATATACAAGACGCAAAATGCCTCGGCAAAACCCCACATGATTCAGCATTCAGCGTAAGAGTTATCACAATCAAAGTAATCAACAACATAAAATAGCAAATAATCATTTGATTAATTAAATAAAAATCTAGACCGCCTCAAGAAACTCCATTAAAAAGTGTTAAGACCCATTTGGTATATTTTTCTGATTTCATGGGCAAACCATTTCTACGTAATCTGCTTTCAAGGAAAATCCCACAACATTTTTTCAGGAAAATTATAATAAATGACAAAACTGTTAGAAAATATCTTTAAAATGTAACACAAGTTCAGATTCTATCAATAATAGACACTCTTAGAATTCTATTGGTGTATATTAATGTCACTTATAAACAATCTTTGGTAGAATCTCAAATTTTACTATATTTTGTAAATATTTTGATTTATTTTGCTAAACAATAGTAATTTGCAAATAGAAAAAAGGTATTGTTTATTTTGCTGACGTTACAAATATGTTTCACGAAAAAATAATATAATAAGAACCATCATTAAACTGGCTAAGCACTTAGTACCAATGAAATAGAAACCAAATCATTATCTAACCAAACCAAAAACATTACACCATCAGATAGCATGTAAATGATATGACTTGAAACACTCAAGGTTTTAGTTCGATGAGCAATTAAGTGACAATAAATTCGAAATAATATCATTGCCCCTCAGCCTTGCACCTTCATCAACACGCTAAAAAGGAACGAAACTTAAAACATGCATGTACTATAGAGCTAGAATTTTAGAGAACCACATTTACACAAATAATAATTGTCATCTGCAGGAATTCGGAATCAATTGGACAACTTGCATCAAGAAAAGCACAGAATGACCCAAAGCAAAGCAAAGCAAATATTCATGGCGATAAAAAATGAATACCTTGCATATGCTTCTGGAGGGTGTCTAAAAGATTCTTCAGAAAAATATGCTTCATGTGCCTGCTCAGTATGATAAGGTTCAATCGGACGGGGATGATAAGGTTCAACATGACGGGGAGGGGCTTCTGTTCTTAGAAGCCTAGGCTGCAGTTGTGAATGAGGCTGAGAGACGTGCAATCCTGGTTCAAATGGATCATACTGCCCCTGATGGACATCATGCCCACGGTAGACATCATGCCCATGGTGGACATCATGTTGACGTCTTGTCTCAAGGATCGGCAGGTAATGCACTCCAAACGAAGGTTTCTCAAGATGATATGATTTAACCACTTCTTTGGTTCGTGCAGACTTGAATGATGACTGGATTCCCACATTTGGACGAATATGTGATCTCTTAGCAGATGATTTCTTGACGATTGGGCGGAACAAGGAAATTAGACTTTTCACCTTCATTATAAGAAAAGGCCTCAGCAAATTATAATAAGCATTCTTTCATAAAAATAAACATTTGCTTGACAATTATATGAAACCTAAATTTCCTCTTTTTCTTCCTTTTTTGATGTTGTATTGTCCACGACTTTTTATTGATGAAAATTGGGCACCCTTTTAAGAACTATAGTTTATCTGTCTTAGTTGCCAATTGGTACTCTTTTCGTAATCACTTTTAGGTGCTTGAGGTTTCCCCTTATTTCATCTTATCAATGAAATGTTTCGTGAAACAATTATATGAAACCTAGATCAGAAAGCAATTCAACATAGAGTTTTTGGACAACATAACCTGTATGCTACTGAGCTCCTGTTTAAATTTTCGATGACCCTCATAATTGTCTTTAATAGCATGTTTGAAAGCGCTCTCGTGAAGAGGCAAGCAATCCTTGAATATCTTAAACTTCACCTACATCAGAAAAAACAAAAGGAATCAAAAAACAAGTCAATAAGAACATTGAGACGATAGATAATCAATTGGATATTTTGATGCATGCGTCCCATCCATTAAGAAGTCAAAAGGGACATAAACAGCCACATGATACAAATCCGAAATAAAACTTGAAGCACTAAATTCACTATTCCTTCAAGGCACTGGCCACCAATAGCAACAAACAAAACAATAGAAATCACATCCACCGGGATCAATAGCCAGACACACTTCAACTTTTCGCACCTTGGTGAAGGAAGAAAGTCATAGACCTTCTGGCCTAGACAGACTAAATTAGCCTTTTTCTATCCCCCATCAGTAAGAAATAAGATGTATCGTTTCAACATTAACGCCTCAAAACATATCCATTCATGCTCAACAGGCAATTGAAGCTAGGCACCACTTTAATCAACGTACAAAAACTCCAAACTACCTTTTGAATCTCTCACAAAATTCCGTGCACATTGTCACCTTTATTTTACCAAAACAGCCTATCTTCTCCTATGGGCCATTGAAAATATTTTGTAATTTTCTTTGGATAGGGTTATCTTCCCCCATCATAACTTCCATCTAGGAAGCACGAACACACGTAATTTCTGAAAATGTAAGAAACAATCACGTCGCGAACATGCTGTACAGACACGAATATACATGAAACGATAATTTCTGAAATGTAAGGAAGGAACACATCACAGACACTTTATTTTCTTAATTACATGTGTGTGTGTGGGTATGCACGTATATATATAGATTGAAACAGAAACTTAACTAGTCGACGGAGTTACATTTAATGGTTACTATTTCGTGGTTTGATCTTATGCAAACTCATTGCATAAGATACCCCACTCGCATGACACCTCCACGAACACGTTCAATCTCTATTTCTAATTCATAGAAAACATGCTTAGCCTAGTTTAATTTTATAGTCTATTGATTTTAGAAATCATTTTTCTTTAAAGAAACAACTGCTTTCATTGAGGAAAAAAATGATAAAATACAAGAAAATATAAAAAAAACAAACCCAACAAAACACCCCAACTAAAAGGAGTCCAACTATGTAAAATGTTTCCAAGAGAATAGTTATAAAAAAAAGCTTTGAAATAGAAGCCCAAAGGGACACGGGAAATCTCAACAAAGATTAAACCTCACAAGGGACCCAATCCCTACCTCTAAAAACCCTATCATTCCTCTCCCCCAAATATCCCGAACAAATCACACATACCCCAGCCCACCAAAGAAAGTGGGCTTTCTCTCTGAAAGGTGAATCGAGGAGGAACTCCTCAATCGTCGCACAGACATCTCTCTGCCCGACAAAACTAACGTCGAACTCATGCAGGAGGAAGCTCCATAAAGTCCTTGAATACTGGCAAAAGAAGATGATCCAAGTCTTCCTCAGCCTCCCGACAGAGAATACAGAAGAAAGGCCCCACAGCGAAGTCCTTCTTACAAGTCTATCAAAAGTACTCACACGACCAAGCAAGACTTGTCAAATAAAGAACCTAACTTTCCTACGTATCTTAATCTTGCAGATCACATCAAACATGAATTCCCCTGTGGGGAAGGGGTCCAACAACAACATGAAGAAAGATTTACAAGAAAACCCCTCGCTACGAGTCAAACTCCAAATACAAGCATCCCTCCTCCCCACCCTAAAAGCGCACACATCTAAGAAAGAAAGAAGAGAGGCAACCTTCGTCGTTTCCCCATTAAACAGATGACGACAGATCCCAAAAGAGAAAGACATAGAATTCTCAGACCAACCCAAGAAATCAAAGATCGGACGATTTTTCAAAAAAGATAAGTCATAAACATGAGGAAAGACAAACGAGAGAGCTCTATCCCCCACCCAATGATCCTCCCAAAAAAAAGTGTCCTTACCATCTCCCACAATACACCAAACAAAATGAGAACATGTAGGAAACTTCAACGAAGTATCTTTCCACAAAATTCGATGTGTTCCTTTAACCCCTTTCTCCACCTATTCAAAACGATGGTTACCATGTTTGCTCACAATGATCCTACGCCATAAAGATTCGGGCCCAAGGGCAAAGTACCACATCCAATGGGCCAATAAAACTCTATTGCAGATCCTTAAATTACCAACCTCCAACTCTCTCTAACGAACAAGCCACCCCACCACCTCCCCGCTAACCAAGTGAGACCTCTTCCCTTCGTCAATACCCTCCCAAAGAAAGTTCCTCATAAGTTTTTCTAAACTCTTACAAACCGAGCTAGGAATCCGAAAAAGAGAAAAGTAGTACACATGAGTGTTGCTTAGCACGGATCGAATTAGAGTTAACCTCTGTGCTTTAGAGAAAAAGCTTAGTCCACGTACGCAACTTCTAACAGATTTTCTCATAAACAAAGTCCTAGAACTTCGTACCCCTTGGATGACCTCCAAAGGAAGCCCAAGATAACAAGGGAAAGAACCCACCTCATAACCAAACTTCTCTGCCCACCTTTCCATCTTCTCACAATCACGGTTAATCTCCATGATGATATAGCACTTGTTCTTGTTAATTTAGTTTGCCAATGTATGGGTATTTTGAAATTCCAATTAGTTTTGAGTTTGGTCCTCTATTTTCTTCCACTGCAATTGGTGACAGAGACAGGTTCCAATCTTGTGACCTATGGGTTATGGGTCCACCACACTTCCTATATATAATATACATATAACAATATTATTATTAATTATGAAAATTACCTAGTTTTTTATTAATTACTAAAAATAACTTTTTTTAAAAAAAATAATATAATAAGGAAAAAAAAGACATCTAAAAGAAAAAAAAACAATAAAATCATTCAAGAAAATGAAACCAACAACCACATCCCATGGAATGGATGTAATAAGGCCAAAAAGCTCATTTAAAACTAAACCCGTAAACCTAAATAATGTTTCATTTTCCTACCCTATTCTCTTCTCCCACGCACAACCACCCCTTCCCTGATTTTTCCATTCCCTCTCCTGCCTGATTTTACTCTCCTCTTGCCACCAGTGTCAAAGTCGTTGACGTCAAACGCTCCTCTCCACCATCGTTAATGTGTTCGACCTCCTTCCCTTTGCCAACCACCCCTATCCAATGTTGCTATCCGTTTGAAAGGTTTGAGGTTCTCTTATATGCTTGTGCGTCTAACTACGTGTTTGTGCCCGAAATTAATAATAATAATAATAAATAAAGGGGGACATGGATTTTTGTGTGTCTAACACATGTCGAGAGTATGTCCGAACGTATTCGTGTCCAACACTTACACTTCGTCAAAAGTGAGGGTTCATGCTTCATAGCTTCCATTCCATCAATGTGAAGTTAATCTTATCCAAAAACAAAAGAAAGAAAAACTCATTTAATATCAGTTCCTTTGACGTTCTTAATGAAATGATCGATAGTACAAGCAAATGAAATTTCACATCTAAACCTACACCTAGCCTTCAACAAGGAGAAAAAATGTCCCAAATTACACGGTTACACCTAAACCTAACTTTCAATACCAATGTTTACACTACTCGAAATAATGAAATATTCAATAGGACAAAACGACTAGGGTTGCCACCAAACGTAACATATCGAGTTGTAAACTTGAGTTTTCAAACCTCCCTATCCCTGCTGAAGACAAAAGTTAGCATATTATGCACACATCGAGTTGTACGCTCGAGTTTTTCCATATTGAATAAAGAAAAGGAGCATAAATGCTTGCATAAAACTTTGTTTTATAAAATACTACCCATCTTATTTTAAATCTAAATAAGGGTAGTCTTTCTTACCTGCGCTTGAAATTGCCCATTGAAAGCCGTTGGTTCCAAATCCAATGCACCATGGCTAGTAGCTTGGTAGATTCCATAGAGAAGCTTTAAGTCAGTGTCAAACAAAAATAGCTTCGTGTCAGGATTAATATTCTTCACAACTTCAATTTTCCCTTTTGGTAAGCCAAAAACACGATATTGATAACATTCCGGCTTCGTTTTTCCATTGCACATAAAAATGAATCCAGAGGTGCCTTTGTTCCCCTCTGTTTTCTCATTCTTCTCTTGATCATTAGTAGGAGGGATTGAAGTTGAAACTGAAGCATAAGTTGGACCATTAACAAGATCTGATCTTGAAGCAATATGGGCAACTTTTAGAGTGGAAGTTCCGCTTGTCTTCCTTGGCTTCTTCTTCTTAATAAGTTCATTAGCACCTTTCTTTGAAATAGAATGATTCATGCGTTCTTTACCCTTTTTACCCTTCGATGCTTTCCCTCTCCTCTTCGTCATTGATGACTGCCATAGCTTAACCAATCAAAACGGTTGCATATTTACAAGGAAACATCTTTAGAAAAAGAATTTAGGGATACATTATTAACCCATGAGGTTTCACAAACGAACTTGATTCATAGGTATCTATCATGAACTTGTTCCAGAGCCTTAAACGTTATAACAAAATCTTTGAAATTTCTAAAATGCTTCAAATTGATGTGATGATAACCTTTTTTGTGCTAGCTACTTTAACAAAAAGATGAGACGTTTTAAAATGATTGTATATCACAATAAAATTCATGTGCTAAAGATAATTATTCTTAGATTTCCATTGGATGATAACCTCGTCTCTCGTCTTCCTTTCAGCTTACTAATCCTTCTCTACTCTTCCTACCTCTAAAGGACAACAAACTAGACCTAGTTGCTCATCCCCTATTGAAACAAATTGAAGCACTAGAGAACAACAAAGCAACATGAGCAACGAATGAGCATTTAGCAAACAATCAAGCAAAAGCATGATTGAATAGCAACTTAGAAAAGCTAGAGCACGAAAAATGACAAATAGCAACTTTTTCTTTGCACCATGATGCCTTCCTCATATCTTCCCTTCTTCCAACCTTGTTCCTATGTCTCTCCACATCCTATCACCGCTCAAGCATGAAAAACTAAATTCAGTAGCCAAAAATGAGACAATTAGAAAAGTGATGAACCAAATCAGAGACAAAGACCAAACAACCCCAAACCAGCACAACGAGCAAACACTGATGCTAGATAACAACTTCTCGTGCTTAGTCGTTTCAAGTTTAGAAGGGGGTAAGCAAGAAATGGGAAGGACAACTAGGTAAGCAAAGGGATGAGATAGAGAAGCTAGGCATGGAAGTAGAAGATAGCAGAAAGGAAGGGGAGAGTATCTCAGAAAGTAACATAAAGTTTTTTCCCTTGGCAATCGAACTTTAAAGAAGTATAAAATCAATTTTGAAAAAGGTTGCATCGTCTTTTTTTAACTTAGCAAATGGAAAACTAATGGCAAAAGCAATTCCAAAGCATTTTGAAGACCATGGTGTGAAACCTCTAAGTATTTAAAAGATCTAAATATCTCAGGGATATATTAAGCATCACCAATTCACACCAAAAGATCGCCAAGAGTAAAACACATCACCGCCTGATATGTCTCTACCTAAGAATAGATACTTCAAACACCTCATGTCACACCAAAAGAATGCCAAAAAGGACCTCCGCATTGTTTTAGCCCCTCCATCATGCAACAATATTTTCAAACGAAGGGAACATCAACACATGATTTATCTCTAAACATGGATCACATTACTTTAAGCTAAATATTTTTTTAAGCTATATTACTGAAGTTTTATAGTCAAAATGTGAAGAAACCTAGACCAATGTTAGATCCTAAGATAATAGGTAAAATACATTTTTTGTCTTGTAAGTTTGAGGATAAGTTTCTATTAGTCCCTCAAGATAGATTTCTATGTAGTCCCCAACTTCCAAAATTTGACAATTTACTCTCTAACCACTGTAATATGGTTCTAAAAGGTCCCATGAGTTGGCAATTAACTTGTGCTAACTAGATCTTATTCTATGTTATGTGTTGCCTCCCATTCTTTTCCCTTCCATTTTCCATTGAAATGATTCTGCCATCAGAGTGTAACAATGTTGGCCTGAACACACTTAATATTGAAGTCGTGAGCCATGACATCTTGGTCATTTATTCTTACTCTGTTGTCCCCCTTCTTCTTGCATCTCTCAAAGGTCCTTTTCACTCCCCACTCTCACCATTGATTAGTCAATCCTTCCAATTATTTTTTGCAAGTACTTGACATTTAGGCGTGTCTCACATTGCTCAATTTTCTTGTACTTTTGAAGATCGCTCTTCCCTAATCCATCAAGTACTCGATTTCTAAGACCTAATTCATTAGGTTTTTTTCTTGTTTGTATGTTGAATTGAACATTTGTTTCAAGACTTGGAAACCAGAATCTTGTAACATGTACTAAAATTCACAATAGATTGATATTCTTGAACTCGTGACGGAAACCAAAATAGAGTGGGTGGAAATAATTTATTCCCTACAATCACGATTTACGTAGAACATTACATTTATGCTTTTATCTAGTGATGAAGAAATTTGGTTATCCTCTCATGAGAGAAATACTCATTTTTTTTATAAAAGGTCATAACTAAATTGAACTATTTAATAATTTGAAACACACATTGTATAGAAATTGGGGTACTTTGTAAAGGCTCCCAGGCCGAACAAAGAGGAGATCAATGAGTGAATATTAATGGAATGTTACTAACCCTTTGGAAATTAAAGTTGTTATTGAAGGCTTGAAAATTTTATCAACAATGAATGTTATTAACCAACACATTTGGGTCGAGTCTGACAAACTTCCTATGGCACAACATCAATGGAGAGTTGGAAACTTTGAAAAAATCCATTTGTTTGAGCAATAGGTGTCAAGGCTTGCAAGAAATTTCGTGGACATCACCTTCAAACATATTGGCAGAAATTGTATTGGTGGTGCAAACCCTAGCAAAAACAGCAAATCCAACTACGATTTGAGGAAGAAGATAAATGAACACTCTACCTCCTTTGATTAGCAAAGGAGTTAGGCACCATCTTTTTCTTTAATTCCCTTTCCTTCTGGTGTGTTCTATTTTCTATTTCATATATTAAAAATCAACTTAACTGCCAAATCATTCCTTTGATTAGTCAACCATGGGTCCTTTGAAAAGGAGAGAATTAGGGTCTAAACAATTGGTTTTGAAACTTAGGCACTAAATAGAAACTTATCCTCAAACTCGAGAACTAAAAGCATAGTTCACCCAAATAAAAAAGTGCCACGTATTTGAACATTTCTTCACAAGAAGACCTTATTTAGATTTTTTATTAGGCTCCTTAGTTAAAAATACAAACAACGCCACCCCGCCATTCATTCATATCTTACATCTTTTTTACAAAAGAGTTAGCATAAATAAGAAAAGCAATGATGTGATATAACCCCATTAATCTTACCCTCTACAACACAAATATTTCATTTCTACTTCTACCGAATGTTTTTAGGTGAGGATAGACCACCCATTATTTCCTGACATCTTTTCTTCTTCACTCCCTTGTCTTTTGATCTTTTCATTCTTCTCCTCTTCCCTTGCCACTAATATTCTTATTTTTCAGTCTTTTCTCTTCCTACTTGATGAAGATAAACAATTCTAGAGATGATGTTTTCTGGAAACCATTATAAAGTAGTGTTTTCAAAGCACAAGGTGCATCTAGAGGGGGCAAGTCCTTGTCGCCTTCGGCAGGTGTCGACAAAAATTTATTGCCTAACTATAGCAAGGTGCAATGAACAAATAGATATATACATAATACGTTTATAGAGCGCATAAATTTATGTAAATATAGTCATATAAACAGTCATAGATTCAAAGGTTTAATACTAAACAGTACACACCCAACTATCAAAAACATCCAATAATAATCAAGTCATTAAAAATGAACAAAAGAGAAAAAAAGTAAAACATCACCAAACGTCAAAGACTCAAAATCATCACCATCCTTCCCATCACATCTAAGGCCTCGTCTACTGCTTCTCCTTGGCCATTAAAAATCAGCCATTGATGTGACAATAATGTTTCCAAGAGTGTATGAAAATAAAAATAATAATAATAAATTAATATTAAAAAAGCATCCACAATGATGGGTCAAAAGCGTGCTGTTGGATAAAACATGTTGACACATTGTGACACAGGCATTATCAATGGTCTGTGCTTTCTAGGTTATAGGTTTTAATTCTATTGAACCTTTGTTCACTAATTCCTGAAAGCCTTTATTTGGTTGCTTAGTCTTCACTCAAAGTGATCTTCCTTCCTCCATTTTCACTTAGGGTCAATTTAAGGATTGTTATAAATAACATATTTGTACTTGGATCATGGGCCATGGCGGTGTTATTTGTGAATAGGCAAGCCAAGGCTGAAATAAAGTTCTTTGAAGATCACCATTCGTAGTACATATTTGGAGTAAGATTTCCACATATTTGAGCAGTTATTGCCCCAAAGTTTGATGAATAAAAAGATAACCCCACAACCTCCTTCAGTGACCAAGAACATTTACTTTAGCAAGCTAGATTTTGAGGAAAATCACATTAGTAAATAAAAAGGATGAATAAATGTAAACAGAACACTTAAAAGATGACTAACGGCCAGTCAACTTTCAGAGGACCAATTCATGTAGTACAGGGTAGGATCCAGAAGTTATTGCAAGTGCAGCTCTGATAAATGGAACAAAATGCTTTCAAGGAAAAAGGGAGGAAGAGGGAAAGAGGGTAGGGACTGTGAGAATCAATCTCAACATGATAAAAGCAAAAGTTAAATCGCGAAAGCGATCAAGATAGAACATATTTGTTTGACATCATTAAATCAGCCCTCAACAACATATCGCTGCAGCTGACAAATATCAAAGATTCCAACAGCTATTTCATATCAGTAATAAGAACAACAATTCAATAAAGGCCATTTTCATTTGAAAACGAATAAATAGAAAGAAAAAATTGAAGATCAAAACTCGAGAAAATTAGTAAATTCAAAGGAAAAATCAGACGACAGACTAACTGCCCATGATTATAACAACAATACGGATGGTAAAATTGATACAACCACAGAAAAATAACACGAAATTAATGAAAGAAAGCTTCGAGATACCTGTAGACGTAGCCTCTCAAAACCCCGCTGGCGACGATTAGGGCTGCGGCAGACGGTGTAGGAAAAGATGAATCGACGGACCGACGGTATCGACCGAAGGAAAGAGGATATATTTATAAGGCCCTTGAGATATCGCGGGAAATTGCTTTTTTTTTTTTTTTTCTTTTATAAATTATAGGAAATTCTCAAAGGCGACATTATTATTTTAAAAAAATCGGAATTATACAAAATTATAATAACTATTGCCGAGTTATTAACTATAATCAATATTATTTTTAAATCCTCTTTACTATATTAAGGAGTGTTTGGGTGCAGGATAGGTTATTGTAGACTGCGAGTTATCATAAATTGTGTATTATTATATAGTCTGTATTTATGGTATATATTATTACGATTTGTATTTGAGATGCTAATGTTTTTAGTCCGTGTTTGGAGTGAATATTATTATAGTCTGAATTATAACTATATAATTTGATATTTTTTATTTTACTATAAATTAAAATAAAATTTCATTGACTTTTGTCACTTTAACTAATTTGAAAAAGATCGTGGTTTATTATTATTATTATAATATATTACCTTTGAATTAAAATAAACTAGTATTTTAATCTTAAATTCAATTATTAAAAAATTGTAATTTTTATCAAATTATATTTGAGAAATAAAAAATCATAAATTTTAAATGTTATTTGACCGCTAAGATTTTCCAACATTGTAATCTTTATGTTTATAAGATAATTATAAATCTTCAAGCTAATTAAATCGACCAACGAAAAAAATTGAAATGTTATTAAACTAAATTAGGAATTTCAACGCATATAACCAAAATAAGTATACTTGATACCTATTTAGAGAAAAAAAAGTTTTTCAAAAATTCATTTTTATTTAAACAATTTGATAAAAAAATCTTAAAATAAAAAAACAAATGTGTTTGACAACTCTTTTTTTAAAAGTACTTTCATATACAAGTTTGTTTGGTTTGTTATATATTAACAATGTTTTTCTAAAATCTTCAAGGTTGGTCGGTGGTGATCTGAGGTTGGTAGACGACAGTTGTCAAAGTTGGTTGTCGAAAGTTCGCCAATAGAGTCACCGAAAGTGGTGATTGGAGATTGACCAACGACGGTCAATCTCCGATCACCAAAGGTGGTGTCCGAAAAGTTAGCCGACGAACTTTCAAACTCTTGAAACAAACACCTGTTAAGGTTGAAGATAGTAAGAGCATGTGAATTACTTGACATCCTAATTCAGATCCCCAACTAAAATTAAACCTAACCCCAAACAAGGAATGAGCTATTATAGTCCACTCCACTTTACTCAACTCTTGGTCCAAACATGTTCTTAAGGGTCGTTTATTTCACGGGCATCCTAGATTCCCATGGAATGAGCATCTAGACTACCTTGTTTGTTTTAAAGTATTGTAACATGCTCCGACATCTGGAGATTTTCGTGCATCCTAGGATGCCCTGATGAAGGACATCTAGAGAGTTTTGAAATATATCTTTCTCCTACAACATGGATTTCCAGATTTCCAACATCCCCATTTTATATTTTTGTCCTTTTTTAATTCTTATTTTACATATAAATATATTAATCTTCATTTGCATTATATAATTAAAATAACTATTAAACCATATATATCATTTTTTTTGTATAGCAATTCTCATTACTATTAAGAAAGATATTCACATTTAAATTTAAATTAATATTTATTTTATAAAAAATGCTAAACTCTGATATTATTTTGTTGAGAAAAAATAACATATAAAAATAATATAAACTGTATTAATTTTTAAAAAAGCAAATCGATAAAAACAAATATGTTATATAATTTTAAATATTTATATCAAATTAATTATAAATTAATAAATAGTTGTAACGGCATTCTTGAAAAACTATGTCTATTTAAGATATTTCCGAGTAGAATTCCTACGAAACACACAAATAATCAAAATATTCTTAGATATCTGCAAAAATATTATTACAAAACAAACATGTTAATCTAAACATTTATAATTTTGTATGAAATCTTTCATTCTCTGGCTACTTTGATCTATGGAAGCTTTGAAATAGGCCAGTTAAGGAGGCAAATTGGTTCTCTCGCCCTACGTCTTCCCATTGCATATCCTAAACTAATATTTGACATTCTTCTATCTCAAAAACCTGTTTTTATCTGCTGATGAACCCTATTGTTACTAATCGGGGCTTATTGAATTTAAGTTACAATTGTTTCATGAACATCATGTTCCAGACATTGCTCAACCATTTTCCAGCACTTCTGTTGAGGCCCCTAATGAAGACTTTACTACATCCTCATTTGGTTGTCATTATACAGTCACTTTCTGAGGAACTTTAGTCTCTGACTGACATTATTGACTGTGCTTTTGAGCGAAAACGTGAAGTTTTCAAATTGATAGCCTTGCTTTGCTCTGGTGAGGATGATGTGGCTGCTACTTCTCCTTAGGTTTTTTTATAAGCCAGAGGGGGGGAGTAATGGGGTTTTGGGTTATGATTATGTTAGGTAATTTGTTGGTTTTTGTCTGATGACTTACTTTGCTTTATCTCTTCCTGGTGTGGTTTGATTTTGCTTATTTGTTTTTATCTTTTGGAATGTAATAGCTTAATGATATTTGAACTATGTCGTACTTGTTAAAGAACAATGTTTTTATTTGATTGGCAAAAAGGGGAGTTTGTTAATGCCCTTGTAATTGGCTAAAAAAAATTTGTTTAAGTTCCCTAGCTATTCTTGAGCCGCTTTATGGTTGTCCCAGAAGTTGTATCAGGTTGCTTTTGTCTCGGCTGTTGTCTCAAAGGTTGTTGATTCTGCAGATTGGTTGCGCGTGATCTTTTCCCTTTCCTTTTCTCTCCTGGTTTATTCTGAGGATGTTTTCTTTATTTGGTTGTGTCTTCTTTAAGCTCAAGAAGGTCTCTTTGCTAGGGTTGTCGCATATGTTTTGAATCGCTCTTCATTGTTTGTTTCAGAGAAGTTTGTTTTCGAAGCATTCATTCGTCTGTATATGTGGTTGTTGTTCTTGTAAGTAGTCTACTGAAGACTACATTGAATCCGTTCATATTGCACTGCTTTAGGGGGTGCTTAAAGCTGACTCAATTGAGAAGGTAGTTCTTATTAACTTGAGGGAACCTAAGTTATACAAGTGAATGAAGTTCACAAGCTAGAAGAAAAGATAAATCAAGATAGAAGAAGTTCTATTCACTTAGGCCCCGTTTGTTTCACAAGTTTTTTCATGAGATTTCAGACAGACATTTAATATCCATGTTTGTTTCACAGAACTTCACCTTTTAAAATCCAGAATATTATTATTCAGAGAATTTTAAAACCCACCTGATATGAGTTTCTTAATACCGTTGTGAAAGTGTGAGATTTTTATGTTGGAAAGATGAACAATAGAAATATAACTTAATTAATTAATAAATTAATATAAATTATTCATTACTATTAATTTAATTAATTATTAAATATAAATATATTATTTAGACCTAATAAATTTCAACTAATATTTTTACCGTAAATGTTTTGTGCTATCTTAACTATTTAATATAAATTATTATTGTTAATTATTAATAGTCTAATTAATTTATATTATTTATATTATTTTTAGTAATTAATTTAATTATGTTTATTTAAAAGGTATTCTTTTATTTTTCTATTTTACTAACTAAATAACTAACTAACATAACAATAAATTATTTTAGGTTAAATTTAATTGATCTCTAGCATTTACTTAAGTAATTAATTAATTTTATTTTGTACAAATTATTGAATTAAACACAAATATTTAACTTTCAGGCATAAATTATTTTGCACATTCAAACACAGACATTAATTATCCCTGATATTTAAAACTCAAACATTCAAATCCCAGATATTTAATATCTATACCCATGAAAGATCCAAACGGTCCCTTAGAGGGAGCCTAAGTGCATTCACTAATACCAACCACTTAGGGGGAGCCTAAGTATTGACAAGAAGAAGTATTACATCTAGGGGGAGCCTTGTCATGTGAATTAGCTTTACGATTGTCTTGTAATCTTGAGAGTCTACAGATAAGTACATCGATGTAATTATTCAACTCATTGATATCAGTGAGTTATCTTTCTTTAGCTCATTAGCCCCGAGATATAGGTGTGCAACACGTGGATTACCAATCCCTGTTTGTTTTTTTGTTTTACTTTTTGTCATTTTTACTGTTATTCCTGTTCTAGCTAAGACATACTATGTGACATCTTACACTGTACAGGAGGATCGTCATTAAATAATTTCAGCTTAATTCAATATTGTTCCTATAGTTTATGATTTATTTGATTATTTTATAAGGTTCAAAACACCTAAGAGGTAGAATAGAACATTAGCGACGAAATGGAGCTAACACAGAAAAAAGTAGGGCTTCAATGCATCAATTTCAAATGAGAAGGCCAAAATAACCATTTTGTGCGCCCTACAGATGGTGCAACGGTGCCCAAGTAGGTCTTACAACCCTACGCCTTTAAGGCAAAATGTCTACTTTTTGTGCAAATCAAGAAAATAAATAAAAGAAATTTAAATTGAAACTAAAAACAGCCATAAAATTGTTTTTATTTTTTAAAAACAAAACATCGTTACAACAGATCCGTAAATTTTACTGACGAAACTTTATAATTCAATAAAAATAATATTAAAAAAATGTAACAAAAGAAGATTTCTAGATTCTCATAAACGTCTAGGAAATGAGGTTTGAACCTGGGTTTAGAGTAGCTGAAAAACAATTTTACCATTAGACTAACTAATGATAATGATATCATATATATATATATTAGTTTTACCAAGAAAAAATAAAAGATTACTAAACATTTTTTTTTATTTTAATATAAATAGAAAACCAAAAACAGTAACCTACACATGAACGAATTTATTTTTAAAAATAAAAAACCAAATATTTATTCAATAGTATCCGAGGTTTGAAATTAAGCATTTGATTTTTTTCTAAACAGATTCATTACCAAAATTAGATGCTGAACTATTAATTATATAAAATATAAATCATATATGAAAGAAGAGATTAGAGAACACATTACCAAAGGATATGATAATATATATATA
>JBBPDJ010000021.1:14492980-14512742 GCA_037974625.1 Cucumis cinereus
TATATATATATATAATATTAAAATGTGTATAAATTGGGTTGTAAGGTCTTGGTTTATTTCATCTTTGTTTAAGCTACATAGAAACATAGTCTTCTTATATTTATAGGTAGAGGTACTTCCTTGCTCATTGTTAGATATGGCATATGGAGACATTCTTCAGACCCTACAAAATAGTCAAGAAAAACAAGGTCCTCAATTATAATAAAACTCTACTAAAGATATCTACACAATAACAAATTGTATTTACAAAGTTTCAACATGGTTTGAATGTTTATTTATTTATTCATTTTTACTTCGACGAATTTGATGTGGAGATTTGGTGAACTCCCGCTAAAAAGAGTTGCCTTGAACGCTAAGTTATGTTCATGTTTTATGACTAAAATTGGACCATCGAAAGTTTAGAGACAAATTTTTTAATAAACTTTAAAGTATGGTTATAAAAAAACGAGAATGATTAGAGAATGATTAGAGAGTGATTAGAGAGTTAAGACGAGATGGATGGCGAGCAGCTTACTGAGTAAAGTCAATGTTGACTTTTCCTGCATCAGGGTTGGCAATGATGGAGAAAGCTTCTTGAGAGAGATCAATGGTGGCTTGGCAACCAGGAGAAGGGCAACGATCAACCACTTTAACAGTGACAGAGTTGCCTGTGCATGGCTGTGGAACTCCCAAGTTTGTTGGGCCAGTGCATGTAACTCTATACATTCTCCCACAAGCTTCTCCATTGTTGTATATTCCATCACTTGCTGCTGCTATCATTGTCCCTTGCTCTTCAAACCCAAAGCATGCAGATGCTACAAAAATGTTTTTGGCATATTATTGCCCATTCTTATTTTAATTAATATTATATTCTCTATATATATTGGAAGAATTTATTAATCTTTTAAAGTTTTGAGTGTGTAGAATTAAAATAGATCCCTATTATAAGACTATTACTATTATGAAATCAATAATAATAATAAAAAAAACAGAAAAGATAAACGATGTACTAGAATAATTGTTATAGAGATTTATGCGGTTTACTGTGTTACTGCAGTGTGATTGACTAATTTTATTACAGGACTGCAGTGTGGTTGACTTATTTTATTTCAGGCAAAACTGGAGCAACATGTTGTGCAACAAGTCAAAGACATTGTAAAACAATTGTGTCCTATTACAAGAACAATGTTACGCGACAGGATGCAAATTTTACATAATATCTTTTTCATATCTGCCAGCATGATTTGCAGATTTCCATATGTGCATTCCTTATTTCTTGTAGAGAATATTTATTCTCTCTTAAAAGATACTCTCATATCTAGCCATATTTATATGATAATCTTTTTATTTTTAAAGTTAGCCGTCTTACTAAAAAAGTTTATACATTGAATGTTTTGGTTTAGGAATTGTCTAAACCTCAACTTTCATGTATTGGTATTGATTACTATTTTTGTGTTCCTCGTTGTAGTTGAGTTTTCTATAGCTATTGTAGTCTCGAGAGACATTATTCTTTTGATATATAGTGTTTAGGGGAGCCTAAATACGGTGAATGTGAGGAGATCTCAGTTTTAGGGGGCTTAAGCATTTTGTATTGAAGGAGATCTCATACAAAGCTTGAAGAAGTATTATTGTGGAAGTGAAGGGAGCTCAAACTTAGGGGAATCCTAAGTTGAAACTGAAGAGGAAGCTACACGTGAGTCATTGAAGAGGAAGTCTATCAGATAAGTACTTTCGTTATAATAATTGAACTTTTATATAGTGAAGTTTCGTTCCATCAGGCATACTACTTCTAGATGCAGGTGATTTTGCACCAAACTAGGTCATCAATGTTCGTGTCTCTATATTTCTTGTTGCTTCTATGATTGCCTTCTTGGCATATATATTGTTTGTGACATCGTGTTTGATATTGTGTTTTGTAACAGATCCACCTAATACTATAACAACTATATATTAAGTTAAAATATCATTTGGTGTTTATAATTTGAAATTTGTTCAATATTAATCCATGTACTTTCAATAAATATTAATAAATTTAATCTCTAGTGCTAGTTTATTATATATTATTGTTGATTTTTTAAAAAAAAATGTTTCATCATCTATATATATGACATTTTTACTATAAATTTAGCAAACGTATTGCAGGAAACTTATAATGAATACTTAATCAATTTCGGTAAAAATTAACGTTGCAAGACTAAATCTAAGATTTATTAAAAATCGTAGAATGACTAAAAATGAACAAACTCGATCCAAATTAGTCCGAAGACTAAAATGAACGTTTATATTATTAGAGAGAAATCGATGTCTTAAATCCAAAAAAACCTCGTACTTGATCATTAAAAATGCTAAATATAACAAATTCAAGTCATTCTCATAAACACAGTAACAATATATATCAAATTACTTGGATAAATCAAGACAAGAGAGAAATAGTTTATGTACTCACGAACATAAGGGGGCGATAAAAAGTTGCAGTGCCTGTTTCTGCATGAACATAGGAAAGTGTCAAACCCAAACTCACCACTACCACCACAACCTTCATTAATGCTTCCATTTTGATAATCACTTGTAATTATAAACTCTAATAACTCTTTTTTCTTATAATTTGCTTATGGAATCCTTAATTAAACCTAATATGAGTTCTTCAATTTATAGAGATAATCAGGAGTTCATGAGACGTAAGTTTTCCACACATATCGGCAGTTCCAACACGCTATGTTCAAGAAAATAAATTAAAAATAATTAGTCTTCCAAATTAGCACGTAATTAGTGCAACCAGACTGAATAAAAGTAAAATGTAATTAGATGAAAAATTCAACATTAAAAATTGGTTCACCTCAAGTCAAGGTCTCTGGTCACCTCTATGGATATGTTTTTGTATGACGATTTTGAGTATAAGTTTAATTTCGTGATTTTACTTTTGGTTTCATTCTAAGGGTTCGTACTATTTTGGATATCGTGTCGTTCAATTGCATATGACATAATATTTAGTTATGATTTTTCTTTAATTTAGGTGGGATTTTTAGTCATATTCAGCTATGTGTTTAGATTTGATAGGCTAAAGTTTTGTTTCATTACATCGTTTGATTTTTAAAAATTCTCCGCTTTTCTCAAAAAAAAGTTAATCATGACGCTACTATAAAAATGCACTCTCTCGATGTTTTTAAACTGTGAAGAATTCATATTCTTAACGGTTTTAAAATTGTCCTTGACGCCAGCATCAAGAATGACAAAGTTCAGGATAGTTAAAAAAGGTCAAGAAAAATGAACGTTGACAGTAAAAAACATCAAGAATTTTAATATTCATGACAATTAAAAACCGTCAAGTTTGTTCATATTGACAACATGTAAAAAATGTGAAGAATGTGATTGTTCATTGTTCATTGGTTCATATATTGACGACAGGTAGAAAAATGAACCATGGTTTTCATCTTAAACATTTTAATTTTTTAGCCAAATATTTTTAAAAAGCAAAAAGCAAAATCCCCATAAACAAAGAGTTTTTTATTATTATTGTTTTTTTAGTTTACCGTGAGTGATGCGGTAAACTTGAATCTCTAACATCTTGATCAAAAATATATAATTGTATCAATTAAGTTATGTTATTGTTGACAATCACGTCTAGATCTCATAGTATAGTGTTTTAGTAATTTTAATAACAAATTCAAGTAATTCCAAGACTCATTTATACTTTGGATTTTTCCCTTTTTTGAAAAAGATAAATCGTTTTAAATAATTTTTTTTCAAGAAGTGAGCTTGACTTGGTCGTATTGACATGACATTCATCTTTAGAGGTAGAAGGTTCAGTCTCGCACTCCACATTCTACGTTGTACTAAATTTTTTTTTTTATTAGTTATCAATGTAATGGGTAAAATTGTTTAGTGCATGTTTAGATTGACTTTATAAGTGTTTAGAAAGTCAATCTAAATGCACCCTAGATGAGGTAGAATTTATTGTAGTCGTCAAATGTATAAAATTGTGGTTGCAAACAAAATCTTGTTTGATAATTATTTCTTGTTTCATGTTTTTTTGTATTTTTTATCTTTTATCTTTTCTCTTATTTTATAGTTTAAATACAATTTAGTTAAATTAAATAAAGATATATAACATGCATTAAAATACAAAAATAATTATAAAACATTTACATTATCGAGAAACAAAACCTTATCAAACGACTCTTAATTATTAGGTTTTAAAAGTGTTACTCATTCTAATTACTACGAAACCTATATGTCTATAAATAATGTAAACTTAGATAATTAAGAATACAATCCAAGGTCTGAAAGGTTTTATCTTATTTATAAGGTAAAAAAAGTAACAAATTTGACCTTTCAATAACACAAGAGTCTAGTTAAATTGAGGAAGGAAAGAGAGAAAAACGAATCTCTAACCTGCCAAAGAGATTCAACTACAATTTATATGTGTTTGCAACCTCAAAAGTCTAAATATACTTGAGAGAAAGTCTCACATTCAGAGTCTCCCTAGATGATAAGAGAGTTGAGCTTTACATGAGTTATTGTAGTAGTCGAGTACTGCAAATAAATACTACGTTGTAAACTTCTTAACTCTTTAATATTAGTGGATTATCTTTCTAGACACACTGACCCTAAATGCAGACGATTTATCATCGAACTGGGTTACCAGCTTTTGTGTCTCTTTCTCTATTTGCTTATTGCTGGTATTCTATTGTTGTCTATGCTTTCCGTTTAACATCGGTGATTGTTTGACGAGTCACCTCAATGCTTTTTCAAATACGACAATCAAAAATCTAAACAACGAAACATTTACCTATCCATCACAATTCTCGTATAATATTTTTGGACTATATATATAGACTAAGTAGATAGATATATATTATATTGTATTGGAAAGAATTTAAAGTGAAGATATAGGTGTGAAGTTAGAGACGTTTGAATGAGGGCAGGCTATGAGACAAGTCGGTATTAAATGAACATTTCCAACCTCCAACCTATAAAGCTTTAGAGAATTTGGATATTTAATTTTTATTTGGTAATAAATTCTCATATTTCTTCAACCACATTTACCCAAAATCTGCTCCAAACCATAAATGCACTCTCCAATTCCTCCCTCTTTCCTGTTTTAGGTCATCAACTTACACTTCCATAACACCCCATACCCAAAATAAACAAATTAAATTAAATTAAAACTATCGGACCCGTTTACACTTTCATTCTAAAGACGTGTTTAAGAGTGAGTTTAAACATAGTGATTTTAGTCTTTGGAGAAAATTATTTGTTTGTAAGAAGATACGTGAGACACTGTGAGTTGGTTTATTATAGTATGTGAGTTATAATAATTTGTAGATTATATAGTCTATCTTTGGGTTGAAAACTATTTTAGATTGGATTATAATAAACTTTGAGTTAAATATCCCTTTAGTTTTGGTAAGCTATGAAGCACAAACATGGATATGGATATGCAATACGAATAAAATCGGATATAACAATTCATTAATTTCTGAAAAACTAAGATACAAATACATCTAAGGATACGTCGTTTTTTTCATTATATATATTTAACACAAAGATACTAAATGTAATCCGCAAAAGCATAAAATATCAAATTAATGACATAAAGACACTTGATATAATCCTTAAATGATGAAGGAGATTGACTTCATAGATATTTCATTTAACGTACCTGACACGTATATGAACCCATCAGTATCAGATATGCATCTAATATTGATTCTCTACGCACTTTGAAGTATTTGTGCTTCATAGTTGGTAAGAAATAGAAAACACGATAATGAAATAATATTTGACATTGTAATATTGTAGTTAAATGTAGGTTATAATAGTTAGTTATAATAATTGGAAATATCAATTATATAATTAGAGTCTCGAACATGATAAAAAAAAAAAGTGATTTTAATTAATTGAGAACACGCCTGGGAGGAATTTTAGAGAAAATGTTTTTTTTTTGTAAATCATTTAATTAGAATATTTGATAATTGATTCCATATCTTGTAAAAGAAATATTGATTACATTAAAAGTATTTATTTATGATTAGTGTTTATTTTTAAAAGAAAAATAGAATTATGAAAATATTAAAAAGGCATTAGAAAGGGGAAAAAATGGTAAAGTTATTATTTTAGAATGAGACAAAAACAATTAAAAGAGAGAAATTTTTAATCAAAGTGAAATTTCAAATATAGAAAAATAACTAATTACAAAAATCATACCAAAAAAAATTAAAGATACAAGCAAACCTTTTATTCTCATTCATGATTTGATAAGCTTTAGGAGAAAGATAAAAAAAAAAAAAAAATGGAATTCTCGAGTTTAAAACGAACCAAAATATTTATAAATATAATAAAATTTTACTGTCTAAACTCTAAACCCAAAATTACTAATAAACATATCCGTGACGTAACGAGTAGTTATCACTAAGGAAAATCGATATCTAACCAACCAATGTCCAACAACAGTTGGAAACAATTCTCCCTATCCTAATCCTACAGATAGAGAGAGGTTTTTGTGTTTAAATTGAGGCCTATTTAATAATGACTTTTTTGGTTTGTGCTAAAGGAATTGATTGGTTTGTGATTTTCTTGTGTGGGCCTTCACTTTTGTTTGGTTGGATGTTTATTAATTAGGCACTCAAACTCACTCACTAACTGTCAAGAAACTATGTCCTTATAACCAAAGATATTTCTTTCTTCACTATGTGAAATCAAACTGCAGGATATTTGATCCTTCTTTTGACAAATCTCACAAAAGGTTTGGACAAAAGGTTCTTGTTTTCATTTTTTATATATTTAGTGTCCAAATATTTAGTGAAAGTGTTCGTTTTTGGTTTTAGAAAGTATGGGAAGTAGAGAAATAAAATCACTTCAGGAGGTGAATGAAACACCTGTGCTTGGTAGATTAGATGAACATTCTGAATCGTTTCAAAGGAAGAAACTTGGGATGTTTTTCATCGAGTCGGACGATCGGAGGACGGCGTTTGGACGCGGTTATACGGGTGGAACAACTCCGGTTAATATCCGTGGCAAACCTATTGCTGATCTTTCAAAGACTGGTGGTTGGATTGCAGCCTTCTTTATTTTTGGTAAGTAGAGTTGCAAAAGGGAAAAAGAAAAGGGCTTCTTCTTGTTTTGTTTTTCTACTATTTTGAGTTGAAAAAGATGTAAAAGTTCAATCTTGTTTTTGTTTACAAGGGAATGAAATGGCAGAGAGAATGGCTTATTTTGGGCTTTCAGTGAACATGGTAGCTTTTATGTTCTATGTAATGCATATGCCATTCACTACTTCATCAGATGCAGTTAACAATTTCCTTGGTATCTCACAAGCCTCCTCTGTTCTTGGCGGTTTCCTTGCCGATGCATATCTTGGTCGATATTGGACGATTGCGATCTTTACCACCATTTATCTCGGGGTACGATACGAAAAACTTATAAAATTCCATCAGAGCTATAACAAGGAGAAGATATTCAACTGATCAAATCCTTGGTTTTGTACTTAATGCAGGGCTTGATAGGAATAACTCTATGTGCTACAATTAGTACATTTGTACCAAATCAAGCGAAATGTGATCAGTTATCACTGCTTTTAGGCCAATGTGAGCCAGCAAAATCATGGCAAATGACTTACCTTTACACAGTCCTTTATTTGACAGGATTTGGGGCTGCTGGTATAAGGCCATGTGTTTCTTCATTTGGGGCTGATCAATTTGATGAAAAAAGCAAAGATTACAAATCTCATTTAGATCGTTTTTTCAACTTCTTCTACCTTTCTGTTACTGTTGGAGCCATTATAGCCTTCACTGCTGTTGTTTACATACAAATCCAGCATGGATGGGGTGCTGCTTTTGGCTCTTTAGCCATAGCTATGGGCTTTTCCAATGTCGTCTTCTTTCTCGGTACTCCTCTGTATCGCCACCGGTTGCCGGGAGGTAGCCCTCTCACGAGAGTTGCTCAAGTTCTTGTAGCAGCGTTTAGGAAGAGAAACACCTCGTTTTCTAACAGCGAGTTTGTTGGCTTGTACGAGGTACCCGGAAAGCAATCCGCTATCAAAGGTAGTGGAAAGATCCTTCACACCGATGATTTCAGGTAAACTAATTGCTCGTCATTCAAATCGCAATTTAACATGGTAACATAGTAGTAGAGTTAAAAATACAAGGTTGAAAAATACTTTTGATCTCTAAACTCTCGTGAAAGTAACAATTTAACTAATCCATGAACTTTAGCTTGCAGTGATTTGGTCCTTGTATTTTCAATTTAGTTCCAAAACTTTAGTAGGTAACAATTTAGTCAATAATCATTACAAGTTATTTGGTACAAGGACTGAGTCGTTACAAAACAAAGACCAGGGACTAAAAACAAAAGTTGAAGGACTTAGAAAATTGATTTTTTTAACCAAAATTCAACTATATTTTGATGGACGCAAGTTGTTAAGTTTAATGGTGAATTAACGATGGATTGCAGATGTTTGGACAAAGCCGCACTACAACTAAAGGAAGATGGAGGGAATCCAAGTCCATGGAAGCTTTGCACAGTGACACAAGTTGAAGAAGTGAAGATTCTTTTGAAGCTAATTCCAATACCAGCTTGCACAATAATGCTCAACTTAGTCCTAACGGAATATCTCACTCTTTCAGTTCAACAAGCTTACACAATGAACACTCACATAGGCCATCTTAAACTTCCTGTCACATGTATGCCAGTTTTCCCTGGCCTCAGCATATTTCTCATACTTTCTCTCTACTACTCGGTCTTTGTTCCACTCTCTCGACGCATAACAGGGCACCCGCACGGCGCGTCTCAGCTCCAGAGGGTTGGCATTGGTCTAGCGATCTCGATATTGTCGGTTGCTTGGGCTGGGGCATTCGAGAGATATAGAAGGAACTTTGCTATAAGAAGTGGATATGAGGCAAGTTTTTTGACTCCTATGCCTAATCTGAGTGCTTACTGGCTGCTCATTCAGTATTGTCTCATTGGCATAGCTGAAGTGTTCTGCATTGTTGGTTTGCTTGAATTCTTATACGAGGAAGCCCCGGACGCGATGAAGAGCATTGGATCGGCGTATGCTGCTCTCGCAGGTGGTTTGGGTTGCTTTGCAGCATCGTTGTTGAATAGTATTATAAAATCTGTCACGGGGAGTCCGAACGGAAGGAATCCGTCTTGGCTTTCGCAAAATATTAACACGGGACGATTCGACTACTTCTACTGGCTTCTCACTGTGATGAGTATCATCAATTTCTGTATTTTTTTGTACTCAGCTCATAGGTACAAATATAGGAAAGATCATGAGGTTGGAGAAGGAATAATGGAAAATGGAATGCATGATAAAATGTGATATTCATCCATATAATTTGTTAGAGTTTGATTTTTAGAAATGTAAAAAAGAAATCAAACCTACTTCTCCTATGTGTATATATATATAGGAGTATTTGATTTCATAGTTGGTAAAAAAGAAAAAAAAACTTGTTTCCATATCCCGACTCCAAAGTAACATAACATAAGTCAACTGTTATAAAAGATATATTATCAACTTTGAAGTTAGATGTTCGATCTTAACAGAAAAGAATCCATCCTATTCATGATTTTTCGCAAAAGAATATAAAATGTCGTAATCATGCAGCTGTTTGGAATTAGAGTTGAGTATTGGAATTTATTGTTACCAACCAGTGCAGGTGGCAATTATGATGAAATTAATTGCTCAACAAAGTTCTACTAGAAATTTTATTTTATTATTTATTATTTATTATTTATTGTTATATTAAATTTTGGGAGCTGAATAAAATTTTAAAAATTGGGTTGTTTTGAATTTTAATGTGTCATTTTGTGGAGTAGCATGGCCATGGGCATCACTTCCTAATATTGAAGCTATGAATTAATATGACATCTCTTTATAAGGACCTAAACCTTTGAACATTTTATGATACTCACCAGCCTTACTTGCATACCCATTATTTTGCTTTACAATTGTTTAGTTCGCCGTGTTTAATAACTATTTCGTTTTTAGTTTTTGAAACTTATTTTTGTTTTCTCGTTTTCACTTTTGTTAAAGAAATCGATGAATTTTAACCAAAACATGAAAACAAAAATAAAAACAAAAACAGATTTTTAAAACCTGTTTTTTTTTAAAAAAGTTTTGAAAACTTGAATTGATTTTTTGAAAACATCGGTATAAAAGTGGACAACGTACCATAAAAATTTAAAAATGAAAGTAGAAACTTTAAAAAACTAAAAATAAAAAATCAAATAGTTATAGAACGAAACCACACTAATTTTAATTTATTTGAGTTTCAATCACTTGATTTTCTATGAATTTTTTCATTAGTCATTGGGTTTTAGATTAAGAAAAAAAAAACCATAATATAATGTAGCATTTTTTTGTTAGAATACTTGGTCTTAGATTATTTAAGTGAATTTGAGTATCGTAAAATGATTAATGGAAACTAGAAAGTTACATAAAGTATATATTAAAAACCAAAAGTTAAAGTCGATAAACCATTTCGTTTCTTGTTTTTACGTTTTGAAAATTAAACATGTATCCTCCCCATTTTTTACAATGACTTGCATTTTTTTTAATTCCAATAGTTAAATTCTTAACCAAATTTTAAAAACAAATACAAGTTTTCTTTTAGTTTTCAAAATAAAAAATTATTGTAAATGACAAAACTGCTAAAAATATTTACAAAATAGCAAATTAAATTTTAGATTCAATCAATGAGAGCTGATAAAAAAATTTGGCTTAGTTTTTTAAACTGTCAATAGAAAGTAGATAACAAAAGAAAATTTTGAAGGTAAAAGTAATGTTTATAAACTTAATTTTAAAAAACAAAAACAAAAAAATCGAATAGTTACAAAACGATCGTAAGTAACTAAAATAAAATATTTAAAAGTTCATGGATCAATCTTTTTTAACGAAAGAAAAAGTATAAAAGATGGATCCTAATTTAGGGTTTTTAATTCCATATCATATATGACGAGAGACCTATTCGCATTTCCAACAATTTTTTCTTTAATTCCATATCATATATGACGAGAGACCTATTCGCATTTCCAACAATTTTTTCTTTGAACAAAGGATCTAACAGTCTCCCCTCCAATGCCATCCATCCCTTCGCTCTAAAAAGCACATAAAAAAAAACATTATTTTATCTATGTCAACTGCTCTTTTCTTAGGGTAGACAAAAAAAAAGATTCAATTCACAAAAACGTTATTTTATAGATAAAAAGATAGCGTTTGAGTTCTATTAGACAAAATAATAACAATAATAATAATCTAACACGCTAAAATCATATAAGACACAAAATTAAAAAGGCAGAGAACCAATTAAAGACATAATGTAAAAGTTGGAAGACATTTTAAAATTCAAAAAAAAAAAAAAAAAAAAAAATCAATGACGTTGTAGTCATAAACTCAAAAGTTTATAGACTAAATTTTACATGATAGCATAGCAAACCGATAATCAAAGAAACGTAACCATGATATTCATAAACGATGTGAAGCATAGCAAACCGATAATCAAAGAAACGTAACCATGATATTCATAAACGATGTGACTAGTTTTTGAAAGGGAAGTCATGTTTATGTGTATAGGTAAATGACAATATATCCATCTCGCAATCAAATCAAGTGGAGAATAGAGTGACAAATAATTAGTAGTAGAGAAGTAAGTTGAGAAGCTACAAATAATAATTGTCATATATTAATCAAGTAGAAAGATTATTTCACCAGTGATCCTTAGAGAAAAGTCTACCAAAATGGACAATTTTAAGTGTCAATAAACTACTAGAGTCGTAATTTGACTAACTACTCAACCATCCTTAACATTCTTACTCAATCACTTCCATACCCAAATTACAAGACATATTCTACAAAATAATTTTCAAAATACTACAATCCAAAACCAAATAAAATAGTAGGTAACCATTATTCTAAATCAGTTGTTCTCACATCAGTGCACATGAATTAGAACACCATCGTCCTGCTAGACACAAAATTGACCAAGTCGATTCGATTGCTTCCTAGTCTTAGGTCTATTAGATTTTTCCTCAATTCTACTTTTCAAATCTTTGACAATGATGATGGGAAGGAACAGTTAACAAAGATAATGTTGAGGGTGAGGTTGTCGCAACGACTACGATACAGTCTGCTATAGCTAATTCTAATTCAGTATTACGTGTACACAACGAAACTTGTGATTTCACCTTTATAGAACAATTTTAAACCTCATTACACAGAACAAGCCTTATTTTGAAGGGTTCTACTTAAACACCAGTAAAAGAAATAATTAGTAGAACCAAACTTGACAATAAATTAGTATCCCTCCCTGGGATATTAGTAATAATAATAATAACACCAAAGTATTTGTCCCTTCCAATGTCCATAATATGAAGAGAAATCAAATGGGGATAAGCATAATAAAGCTAAGAATTATTCCTAAAGTCATGTCTTAATATTAATTTGTTATCCAAATGTAAGTCGTTAGAGCAAAGCTATAATGTCCTAATATGAGAAAACTTGAACATCACTACTACTACAAAGCCATATCCTGCACTAGAAGTTGGATTAACAAGTCCCATTAGTGTTGTTTCAATACGGGTAAAAGACGTGCGCATTGTTCTCTTGCTATCTATAGGAAGAAGAGTTAATCAGAATCATAATCTACGGTGTTATTTCGAGGTTAGATAAGAAAATTACATTACTAATTATTATTATTTGCAAGAGTTTGGTCACTACTACTTGAAAAATGTAGAGTCATGGTCCTAAGAACTAACCATGAGGGAAGTCACCTTCCAGAAGAAAGAAAATGGGGAATTGAACTATATGTGTGCTGAATGAACAGATTCTAAATGAAAATAAACAAGCAGTCAGATGGAATCTGTATGTGTTATACATGAAACAAAATTCAGTGTCCCATGATAAAGATCAGCCAATCACCCGAAGTCCAGGCGATAAATTGAGAACCTAGTCGCGTTGCATGTCATAATTCCTCGACATAATAAGCATGGCCAGATTCTGGTACATTGTTATCATATAACATGCTCAATCAAAATTGAAACATGTAGCTGGGCCGACAAATGTAAGAGATACCATTGATTCGTCAAGGAGGTTAGACAATTGGGAATATTCTTAAAAATCACTAGCCTCCTATAGAATGAAAGAAAAACAAAATCATTAAGGCCTTGGAAAAGCAATAGTAAATACCATAAGCAGCAAAGACCGGAGTAACGAACCTTAATTGCACCACTCGTTCGAAAATTGCACCACATAATCTACAGAGTACAATCTGTCTAAATATACTTTAATCCCGACATATACTGTTGTCTGGAGATTATATATTGGGCAAAGGAATAAATAATTCCTAAAATCCCCAATATTCTAACCTTAAGCACATCTGTCATGATGGCAGATGGTAGATTAAGGGGCACTGTTAGCAGTGGTGTCGAGTCTGTATGCTTCGTAAAGCTCCATACAAATCTGTTGAAAAGGATCTGACTTGGGAATGTAAGAACGAGAAGAGCTAAGTTTTTAACAGCAAATATCCAATCTGGCCCACCGATATCTAGACCCCATCCAGCATTTCCATGCCAAACATCTTCTCCTATGTTGTATATTGCAGTGAGGACTAAGTATGCTGATATCACTATGGTAACAGGGAAATATCTTTGCTTATCTCCAAATCCAGCGACAAAATCTGAGTCCTGGTTCAAAAGCAGTAGGATTGGAGCCAGAAAAAATATAGCATAGTTTGAACCACCTGTGAGATTGACATTCAAAATTAAGCATATAGCGAAACACATCACTGTAGCAACATTGCCAACTGCTGGCATCCACGCTCCTTCAGCTGTCATTCGCTTCATGGTGAATGTCGACATGGAAGAAGCTCGTCGTTGTTGCATAAATCTTGTTCTTGTGTTAAGACTACCAATGCTACTTTCACCAGATTGTGTGTGCCTCATTCCACCCTTTTCAGAAGTTTTCTCTCTCACGAGAGATGCAAGTTCAAACTTTATTTCTAATGCAATTAACATGAAGATTGCTGCATAAAGGCCAAGCAGCGATGTCCTTGCTCCTTCAACTGCTAATAATGTTGTGATCATCTGCTCTTCCTCTCCCATATTTCTAACGCTGTCTCCTAAAATGCTGTTTAACCTTACTTGCCCTTCCAGAAGATATGTCACAGGGAATAGTGCAACAAGCAACGCAAACACCCAAGGTAAGACCCTGGTGCTCGAAGCCGATGGAAAATGAGTGAACACCACAAACACCGAAGCACAAACCATGGTGACAACAATAAGGATATGCAAAACAGCTGCCTGAAGGAAGTACTCAGCAGATATGTAAATGCCAAGTGCAATACCCATAGCTATGGAGTACAATACTCTCAACTCAGCAATATATTTAATGGGTATTATGGATGTGATAGCTGAAAGAGTGAGCAGAATTGCTAACATAAGCAGCCAAGAAGGCCAGGTAGGTTTTGAGGCAACAAAACCATAGATGGAAATATCATCAGAGGACTGACGGGCAGCTTTAATAAGATCAGAACGGTACGTCCAAGACAAGGGAATTGGTGGCTGCATCAAGATAAATAGCAAACCAGTTGCCACAACTAGTACTAAACATCTCTTCGCTGACTGCAAAAAGGAAGTAGCAAAATGGTAATTATTTCATTAGTGTATGTCATATCGTAGAAAAATAAATTGGCAAACAGCTCAAGCAAAAGCCAAAAAAAGTAACGATTAATGTTTTTTTTCCTAATAAAAGAACTGTCTGTTCCAATTAAGAAAGTTTGGAGAGCTTCCAGAAAAATCACAAATACAAAAACAGCAAGAACCACTAAAACGACTATGATAGTATTACCTAGTGAGACTTAGAAGAACTTAGTTGCCACCTCAAACTCAGAAATAACAGTCTTACACATGCAAGTTCGTAAATACTTTTTAGATTGATTAATGTTATTCAAAACAGGAAAAATAATATATAGCAGTTGTTAATATGGAGCATCAAATCGCATCATTGTTCAAACATTTGAAATTAAGAAGTTCAAGTCCGACAGATTACAAAGTAAACAGAAAAGAGAGCATGAAATAAATTAGACATAAATACCAGGACATGAGGAAAGTGGAGAGCAACTAATGGTATGCAAGCCAACCCTGCCAAAAAAATACAGCACCCCAAAAGCAAACCATCTGATGGTGGTCTCCCGTTAAACCATTGAAGGGCTTCAAATATTGTTTCACGGAAAAACCACACTGCTAAAGCAACGACTCCAGCATGTGAATAACCTTGCCACGGCTTCATTTTGGAGGCTGTTCTTGATTTGTCCCTGCAAGATCCCGATTGAAAGTTTTAAGTCTTAATATTCTCAAGGTAAATGGAATCAAGAACAAATGTATAAGAATAAGTTCGTAATATTACTTGTAAAGGAGCAATGGGGGTGAAACAGCCAGTAAGAGAATAGCTGAGACCCATACAACAGATTTGGAAGCAATAAACAGCATTGCCAGCTTTGAAGCATACAGACAAGTGAGAACCCAGACTGCCTTTGGTCCAATTCTGTTATCAACAAATAATCTGCGTACCAGGACCAAGCCAATGAATGTAGTCATAATAACCATATAGCTTGGATAAACCACATCATCCTCAAGACCATAATAATATATGCTAGAGTAACTTAGAAAACGGTTCTCAATATGACATAGTAGTAACGCATGGCCAATCAAACAGGCTTCCGTTAAAAACTGAACTTTTGACGGTAATATAGCTAGACCAGGAACAGCCAAGGCAAGAACCACATCAGCCACAATGAGTTTGCAGAAAGACTTGAGGGACATGCCAGCCAGCCAAATATTTAGATCCCAGTAATTATGCATCACAAACCACATAGTCATCAAGCTCCCAAGCACAACAAAAGCAAAGTAAGATGGCAAGCTCTTCTTTGTAAAGAACCGAGCCAGATAAAAACCAGCCACAGATGGTAGTGGGAGGAACTGCAAGATAATGGGTAGCAAACAAGAAATGTATGTCAAATACTCAATATCTCGAGGCATACAGGCAACAGAACAGAAGTTATGCATATTGCAGGTGGAAAAAATCCAAGGCCTTACGTATAGGTTAAAAAGGAACAAAGCATAAATTTGGTACTTAAAGACAAATGGGGGGGGGCTAGGAAGTACGGACACCGACACATGACACGACACGGCGATACACCCAATTTCTAGAAAGTAGGACACGACACGGCGATACACCCAATTTCTAGAAAGTAGGACACGACACGTAAGAGACACGTTATAATTTTTTAAATTTTTTAAAAATAATATATGTGATAATACTTGTAGATAAATTACTCATATATGTTAGAACATAACCATTACTTCTTTAAAACATAAACAAAGAGTAGATTAATTGGTCCAACTAAAAGTGGGTCAAGTTGGTTCCTAGAGTCTAAAGATACATTCTCCTCCGATTCAACTTTCATGCACCTTACTAAATCTAAACCCCATTTGGTAATTCAAAATCCCTGAGAAAGTTAAGGTGTTTCTTTGGTCACTTTCCTATTGAAGTTCCAATACTACCTAGAAACGGCAGAAAAGTTCCCTTACTCGACCTTATACCCCTAGATTTGCTGCTTTTCCAGAATGGATGGTGGACCCTCATATCACATTATTCATTTATATTTTTTTTCTTTTCTGAGTTGAAATCAAACTTTAATTGAAAAAAAAAAATGAAAGAACACAATGACATTAAAAAAAACACAAACCTCAAAATAGCAGAAGTCCAACACTAACTACAAGGACTCCAGTTCAAAAGAGAGAAATAACATAATCACACACATAGTGATTGATGCACACAGAAATGAATTAAACCTCACTACATCTAAACCTCCTTCCCCAATTCCTCAACCTCTGAACACCCATTTTTTTGCCCAAGCCAAATACCTAACAAAATAGCAAAGAGACTCACTTGCCACAACACTATTCCCTTCTCCCTAAAGGGAGGCCGAGGGAGCACCTACTCACACAAGAACCACTCATCTCTATTGTGCACCATACTAACACCAAATGACCTCCGCCAACGATCCCAAAGGTAGGTCGTGAACCAGCAGTCCCATAACAAATGGTTTAGATCATCCTGATGCCTCCAAAAATAACGCGCCATTAAGACCCTTCTCCCAAGTAAAACTTGTCATGTGAAAACCTTAAACCTTTTTGGAATTTCTTCTCTTTGAAGGAATTTGTTTGTTGGAATATGTTCCTAAATCCTAATTGGGTGGACGCTTGGCTTTTGGATGAGCATTAGAATAAAAGGCAATGGTAAGGTACTTTGACCTACACGATTGAAGCCCTCCTTTTGACATTCACTTATTTGGAAAGAGAAGAATCACCAAATTTTTAAGACAAGATGGTTTTGGAGGAATTCTTTTGAAGCAGTGACATAGTTTTAGAATCAACACTTCAAATACATTGGCCCATGATAAATTTGATCTTGGAGGCAAAGCAAACCCGAGGAGAAGCTAAACAACATTATTCCTCACAGCCCTTTCTATTTCTCCCCTAAATTTAATCACCCACTCACCACCTACTTCGCTTTCTTGCCCCTCAAATCACACCACCTTGTGTTCCTCATTTCTAATTTCTATGCTCATTCTTTGCCCCATTTTCTTTTGTTCTTTCTCTTTCATTGTCCTGGTCGAGAATGACATTCAGAAAGCACAAGATTGGTAGTTCAAACATGCCATAAGGAAGTTGCAAAATTTTGTTTTGATGCTCTTTCATTTTTTATAAGAAATGGAGACTATTGAAGAAAGAGAACAGTTGAAAAAGAAAGAAAGAAATGAGATATCCCCAAAAGACCAAAGGGTTTTTTTTCTTCTTTTTCTTTTATGAAAAGAAGACATCCTTTTATCTTCATTGAACATAAAATAAAGATGAAATGCACAACAAATTACACTAACGGCAACAGAGGAACCGAGCAACAACACACCAGCTTGAAACAAAACACACAAACCCACCAAAAACATGAACTGCATAAGTAATTTACTTAAATGAAACAGATTTCAATTGTATACCAACGGGTTTACAATATGGAGTCCCAATTGGTCATGATATTTATATGGCATCATACAAATGATTTTTTTTAAAAGTAAATGCCAAATGGATACAAACTGGTAGATTGAACCTCAAAACTCCTCCAGACTAGAGCAACTTTCTTTGACGACCCTCTAATTCCTCCAGAAACAAATCCTCCAAAATGCAAACATGGCAACATAAAACCAAAAAGCACTCTAGCTCCTTTAAATGGGTTCCCCGAGATTAGCTGTATGAGAATTTAGACCTTTGTCATTTCCATTCAAAAAAGTTCAATGGATACCAAAGAGCTTAAATAATCCCGCCCAAATGTGTCAAGCAAAGGCACAATGGAGGAAAAGACGCACTTGATTTTCTCAACCCTCCTTTACACATAACACACCAACTAGGAGAAAAGCAGAGGCAAAGGTTCGTTATTCAACTTCCCAAGAATACACACCAAAAACAGAATAATAAAAAAAAAATCACCTTCTTTGGCACCTTAACTTTCCAAATGATGTCAACCAAACATGGGTCACAAGGGGCATGACTAGTAGAGAGAACTGAAACCAGGGAATAGACAAAAAAAATGACTACTGTTTTGGAAAGACTAGTTTTAAACAATAACCGTGGTGATGCATGAACATTTAAAAATAAAAAATAATAATAATAATAATTAAAAAAAAAAAAAAGAAAAAAAAAAAAAAGAAAAAAGCAAACAAACAACAACAACATGAAAGAATAAGTAATCCACAATTGCTCATAGAGGGATAAAATTTGTCCAATAACTTGACTCATACCCTAGTCACCAATTTTTGAATGGAAACAAGCCCTCTGAAGTAGCCAATAAACAATAAGATGAATCCATTACCCTATAATAAAACAATATGAAACGAGGTCGGAGCTAACTGACTGAACCTCGCATAGGTATTAAAAAAAAAGCTCTCAAATTTGAGAGGGAAATGTCGACTCATTAATGATAAATAATATCCCTTGGGAGAGAATTTAATTCAAAGAATCACCTGCTCAGTGTTTTAAAATGCCCAAGGTGCACTAAAGCGTAATGGCCCTCTGGAGCCTAGGCGCAAGACGCACAAAAAGGTGCGGTTTTTTTTTTTGTGAGGCGATAAAAATATTACATTAAAAAGTGAAAGCATAATTGAAGTGGAAATATGGAAAAAAAGACCTCAAACACAAGAATTTTTGCATTTAGGCTTAACAAACTTGATTCTTTTAGTTAATAAAGAAGGAAAACCCTTAATTATTACTATTATTTTTACAAAAAAAAAAATGAAAAAGCCCCAAAGCCCAAGGCTTTGAGCCTTGGGGCTTCACAAAAGGCGCGCGCCTTATTTTGTGAGCCTCGGCTTTCCAAGGCGAGGCGTTAGACCTGTGCCTTGCGCCTAGGCATGCACCCGAGAGGGCTTTTTAAAACACTGCACCTGCTTGGTTTGTTTCTTACAGGAAAAACATTTTTAAAAAAATTACTTTTTTATATAAAATAAAAAAAAACAAGCCTTCATCATTGGGCATTAAAAAAGATGAAATGATATAAGAGGCATAAAAAAAAAGAGGCCAAAAACAAACCTCCACGCCCAATTACAAGAAGGGATCTCTAACCCCAAAAAATTGGGCTAAGCCGATAGTTACCCTATTAACAAACCCCATAAAGAGGAATTACATCTAATCCCAAACACCCCCCCCCCCCCCCCCAAAAAAAAAAAGAAAAAAA
>JBBPDJ010000021.1:14512842-14549317 GCA_037974625.1 Cucumis cinereus
GAATCCAAAAGAAAAAGCTACTGGAAAAGCTTTTGTAAGGCTTCAAAACCTAAGACCTAAAGTCCCTTCTCCCAAAAAAAAAAAGAAAAAAAACTAGAGCTACTCTCAAGCCAAAAAGTTGAGAAGGAAAAAATAAATCGGGAGGAAAGTCTATGGCTATGATCTTGATTATTCACTCCCCATGCAAAATTTGAAAAGCAAAAATTTTCACTTAGAAATTTTCACCTTTCAAAGAGAGGAAAACACAAAGGTTCCTTGAGGAGGAGGAAAGGTAGAAAGAATCCAAAAGAAAAAGCTACTGGAAAAGCTTTTGTAAGGCTTCAAAACCTAAGACCTAAAGTCCCTTCTCCCAAAACGAGTAAACTAGTCGGAAATAATAGAAACCACCTAGCCAACCTCCCGAGTAGTAAGGGGGTGACGAAAACCCAGGGAAAGAGGGGGGAAGACTATCAAAGGAAGGCAAAACAAACGCTACCAAATGCAACCTCTTATTAAACAATTGATAAAGATGAGGGAAGGAAACCAAGGGGTTTCTCTCCCACCCAAAAATCCTCCTAGAAATAATGCTACACCCCAGGCCTAGGATTTGGACCAGGATTCGAAACTTAATTGCCCCAGAATTCTTTTGCGTCTTCTGTGACCTGGCTACGTCCCTGCTTGTCTCGTAGGCTTTTAAAGGTGAAAGTTGTCCTCACAAACCAACATGGGTTCTTTTAGCATGCTTTGTCCTCACTCACATGCATCCTAAGAAAATTCCCCAGAGGTAACCCAACATAGAATTGCTCCAAGCTAAGCACGCTTAACTTTGGAGTTCTTATGAGTAAGTCACCAAAAAGGAAGGTGCACATTGTTGGTATGGGTGGTAACTTTCGATTCTTTTAAGCCTTTCTTAACCATACTTTCATGTCCTTGGATCCCTCTCGTTCGGATGTATTCTCAGTTCATCCATGCTCCCTCCTAAACTCGGAGTGTTACAAATAAGTAGTCAACTCATACCCGATAAAGCATTTAACAAACTAAAAGAACATAGGACAAAAAACTAACTAGGGGCTCTTACAAGAAACCTTAAAGCTACCACCTCATACCCATTCAAAAAGGTAAGGGCCATACTTACGATAATCCTTTGCTACAAAGAATTAGGCTCCAAGTGGAAGCACCACAATCATTTTGCCAAAAGAGCCTCACTATGTAACCGAAGATTACTAAAACCTAAGCCCACACCCTCCAAAGGCTTTGAAAAAACCTCCCACTTCATTAAGTGAGCCCCTCCCTCTCATGCACCCCTTCCCACAAGAAGTTCCTCACAAACCTTTCAATGTCCTTACTCGCAGAGATTGGCATCTTAAAATGGAAAAGGTAGTATATAATGAAATTCCACTCACCACTGACTCACTCAAAGTTACTCTTCCCCCTTTAGAGAAGAAAACCAATGATACTAAAGAAATTGCCTCAAGAAATGACGGCTCAACTTTTTAAAGTATCAGCAAAACTACATCCACCATCAAACTTATATATCACGACCAAAAATCTACACAAGCAACTCCACTGCCATTTATAGTTTACGTATCAAGATGATATATGCACTGCAACCACAAAACGTGCACTAAAATCCATCCATCCCAGTACGCGATTCAAAAAAATGCAACATATTCAAATCATAGAAAGTTAATGACGTACCATTACTGGAAATCCCACAACAATGGCTCCGGCAGCACTAACGATCACAGCCAAAGCAGTGAATACCACCGTACTAAAAGCATCCGAGATCATACCCATAACATAAGCACCAGCTCCAGCGGCCCCTCCGAGCATCGTTATAGTAACAAGTAGGTAATTAAAAGGCGGTGGCACCTGAATATATCGCCCAAAGGAGTGGAAAACAACTCTAATTTCCAAACAGACAACTACAACAACTAAAGCAACAGCACCATTGACAACCCGAATACTGTGTACTTGATTGGCATTTTTAGTGACCCACCAAAGTGCACCTCTCGTCGACGCATACAGCTGAAAGACAAACGGAATGAAAAACAGAAGCAGCAAATCACAAACGGAAGCAGCAGAAGAAAACACCACCGAGTGATGAGATGCAATGTGAAAAACCAGAGGTAAAAACAAAAGATTCAAGGTATGAATACAGCTCTCCAAAGGACCAAGTATCAAATTATCATCAGGAATCTCTCCACCATGAAACTTCGCTTCTTGCTTATTCTTGAACGACGAGAGACGAGGAATGGAATACAACCAGTAGAACACGCAATTGAACACCATAAGATAATAAGAAGCATTAACCATACCAACAGCCGAAATAGTCGCCCAAGTAAACATAGCCGAAGCAGCAAACGGCACAGAAGCAAACAAAAGACGCTCAAGAGCAAGAACAATAGAAGGGTTTTCGATCTGAATCCACTTAAACTGAAGCGAAGCCCATGCACCAATCAAGAAATTAGTCTCGGCGCAAAGGAAAGCAGCAAGGATAGTCAAAGGAATGGAATTAAAAGTGAGATTAAGAGAAGAACTGAAGAAGAAAGCAATCTGAGAAAAAAGAAGAGAAAACCAAACACCAAAAAACGCACCAGGCTTGAAATTGAGAGAATCAAGGATGTAAGAAATCATAAGGCCAAGAGTCAAAGTAGCAATAACGGGAGTACCGCCGAGGTCGAGAAGGAAGGCAGCCGAAGGGACAAGAGCAATGGCAATACGTGAGTTGTAGATGAACGAAGAAGGGGAGAAACGGGAATTCTTGAAGGATCTGGAGGAAGAAGAAGCTGAAGAAGAGGAAGAAGAGGAAGCACGACGATCGAGAAAGTGACTAGGGTTTTGGTCGTAGGAGGTGGTGCCATTGGTGATGGAGGAGAAGGAAGGGGCACTGGTAGAGGCGGAGATGTAAGGGCGAAATGAGCGGGATTGAAGCTCCGGCGGGATCATATTGACGGAGAACGGAGGTGAGTGGCAGAGTTTTGTGGGCGTCAAGGCGTTAGCGCCAGCCGTAGACGGAAATGATCTGTGTCTTGTCTTAGGGGGGGAAGGCGCGGCCGCGGTGGCCTTCCTTGGAGGGTTAACTCTGACGTGTTCGGACAAATTTCATCCGTTCGATCTATTTTCCAGTGGGGCCACCTATTTCCTCTCGACTTCACTCTTGGGTGCTCACTTAGGCACTATTATTTATTTTATAAATTTAGAATGTCCATCCAAATATTCATTAAACATCCTAGTAACCGTGATATTAAATTTATGCCCAATTGATGGACATTATTAAAGAGTTAATCCACGTTTTTATTATATCTTAAAGAAAATCTAAAATATAAAAATATTAGACAGTATAAAACCTGAGTTTAATGAACTTAGTTAACATATAAGCATTGTCCTTCTCTTCTATTCAAGAGGTGAAAGGTTTAATCTTTATTTTCTACGATTATTGTACTAAATAGATATATATTTATATACACACACTTGATAATTATATCTTATCGTGGATGAGCAAACGACACATTAGACTACTTAAAAGCACCACAATTTGTGTTACTCACCATTAACATACAATTACATGTCACATATCATATGCAAATCTCTATCATAGCAAAGAATATATGGTGGATGATCAATCCAAACATAAATTTTAAGCATGGAAATTTAAATACATTCAAGAACCACAAACATTATTAAAAAGAATAAATAAAAATAAAATATCACAATCAATACATCATGTTGCGCTAATCCCTCCTATTGGTAGCATCGTGGTGCCACAAAACAATGTCTAACGCCATATACTTTTTCAACTTTAGTCTTTTAGTATCCAATAGCGAGCTACAACATCGTGATGCTTCAACTAGCACATTTTTGTCTATTTTTCATCTTCTCTTTAACCTAGTTGGTTTGTTACGACAGTAAACCATTTGTTTTAACTTAGTTTTCATCAAATACTTGATAGGTGCTCAAAACCTACGTAATTATCAACACATTAAACTTAATAATGAGCTTGAATTAAGTTACGAAATATAATACAATTCAAGTGCTATTAGCTAGATATCCCAACTACAATAGCATTCACACCCGACTCACACGAGGTCCAAAATTTCATTGATATTCAATAATTTTTGCACAAAGCCAAACAATTCATAAAATTTTGTTACGGAGTTGATGCTTAGATCATGTTTGGTAGACAACTCAAATTATGTTTTATGTTTTTAGATTGTTTGAGTTTAGAGAATATGCATTTGGTAGGTAATCTCAATTTTGTTTTGAAATCTATTTTCTGGATTTTGTGATCCAAACAATATAAATTCTAAAAAAAACATTTTTATGTTTTTAGTGTGTATTCAAATTGTGAATTTAAAATTTTAAAATCCAGAATTATCAAACATAGTATTTCATATTATAAACTCAATTATTTTTGTTAAATTAAAATATTTAATATATTATATGATATTACAAAATATTTATTATACATATTTTATTAACCTAAAACAAGTTCATAAAGTAATCAGTAATAGTTTAAATTCAACCTAATATTTAGTGCTATAAATAGTATAATGATTTATAAATATATTTTATCAAACACATGTGGAAAATTGTTTAAATTACACATTCAAATTCTAAATCAACACATATCTAAAAATACGAAATAGAACTATGTTTGCATTGAATCAATTGTTTAAGTTGTTTTAAAATAAAAGACACTAATAGACATCAATGTCTATCGATGACATTGATAGAAACTGATAGAAGTCTATCAATGTCTATTATTGATAAAATATAAAATTTTGCTATATTTTAATTGTTTCAATTTTTTTCTATTCATAACAATTCCCCTTTTAAATACACTTTACAAGATAAGAGTAAAGTAACACACCCCTCAAACCGGCCTAGAACAACAAAGTAGCCAAAAACTTTCTAAATGGTTAGCTAAAAAAATTCTCAAGGAAACTAAGACAAGTAACCTTTGAATCTACGAACGTATATCAAAAGTGTCTGAGTATCATTCAAGATCTAAATGTTATTCGAAAAGGATTTAGAAGTTTCAAGTCTACCCTCGTTTCTAAATATTACTAGCAAAGTGTCATTTTAGCTTTCAAAACTACCTAGAAAGTGCCAAAAATGGCCATGGTGCATAATCTCCTACAATATAAATGATATCAAGTGACTATTCCGACTACATGATAATCACATAACAACCAAATTAATTCGAAAGTATCTAAACAATTCTAAAAAGTCACCACAACCTACCCAATTGTTGAAGATCTTATTATATTTCTTAAAAAAAAAAAATTTAGATCTTTTCATTTTCCTATTATATTGCTTTTGTTTTTATTTATTATTTTCTTAACTTTACTATATTTATTCTTGAATTATAATTTTTTCGGTATTTAGATTTATATATTATTTTAATTCTAATTTTTTTAAAAAAATTAATATACAATTTAAATAATTTAAAATTTTAAAATGTGCTAAATAATATAGTTTAATTATACGTGAGTCAAAATTTCAAATGTTGCAACTTTGTTTTTGTATTTAGATGTGCATCAAGACTTATTTGTATTAATTGATATAAATTTTGGTCATTTTTTTTATTTAATGTATGACATCTGTATTATATTATTACAAACAAAGAAAAATTGGAGAACGAAACAAGAAACAGTTATTAAACAAAATTTTGTTTATGTTTTTTTTCCCTAAGAAACATGAAATAATAATAGTTATCACATATTCTTGTTTCTAGTTCTTAAGAAACAAGAAACATAAAACACGGACATTATCAAACGAAACCTTGAGTTTTCCAATTTTAATGGAAAGATTGAATATTAAATGTTTTGTTTGATAAACATTACATTTTCTGTTTTCTTTTTTTTTTTAATTTTTTTTAATTTTAAAGATTAAGCGTATAAACATCACTCACATACATTTATTTGTATATTTGTTGCTTAATTTTAGAAGCATTTTCAAAATAAAAAACAAATTTTTAATACCAAAAAATAAGTTTTCAAAAACTTATTTTTGTTTATTAAAAAATTGATAAGAATTCAAATGTTTACATAAGAAGTATGAAAATAATTACAAATTTCAAAAACTAAATAGTTACTAAACGAATTTTTTTACAGTAATTATCTCATTTTTACTATAACTAGAAAGATACAGATCTGTTCAATATATTCGACCGATCCAAACAAAAGAATTCTAACAATTGACAACCGTCCTCGTTAAGTGCTCGAGACTAAATATTAGTACCCCATCTGATTTTGTGAGTTCCCAATATCGGAGATTGTCTCACATTCAAGCCCACACTAACCCTAATACTCAAACATTTTTTTGAATAAAAAACTTTAAAATGTTAATATATACACATAAATATTCATCTATTTATTTTTAGAAAAAAAGATTAGTGTCATTTGACATTTATAAGCTGTATAGATCTGGCCCAATAAATTGAGTTGGGCTCATGGGCCTAAGACATGTGCATGATCAAAAATAGCATTTACTTGGAGGAAATATGGTTTTCTTCTAATACTTTTCTTTTTTTATTATTCTTTTCAATAAAGTACACACTTTTGATTTAGTAATTAAAATATAACATAAGTATAACTGAAATAAAGTATGCAATTTCAATCAAAAATATTTGTTAGATATTAGAATATACATGTTTTTACTTATGATCCTAACATTCCACGTTGAAAAAGATTGAGAGATCTCATAAACTTTATAACATTCATGTAGGTTACTCATCTAATTGCTGATTAGTTTTGAGATAAGGCTCGTGTTTTTAATCTAGGAGATTCAATATTGAAAAGATGGGAAAACTTTCCAATCTAAATAATTGATAATATGAGCTACTCTTTTCATTATCAATTATTTACGAGAATGAAACTTTGTGTTATCTAAATATTTTTCTCTAAAATTTTATCAATTACGTATCATACATAGGTTTTCTTTTTAGAAGGATACGATATGAGTACCAGAGAATTCCAACTAGGTTGACACTCTCTAGTATAATCAATGTGAACAATGGCCCTAGTACATCAAACTATCAACACCATGGAGACTCTACAAAGAAGACTCTGGGGTTAGTCTCATCATCAAGGTCAAAGCCTAAAGATCGATCCAAGCTTAACTCGAGGTCAATGGTTGACTAATCCGACCTAATCCAGTCCCTTTATAAATTGAATTGGATATGAATCTCTCTTTTTTAAATTGGGTTGACTCATGGGCTATCTTGTTTGAACTGTATTTGAATTGACCTATTAGACAGGACCTAAAATCTCAATCATGTCATACATTTTTACCTATAAAATATACAATTACTAAAACTAATTAACAAATAGCAATATAATTTTATTTTTTTAAAAAAACAAATAAGAAAAAATTCGAAAAGTTAAAGGATGAAGGAGGTTACATATAAATAAAGATTTCGAGTTCAAGGATTTTGAAGTTTTAAACTAAATAAAAGTTAACAAGTTATTTAGAGAGTAGTGTGGTAAACAAAAATTCAAATGATCAATCCAACCCAATCGAAAGGGTTAGTTCGAGCCCAATCCAATTTTCGCCCATAGAGCAACCGTCCATTGAATTAGACTCACAAAAGAAAGTCACCATTTTCACCCTCCATCCATGGCTTTTCTTTACCCTTTCCCTCACTACCACTTATATTATTTCATTTGAATAGTGAAACTGGGATAAGATATCGTACATATGTTTTATAATTCATCGAATTTCGTATACATAACAAAAAAAAGCCTAACAACATTGGAAGAGAGAACTAATTTAGGGTTAAAATTACAACAATTTTTAAAATTAAAGGTTAAGATTGCAACAATAATCTAAATTTAAAATGCATTTTGATGAAGTTAAAAATTTAACTATAGTTAAAATCGAGGTAAGTTATGAGTTTTAGGTTCAAAATTATTGATTTGTCTATGTATATATATATATACATACATACATACATACATAGCTTTGTTTTCTAACAAAAACTTAATATTCCATCTTAGATTCTTTAAGAGCGAAATTTAATCAATAAATTCATTTTCATATTGCTACAAATAATAATAATAATAATAATAATAATAATAATAATAATCTTATAATAAATTCCATGTGAGTGACTTAAATTGAATATTTAGGTTGAAGAAAAACTTGTATTTTCTATTTTATCCAAAGTTATTGTATTAAGCCTTCCATGTGAATCCCATCATCCCTTCTCATTGTCACCCTACCCCCAAACTTAACTCTTTAATATATATATATATATATATATATATATATATATATATTTATTTATAATATGCTTTTTTTTTTTCTATTACTATATGAGATTTTTCAATTAGGGTTTCATAAACAAAGAGAACATGCACATATGCCAAATGGATGACATTAACTAAATTTCTTTTTTATCGTCAACCCATGACATAAACTAATTATTAAAAACCTAAACCTAATTAATAAATAAATAATGTTATATATATATATATAATCCATTTAATTAAACTAATTTAATTAATTAATTAATGATCTTCACACCCTCTTTTGACTTATCTTACAAAAACCATGAGATCTATCATTGTATCAATCACATGCAATTTTGACTCCCTTTCCCATCATAATACACTTTATTTTAATCATCCCCTCAAATATTAGAATTTTTGTTATATTTAATCATAACTTTTACTTAAATTTAAAATATTTTGTCTCTCTAATTAAGAAACCATTTTTAATGGATTTCCTTTTAAGTAACTTACCCAAACTCTAAGACATGGTTTGATTTATTGTCCACTCAAAAAAAAAACTTAATTAGACATTTATGAAACGTTGAGTTGCTTATTATAGATTATTGTAGGTTATAATAGTTGAAAACATCAGCTTTTATAATTTGAATCTTAAACGTAAAATGAGATACAGTACATTAGCTCACTTCCACCCATTTGAAGTTGGGGTCAAAGAGCCCCTAAACGGCTTTGTTTCTGGTTTAACATATATTGTCCTTATTAATCATGGATCGTGGTGTGTTTGTAATTGATGTGTACCACATGTTCACATCCCAACATTTATTTTGTAGATCAACGATCTTTTTTAAATGTTTCCATGCATGTGCAAAAATAAAAATAAAACCTTAAATTAACCATCATATTGAGACCTCTATGCACACAAAAGGTTTCAAATATTATGGTCACTAATAGTCTTTTATAAATTATAGAATAATATGGGATTAAATTGCAATTAAAAAATATATAATGATTTAATTAGAAGATAGAGCCCTTATTTCATGTGATCCAATGCACTATTCATACATAAATTTATATGAATTCCTCAAATACATACATACACACATATTATATAGTTCAGCACATAGGTTTTTTTTTCTCCCTATATATGTTGCCATAAAATACATAATTTTTATTGATTAAATGATATATATATATATATATGTAAATCATGTAATTGGGGTCTTGGATCTTGAGATTTTTGTCAATGTCTTGAAATTTGGATGCAAGTGTGTGTGTGTGTGTGTATATATATATATATAATTTGGACCACACTCATCATTTGTCACAAAATTTTAAGAAATGAAATTATTTATGTTGTCATTTATTTATTGACTTCCACCATGTGATTAGGCTTTAGTAATACTTAATTAATTATTGCAATTGGAATTAAAATGGATAATCACTATCTTTATTATTAAATTACTTTTTTTAATTTACTATTTTTTTTGTGAGTTGGGAATTTGAATTGGATATTTTATGTGTCATATCAGTTAAACTAGGTTCTCGCCGGTTCTTAAAATGAATTAAAACTTTGGAAGTTGTGATATCTATCCAATGTAACAACCTAACATATAGACAATGGAGTTAAAAATCACAACGATAAGTCATTTTGCATCATGAAACAATATAAGCATTATTATTATTAGAGGCTTTTCAAATATAGCATAATAAACCAAAATTTTAGATTTTAACTATCATGTCTATCAGTGAATTGACTATCAATGTCTGTCAGTTTCTACCATTGATAGAATCTAAAATTTTGATATATTTTATAAATATTTTTTTTGTTGGAGAGAAAACATATATTACTATTTTGTATCTTTAACAAATATGTTCTACCCACTAAATTTACATATGGTAAGACCAATAAACTATGAGAAAAATAAGTAAATAAAGATGATAATTAAGAGTTGAAATTTGTAGAAAATAGAATGAAAATTAGTCTTTTTCTATTGTAGTAGGGAGTGATTTATGAACGGATGACCTAAATTCTTTTTTTTAAAAAAAAAATTATATATTTATAGATACCTGAAAATAATGGATGAAAGAATATTATATCTGAAAATCATATATTTCATAAAATGTCATAATAAAAAATAAATGTATTTGGTTGTATATGAGAAATGTTTTTAAACTTTCGTGAACAAAAATTATGTTTGGATTTAATTTATGGAATTAAATAAATAACCTTACCTAGGTTACTTAATTAAATAATATATATTGCAATTAAATATTATTGAATTATTCTAGTTAAATAATTTATTTATTTTGGTAAATTACATCAATTATTTTTAATTAGAAAACATAAATGAATGAGGAGGGAAAGAGAAAACCCGTCATTCTATAAGGACAAGAAAAACCCTTTTCCTACCGGTATCGAATAGAACATGTTGAGCCAAATCTTCTTCATGTAAAATCTGCTTTATTTAGATCAGAAAAATCGTATTTTTTTATGAAACCGTGTGCTATGGCTCGAATTCGTAGTCAATCCTATTTACGATAGGAGCTATTGACAATTGAATACAATTTTGTCCATTATTTTCATTTTCGTATCTGTAATAGTGCAAAATAAGGAAGGCCCAATTCCTAGTTGTTCAAAAATAGTGGTGTTGAGTTTCTCGATCCTTTGTCATCGAAAAAAAGTATACATGGCCAACCAAGAAACCTTATTTCGAACAATGGTATCATAAATATTAGTCAATTCTCATAAACCAAAAGTTTTTCTTTTCTCCCAGAGTTTCTCTCATAATTGTAAGTTTTTTTTTTTTGTAGTTATAATGGATAGTAATTTTAAGGATAATAATAAAGTGTATAACAACATTTTATAAAAATTGTAAATAAAGAACCTAATTGTATAGTCATGTTCAAACCCCTCGAGTTCAAATGCCGCATTATACCCCTAATTATACCCCGACCGAATAAGCTCTCAAAATACACCTTTTTGTGTCTAAGATACAACAATAATCATAAGAACAATTCTTTGATATTATTGGCTATACTTCCATTGTTGTATAGCCTCTTTGATCATATAAAAATATATTTTTCTGATAAGAAAATGTTTGTCATGTGACTAATTGTAATTAGACAACAGTGTGAGCTATACAAAGACAGGTGCAACCCAGATGCACTCATATATATTTTTAATCATAAGGCTTTCAATGCCTTAACACGGTCTTTACCAATAGTCTAACGTTGTACTTGATGTACACATGTTACCTTTGACAATACTTCAGTAGTCAAATGTCTACTATATCTCTTCTAAACTTGCTCCTTTTTCAAATTCAGATCCACACCAAACAAGAAAGTACTTAAAAAGGAAAAACGCATTAAGTAATCCTTTCTCGACAACACAATGAACTCCAAAATACAACAAGGCTTCACCCACTTCCCAATTGGGAAGCAGCTATAAAATAATAAATGAAAATCATTGGAGTAAAAGAATGGCATGAGACATTCTGTAAAAGGTCCAAATGGGTTCGTATAGAAAGACCTAAAGCAAGGAACTAGTAGCTCAAAACTACACCTAAATAGGAAGGACTAGACTATGATGAGGCGTTTAGTCGCATGGTACGGTCAAACTAACAACTATTCAAAAATTTGTTATTTAAAGAAAATTAACCTGATTCGATCCATTTACACCCCTACTTCAAATCATACTAGAAAACTTTACCAAACATAACTTTACGTACAACAAAGTTGGGATTTGAAGTGTTTTTTAGCCAAAGAAAATGTTTTTTTTTCAAGGTTACAATTGTCAAAATAGTGTCTTTTTACCAAAAATACTTTGTCTTTTTACTTTCCGTTACTAAATAAAAGTATTGGAATAAATTAGTATAGTAACATAGTTCCATTAATATAAATAGTTTTTCATCTTCTCATTTTTCCCTATTTTCTCAACTTTTTTCTATATACTACTTTGTTGCACAATGTTACATGAAGCTTAAAAATATAACTATTTAATAATACAACTTTCATGTGTGAATAAAAAAAAATTGAAAAAATAAATATTCAAATCTCAAGTAATAGAACTAAAATAATAAAAAAACAAATCTAAAATTAATTATAAAAAATAATAAAATCCAAGATTTTAAAATCACATATAAATCCTATTTAATGGTTAATAAAAAAAATTTAAAAACTGAATTGAAAATTAAAAAATAAACTCAAAATGATCAAAAACCAGTAACAATCAAGATTTTAAAATCATAAATAAACTGAAGGTGGTTATAAATGATTTAATTTTTAGGTTGAAAATGCTCCATATATCTAAATATATATATCTATAAAATTTAAAGAAAAATATACCCGATTGTTTAATTTATTGATAGATTTTTTTTCGATAATGGAAGAATTGATGAGGATTTAATTTTTAAAATTTAATCATACAAATATAAGTTGTAACCTTTTTTTTTTAATTTTATTTGAATGACTATATAAATTTTAATTTCAAACTTTTATCTAAACTAACAAAAAAAAAAGTTATTTAAAAAAGGAGAGTGAACCTTTGCAAAAAATAAAAAAGTCTCCTCTGCCCAAAACAAAGGGTTCAAACGATAATTGTCCTTTAATAATTAATCTATTTGATTATCTATTATTTTTAATTAATCTATTTGATTATCTATTATTTTTAAACTGTTATTTAGTTTTTTTTAAAATTTTGTTAATTCTTAATTTGAAAAAAAAAAACATTCGAAAACTTGATTACCCTATTAGTTTTAAATCTTAACTAAATCAAAAAAATATTTTTAAATTTGTTGCAAATTGAACAAAAACTAATCATTATAAAGACACAAATTAGTGTGTGTTTACAAAAAAAAAAAAAAAAAAGAAAAGAAAAGAAAAGAGTATAGCATGAAAAAATAATAAATTATATTGTAAACCAAACATTCCATTTACAAAAAAAAAAAAAAGGAAAAAAAAAAGAAAAAGAATTGAAAATTGAAAATTGAAAAAGAAACTAGAAAAGCATAAAACATAAATCAATCAAGTTAGACAACTTCTAAATTGATTGGTCACTGACAAATTTGTTTACCTCTCGTTTAAGAATAATTGTTGAAAATGACACATATGTTAACCTAAGAAACAAAGAGATAATTGTGATATCTCTTCTAGACCTAATGCTATAAACAAAAAAAAAAATAGTGTTGCTATTACTGAAATAAAAAAATTATTATAATGTTACAACCCTAACAAAAAAAAGAAAAAAAAGAAAAATGGAGAGCAAAAAAAAAATCAATAAAGAGGAAAAAAAAAGAAAAGAAAGGTTACCCGATCGAAAATGAGAAGTAGATTTTAGATTTAGATAAAAATTTATATTTATGTTCTTTTTTTTTGTCTAAATCATTAAATTATATTTTTTTTTATATTAAAAATATATATTTTATTATTTGTTTACCTATCCTTTTAGATTTTATAGATTAGATACAAATAATATATAGATTTTTTTAAAATTTTTATTAGATTTTTTAAAATTTTTACTTATATTTCTATTTTGAATTAGATTTTTAAAAAGAAAATTTTTTAAATCTTTTAATTGTTTTTTCATATCTTTTTAGATTTTAGATTTTATTATTTTTGTAGTTTATATATATATGTATGTATATAGATTTTTTTTCAAATTCTTTTATTCTTATTTTTTAAAAATCAGATTGGATTGTAATTTTTTTTAATATTTAATTTAATGATTTAAATGTGAATTTAAATAAGATATTTCTATAATCAGGAGCAAAGGAAAAATCATCGATTTTCTCTCATAAAGGATGATATAGAATCGATGTACATAAACTTTGATTTTTTTAAAATTTATTTTATGTGTGTTTCTTAACAAAAAGAAAAAGAGTATCAATATTTTTTTAAAAAAATCTTTTAACTCAAATTACTCAACACAACTCTATAACCACCATCTAAAAGGCAAAAAAAATAATGAAAAATTGAAACACATACACATATATATATAAATTTGAAAAAACTAATGAACAAAATAAAATAATAATAATAAAAGAATTTAAAATTTTGTCAACAGGAAAAAAATAATGAGAATTTGAAACGAATGAAAAATTGGAAAATATGTCACGTATATAGTTTCGTTGTTGTCTTGATATAGATCTTCTACATCATTTCTCAAGCGGGAGGTCACAAACTCCAAGTTTGTTTGATAGATTTTTAAAACTTGCCTTTGAGAAAGGTTTGATAAATATTTTTGCAAGTTGTTAGCGAGATAGTACGTACCATCGAAGAACAAGAAGGTGGAGTATAAGACCGTTGATGACCATTGTTATCGAGATTCAACCAGACCAATTTAGAGGTTTTTATGTTTTTTTTTTTCACTTTTCAATTTATTTAGAGGGAATTATTGTTATGGATAGAAAAAAAAAAGGCTTAATTGTTTTTTTTTTTTTTGGCATGTGCATGATTAAATTTTAAAAATATTTACATTTGTCGTTAAAAAAAAAATCATATTTTTGGTGTTAAGTAACGTTTTTTTTTTTTTTTAATAAAATCACATCTCATGTTATCACACTTTAAAAGGAAAAGAATAAAATTTAAAAGAATTTCTTTTAATTAGGTTAAAATGGAAACAAAATAAATAAAAACATCACAAAAATCATGTTAAGAAAATAGAATAAAACTCTAAACCACTTAAAAAGTAAAAAAAAAAAAAAAACAAAAATAATTATTAAGGATCTAAATATAATCTTTCAAAAATCTACAAAGGTCTATATATATATATATATATATATATATATATATATATATAACAAGATTTTATATAAATCAAGAAAAAAATTTTCTGGGGCGATCATGATCAGATTATTATTAGAATTTGGATGTAAGAAATTACTTCTATGAAAGTTTCAATTAATTACATCTATGATTGTTTTGTTTTAAAATTGTGTATGTTTTATTTTCTTTCTTAAAAAAAAAAAAAACATTTGAATCGTACATCAAATTTCTAAAGCTAAATAAGGTTTAGAAATTCCATAGTTCAGTAATACGATTTTGTTTTAGAAATTTATGCTTGTTTTTTTTTCTAATTTTATTACCGGGCGGTTCTCTAAGGAATAGAATCAAGAGGTTTGGTTCGGTCTTCGGTTCACCACCTTAAAAACCGTGAAAAACCGAACCGAACTGTAACCTATTATATTAATTATGTCAATATTTATATTAATAAAAATATATATACTAATTCACAAAAAGTTCGGAACAAAACTTTTGTTATTATTTTTTTCTTTAGGCTCAACCCCAACTTAAGAATGATTTGATGTTTTTTTTTTCTAAATGGTTTGAACCGAACCGAACCAATCTAAACCGAGAAAAAGTAGTTCGGTTCAATAACCAAAACCGATGAAACTCGGTTTTCAATGGTTCAATGTGTAGAAAAACCGAGAGGTTCGATTTGGTCCTTGGTTCGGCCCAAAACCGAACCATGCACACCCCTAATGAAAACAATGATCGATAAACTGAATGATAGATAAAAAAGAAAACTTATTGTTGATGTCAAAATTCAAATAGAAAAAAACACACTTGATCTTCTCGTAATAGTAAATTTGAGAATAAACGTGACCTGCAAGATTAAAAGATGTGCACACTAGTTTGGTGCTTACTACATAAAGTCCGATGCTTAAATTTGTAAGTATGTAGTTAAATAGTAAGTAGGGAGAGTAGTTTGAGTATTCCAACGAACTTATCTGACGGTCTGAAGCTATTACGATATATTTATTGGTGCAGTTGAGCTAGTTTAACGACTAAAGTAAAAAAAAAAAAAATTATAATTATATGGAATCTAATAAGGTGAGGGGTAGAAAAGTAATTAAGTTTTATAAGTTTTCTATGCTTACATCACTTTCATCATCAGGGGTTCGAAAATCCAATTTTGTTTCAAAACGGGCTCATTTTCAAAACAAAATGTTGATGAAAAATGTCAATTTATGAAAACACTATTAGAAAATGGAAACGAGAGTGGATAACAGTTTTAGTTTTGAAATTTGCAATTTATCGTACATTTTCTTCTTTTTTTTATTTTATAGATATGACCAAAAAATAGGTCCAACCTAATTGATAAACCTAAAATATTTGGTATATATATAATACACCTAATGTACATATTTATATGTATAAATGTCGAAAATGACGAAATATTAAAGATTTTTAAGTTACGACAATTAAGTAAATATGCCTAATAACATTTGAGTAAATAAAGCAATATGATATTTTTTTGTAAATACAACTTTAGGGTAAAAAAAAGCATGAAACACATTTTTTGGGGCATTTGGGGCAAAAAGTTAGTCAATATAGTTGAATCATAATAGCTTGTGTTTTGGGTGTAGATTTTTTTAGTTTGGGTTATAATAGTATGTGCTTGTGGTTTATATTTTTATAATAAATATATATATTTTTCTTTTCCTAATTTTTTAACAAAAATTCAAAATCTTTTATCACAAATTCAAATATTTGGTATATAAAGTATGTATCAGGTGTATACCAAGTGTATCAAATGTGTGTGAAATGTATATCAAATGTACATCACTTGTATAAAGTTTGTAACAAATGTATTTCAAGTGTATCAAGTGCCTATTAGAAGAATATCAAGTGTATATCACATGCGTATCAAGTGTATATCACATGCATATCAAGTGTGTATTAGAGTAGATATTAGTAGTATATTGAGTGTATCAAGTATGTATCACTAGTGTATATCAAGTGTATCACGTGGGTTTGGATTTGTTTTTGTCATTTTTTGCAAAAGTAAATAAGTCTTGCAAGTTCGTGTTATGAACCTAATTTTTAATACTTATTTTGTCAGACAGACAAGAATCCTTTAAAAAAAATATGTAAACAAAGAAACAAAAATATAGCCAAAAGTAAGATTTTTTTAATTGAGGATCCTACTCTTAAAAAGAAGTACAAACCTAACAACTTCTATAATACAAAATTCTCTACCTTCTATTGTAAAGTTATTTTAAGCAGAGGTGTTCATTGGGTGGGTTAAGATGAGTTCGAACACTTTTTAGATTCAAATCAATTGTTTTTCGGTTATTGAATAATGAAACCAACCAAACCCAACTATGAAGCATTTAGGTTGAGTTGGTTCGGATTAGTTGAATTACTTATAAACTTTTGTCTTAAAATTATGCAAAACGTTTGCATGTAAAAGTTTCATTTAATTAAGATTAACAACTCAATCAATCTCAATTTACATTATGAAATAATTTTTTTCCCAAAGTTTAAAAAGCTAGTTTTAGGAGTTGTTTGAGAATAAATTATCCAAAAAGACTCATAAAAGTAAGATAATTAAATATATGTATATAATAGTATCATAATGGTGTAAATTAATACTAAATATCTACTAAATGGCATAAGTAGACAAAACATATTTTTAAAAATTAAGAGTTGGTTCGAGTTAGCTTGAGTTGTTTTTTGTGAAACATAAGATATTCATTTTTTGAACTCAACCCAACCCGAGTTGATTGAGTTTTTTTGGGTCATCGATTTTTTCTTAACACCTTTAATTTAAGACAAGACTTCAAATTGACCTAATATTTATACGTAAAATTTTCAAAAGAAACCATATCAATAAAAATAGAAGTTGTGGTTAAGATTATGAGAAGAGTTCCTTTTTGTTTTTGGAAGGGTTGAATCAAAAGGAGGTAATTAATTAGTTGAAGGAGTAGACCATATCCATTATCCAATATACAATATGTCATATCACAAACCATACTGTGGGGTTAACTGATGTCTTTAGAATTTTATATGTATTTATAATTAAGGCCATGCAAAGTAGCAAATTCAGATCAAATGTTACTAAAAAAAGTCAATTTTCAAAATAAATAAATAAATACCCATAATTCATCAAATATCAAAACCATAGGTTAATCTCAAGATATATAATTTAATTTGAGTCCAATTTTGAGTCAAGCTTTTATTTGGTTTATAGGTTTTATAATCTTACATTTGTATCCCTACACATGTCTGACTTTTATTTGGTTGGTAGATTTCAAGAAAACATTTTAAAACTTTAATATATATATATATATAATTATTCAATTCAAGTTTTCGAGTTAATGTCCAAAATTAACTATAATTAGATTAATTTTTATTACTGTTTCATTAATATTTAAATTACTTCTCTATTACTATTAAAATTAATTAAAATTTAGTTAAAAAATATTTTTAGTTCCTTAACTTTCACAATGAAAGTAACAATTAAGTTCTTGAAAACTTTGATTTATAATAATTTAATCCTTGAACTTTTAATTTTATATCACTTTAGTCTCTTAATTGTGGTATGCAACAATTTAGTTCTTGTTCTTTCAAATTCGTAACAATTTATAAGACCCAACATAAACAAAATTCATCAAAATTTGATGTCAATTTTTACTATTTTATGATGTAGACATTGTATCTTATAAAATTATTGAGTTCTTAATTAGTTTATCGTTTTATTTATGGAAGAAATCTCATTAAATACAGACTAAATCATTACAGATTTTAAAATCCAAAAATTAAATTGTTACGTAGTAAAATTTAGGGACTAAGTCGTTACAAAATTGAAAGTTAATGGACTAAATCGTTACAAACCACAAGTTTAGAGACTAAATTGTTATTTCCATTAAAGTTTAAGAACTAAAAATGATTTTTAACCTTAAAATTTTTCACATCATAATTATTTTAAATTATTTGTTTGAAAGCTAACTTCAAATATCCAAAGTCAGTGATCACATAGATTTCGTTGCCCAAATTCGAATAAAATATTTAACCAAATTACGCACCAAAAGCTAGTCATATGGTAAGTCCGGGTCGAACTTAGGGAGCACATGAATTTCTCAAGTAAAATTAGTTCTTTTGCAAAGAAAAGATAAAATTAATTGAATTCAATATCAAATTAATTTACCTTCGGTCTAATAGAATTTCATATTCAATGTATTCAATTATGCTTTTATCATTACTAAATTTCTAGGTTGCTTTCACCTATTCAATTCAATTGGATTTTCAATTGAATTGTCCTAAGCAACTAATTGATATCAATTGAACCGATGAGAAGCATACAAAATTCAAATTATTTTCATGCTTTCATAGAATTGATGAGGCGCCAAGACGCTAGGAACAACGTTGACAGTGGATACAAGGACGCAGCGATTTGCGTCACGAATGTTGTTCGTGACGCGTTTTTCGCGTCGTTATAGCCCAGTTTTCTACTAGTGAACACCGCGACGTTGACGGTACTTCGCGCGCAGGTAGAGTTTGGAGCGTTGTGGTGCTCTAAGGTAGCTTCGCAGAGTCACAGATTATGACTCATTCTGTCTTACAACATCGTGGGGTGTTGCGGCACTGCAAGATAGAAGCTAAATAAGCTTCTTTGGTCCTCGTTTTTGCTCTGGTTGATGTCGTATGACTTTCATTTCACCCAATTAAGCTTGAAATCAACATCAACACTGATTTCTACTTTTGAATTGCTCTAAACCTATAAAATAATCAAATAAAAACGAAAATCATCGAACGATCTTAAACTAAGTGGAGTTCGCTAGTACATTTTCCGATGCTATCAGTAAGTTTTAGTAAAAATTCAAGGCAAGTGAGTAAAATAATAAAATATAGAAATCAAATTGAAACTGAATTCAAAATTTAAGGATATATAATTTAGGAATTGAATAGAAAATAAATTCAAAATTAAGATAAAAAAAGTGTAGCATTTTTTAAACTTATAGAAAGATTGAATTTTTCCTTTTTTCTTTTAGTTTACAAACACGTTAAACCATTAATTTACCAAAATACTTAAAAGCTTATGAATTAACGTAAATTTAATATTATATCATCTTATACATCGATAAATTTATTTTTTTAAAATACAAATTGCGAGTAGAGAGATTCGAACACATGACTTATTAGTCCTCAAGTACATACAAGTGATAGTTTAGCTAAACTCTTGTCGATAGTAAATATAAAATTTTAATTTATAGATGAGAAGAAATGTAATTATATCATTTAATATATATATATATATATATATATATATATATATAAAATGAGAATGAGATAATATAAAAATTAAAATGTTTGGTTGTAATTAATAAGAAAAATGTAAAATAAAGGGTTTAGGGTTTAAATTGATCATATGGAGGAGGATGTGTTGGAAGAGAAGTTGAAATGGAAACACGTAGAGGGAATTGATTATTTTGATAATATGTAGAGTGAATTTATTATTAAAAAAATTATAAAAAAAAAAAAAACTTAAAAATTGGATTAATAATAAAGGCTGTCGACAGGGTGACGAACAATCATAAAATGAAGATGGCTCATTAATTTATTTTTGTTTCTTTCTTTCCATCTTTTTTTCTTATTTTATACTTATGGGTCAACTCCATTCGAGATCCTATTTAATGCTTATTAATTTATTATTATTACTATTACTATTATTATTCAAATAATAATAATAAAAAAAAACAAATACATTTCAATATAGTTTATTAGGTTTTGATCGGTCAATTAAATAAGAATTAAGATCGAGATGGACGTGGGTATTTAGTGAAAATCGAGATTAACAATGTAAATCATGAAACTTAGGCTTCAAATTTGAAACAACATTCAAACTAGGTAACATTGTATTGTGGCTAAAGTGAACGTAACTTAACTAACATAGTGTTGTTTGTACAATCAACCTTAAAGTCAAAGGTTCGACTCTTCCATCTAAATAGAAAAACTAAATATTTATTATTATTATTATTATTATTATTATTATTATTTTGAGAGAGAGTTTCATGAAAGCATTCCTAAAACTTTGGCTATGGATCAGCCCTTGTTTTGCTCCATCTTCTCTGCCCATTTCAAGGGTTTATTGTGTGTATTATATTTTCTTTTCAAATTAATTAGTAATTAATAAACAATTTTTCTTTTTCTTTTTTCTTTTAAATAACACTCTAACTTTTGTTCTTTTGTGCTATTTTTCCTTTATTTTTCAGTTGTTATCCCTTTAATTAAATAATAAGGAAGACCACCCAAGAAGCAAAATCTAGCAAATCCCGTTTTGAATGATGAAATTTCATTATATTAATTTCTTTTTAATAATAATAATAATAATAATAATATCCCATTAATTTATTAATTAGTTTATTAATTAATTCCAATTCATTTGTTGTTTAGCTTCTTCATTTGTCTTTCCTACACCCCTTAATTTTTTTTAACTTTATTTTAATTAACACCACACATCACACACACATATAGTTATCCGGGTCATGAATGAAGCGATGCACGTGGTTTAAAATCTTTAGGACTACAATTTTTTAGATAAATATGATTTTTTCGTTAAAAACTTTTAAATAGTAAATATCTTACATAAAATTTAAAAATAATAAAATAGATGAAGACTTTTAATTTGTAATTAAAATGTTTGAAATATAATTTTATTGATTGAAATATATAAGGTAGAAAACAAATTTAATTTTTGTAAATATTAGACATAAATTTTTTTAAAAAAAAGATGAAGGAGGATATTTCATTTATTGTTTGGACAATTATTATTTTTTGGTTTTGTAATAAAAAAAATTAACAATTCAAAAGAAAGAGAGTAACATTCAATTAAAATTTACTTTAATGACATTTTATTTTTCATTTTCAAAATATTAACCATAAACATTAAAACAAAATGGAATGTGAAATATAATGTTTAAATAATATAAATATACACGAGAAAGAATTGTAATGATAGTAAAATATAATTATAAAATATAAATGTATACATTAGAATGAATTGTTAAACCATTAATCTTTTAATCGATAACATTTTTTTTTTGTGACTTTGAGTGTAATTTTCATATAATTTTATATTTTTACTTTTCAATTTTTTAGTTTAGTTTTTCATGGAAAATTAAAGGAATTAATTTAATGATTATAATTAAGGAGAATTGTCAAAAATGATAAATGAACGAAATATTTATGCTTCGTGATAAAATCAAATGTAATGAATTTTTGTTTTTTAGTAGTTTTTTTTTTTTGCTATGAAGTGTAAATAGAGATAAGAAACGGCAAAGTAACAAAATATTTACATTTCATGGCAAAATTAAGTGTAATAAATTTTTGTATTTTTTGCCATGAAGTGTAAATAGTTAATTATTTTTTATTATTCTTGAAAAAAATCCCTAAAATGTAAAATCTTGAAATAAGAGCAAACGGAAACTAAACTCAACGTTCAAATGTAAAATATGTGAACATTTTTAAATTTAAGGACAAATAAAAGCTAAACTTAAAACTCTAACATTTTAAAACTTTTGAAGCCCAAAATATATTTTTAAAGGAAAATAATATCAATTTATAACTCTAAAATTTGAAAATTGAATCAAATTTAAACTATGAACTAAGAATTGTATTAATTTAAACACTAAAATTTTGCAAGCCTGCCAATTTATACCGGTTGTTACATTCCATTTAGATAAACTTCGTTCGAGACTTAAAATTTTATTAATTAAACCTCTAAACTTTAATAAGCGAATCAACTTACACTCTTAATTAGTAAGATTTTCTTAAAAAACTATCCATCATTAAACTTAATCATTCATTTCCTTAATCCAACATTTGAAGTGTCTATCGATGTAAGAACATATGCATGCACAACTTCCAATGATATCGTAACAATAAGTCCAAAATTGCTTAACTAATTATGATATTTTAGGACTTTAATAGATAAAATTAGAACTCTCAAACAACGATTTGAAAATGAAATCTAAAAAAAAAATGTAAATTAATATCGTAACGACTGAGACCCAGAATTTGAATCATGATTCAGAATCCAATTTCGACACTTGATGGTCCTAGCATTCTCCTACATAAAGAAGTCGACATGTTTCGTACGAAAATTTCCAAGAGAATCACAAAGATCCCTTTCATTCGGATGTGATTTCAGTTCATTCGTGTCATATCTTCTAAAGTGGATAACAAAATTAGATGTAGAAAAATGTCGAGACCATAAAGTATCGAATCCAAATCTTACGAACACAGATTAAAAAAAGTTGACGGATATAAATTGATATGTTGTTTAAGAATATGAAAAAGAGAAAAAGACAGTGAAAAGAGTGAGGCAATGGGGCAGAGAAAAAGCATGAAATGTTGAGAGAGTGATATAATCCTATTTTCCATATTCCAATAAACATCCAAAATCCTTCCAACTTTCCCGTACATTGCAGTACATTTTGGACTTTCTCTTTTCTATATAATAATAATAATAATAATTATTATTATTAGTATTATTATTATTTCTTTTTTTATTATATTTATTATATTTAATTTTCAAAAAAAAAAAAAATCAAATTGTTTATGACACAAAATCTTTTTAGTAATGTTCAAAAGCACATAACATTTCTTACAATACCATCTTTCTTCTTTTCATGGTAGACTTGAAACTGTTTTGCTTTCATGTGAACCCTTTCATTTTGGCTTCACATATTATTTATTATATCATTCTTCTTCCTCTCATTTTCCTTAAACCAAATCCCATTTCATTCCATAAATAACACAACCACGCAACAATCCCGATCCTAAACCTTACTTCATCCTTCCATTTCTTCTTTACGTGCATCATAAAATACTTATATATCTATCGGTATCTATCCTACAGACTCAATGACATTATTTTACTATAGAGATGCACTTGAATTGAAATATCTCAACTATAGAGATCAAGTGGTGCACCCGAAAACACGACCCAAATCTAAAAAAAAAAAAACGTGAAATGACAAATTTGATCCTTATAGTTTGAAAAAAAAGTTAGAATTTAACCAACTTTATAAATAGTCTCTATGGTTTGATAAATCTTCCATTGTGGACTATAACTCTAGCTTTTTAGATAGAAATCAAATTTACAATTTAACGAAGATTGATTTTTACAGACGTTTTTAAGATAAATTACACTATCATGTATATTGTTATATTATTATTATTATATCTTTAATTACAAGGTTCCAAAATGGGATGACTTGAAGAAGAACAAGTTTCTATTAATTAATGAAAACCACAGGTTGTCTGTCTGATGGTTTGAATATTTTGGTCCAAACATTATTATGATTTTAATCATAATTGATTCAGTTTTTGGATTTAATTATATATATATATATATATATTTGGAACATACTGATACTGTTATTGTGATTACAACCCAACCTAGTATTTATACATTGTTCATAAATTCTAATTATAATTAAGCACTTTAATTAAACCAATAATCTCACTTACTTTTCAATACTAATATCTTAAAAATAATTAATCTCTCTAATTTCCACACAACAACAACTCCTTTTTGTGTGTCTTAGGTTATATTTTTCATGTCACATGTAATTGGAAACCCTTCCACATCAAACCCAAAAATAATAATGCTCCTTTTCTCCCTATACTCTCCTAATCATTTCTGGATTAAAATTATAAACGATAAAACCTCGTAAATAATCTCAATAATTCACTATAATCTTCATAATTATACATTGTAGACTATTTATAAAGACTTTTATTGAGCTACATGAACTTAAATTCCAAATCAAAATTTACTATTTAGCTTTAATTTTTCTATCATGATAATGTTTTGGTTATATATCATTATGTTTCTTTCGGAATATTAATGGAAAGCTGAAACTTTGTCAAACATATAAAGAAAGTAATATTTGAGTGTATCATCAACTGCGACTATCGTCTTATAGCTCCCGTTATATATATATATATTTATTTATTTTATTATATAAGAAATGGAAGTGTATTTATTTGATATGAATGTCCAAAATTAAAAAGAAAAAAGAAAAAAGAAAAATAGAAAAGTGGTATGTTTAATTGAAGGCAGGAGAGAGCTGTAAAGTGATATGTCCATGATTGCCAATATGCATACGTTTTTTCTTCTTGGATTATTTGGTTGAAAAGACAGTTCTTAATCATGTCCTTTTCTTCTTCTTTCTATATATATATATATATATATATCTTCATACCTATAAATTCAAGTATTCTAAGAACTAACACTAACACCCAACTCTCACATTTATTGTTCCAATTATACTTTAATTAATTCTTCATTCAATCAACATTTATTTCCCAACATCTCACGACTTCTTAGAAGAAAAGTCACGTCAATTACTGTTGTAAGTCTACTTTAACTCTTCGGTCTTAGGTTTCGAACCACAAGCGTCTTATTGTTATTAGTATGCTCGAACGTTAGTTGAATTAAGTTCTTGTTAGCAAGCCTAACTTCTCTTGGTCTCTACGTTTCAAACTGTTACATTTTTATCGTTATGATGTGTGTTTCATTTCAAATTTTAGTTTCTAAGTTTTGTTTTCAATTTAATTTTTAGGTTTCAAGAATTTACACTTTTAACTTCGATTAATTTTACTAAATACTAAGTGAAAATTTAAAATTAACTTTAGTTGCGATGGAAAAGACAATAAAACTAAATTCACTATAATTATTTTAAATGAGTTAATAGTCATTAATGCTAAGAACAAAAGTACGTATTAATTAAGTTGAAAAATTGAAATTAAAAATGTAAAATTTAAATTTCAAAGATCAAATTAAAACAAAATTAAGGTTCAAAGTAACCTTTTCAAAAGATCAAAAAGTACTAATATATATATATATATATATATAAAGAGTTTATCAATAGTAAAATTGTGATTAACAATTGAGTGAATGAACTTACAAAAACTGTTTTAATATACACATTTTTTTTAAAAAAAAAAATCATTGAAACATGAGGCTATCTGCAAATATAGCCACTTAATAGGTAGTTTTGACCTGTAGTTATATATATATATATATATATATATATATATATATAATTTATCTTGTATTTGTATAACATATTTAAATAATTCACAGTTTACCAGACAAGGCCACATGTGTAGGACCTCCATAGCCTCTTCTTCTCTTACATTTCCTTTTTGTTTTTTGTTTTTGTAAAATTTTTTCCCACCCCTTAATTTTATTTATATAAAAAAACACCCCCTTCAGAATCTGTTATTTAATCCTTTCCCCTTCTGCCTCCCTCCCATTACAGATACCTGCAAAACAGAATCACCTTAAAAGAAAAAGGATTTGCATAGTGAAAATTGTCAGTTTATAGTTATACTTATGAACTGATTGAGAAAAAAAAAAAAAAAAAAGAAGAAAAAAAGCTACCTGTTCTTTTGCTGTTTCATTCATTGCAATGTTCAAAATTTAAAAGTCAATCCTTTTTGTTCATCTTCTTCTTCTTCAAAATTTTTCTTCCTGTCAAGATGTTGCCAAACTTTGATCCCAACAACAATGAATCTGGTTTGAAGCTGCTTGAAGATCTTACACAAAATGCAAAGCAAATTCAAGAACAAGTGATTCACAAGATTCTTACACAAAATTCCAACACTGAATATCTCAAATCTTTCCTACTCAATCATCATTCCCATTCTCTTGATCTCCAAACTTTCAAAAACTCTGTTCCTGTTGTCAACTATGAAGACATTAAGCCTTATATTGAAAGAATTGCCAATGGTGAACCTTCTCACATCATTTCATCTCAACCCATCACTGAGCTTCTCACAAGGTATATATACTAAAACCCCCCATTTTCGTTTCTTCCAAAAACTTTATTATATCGTCATGAAAATATTCGAAATCTTGCAGCTCAGGAACTTCTGGAGGACAGCCCAAAATGATGCCATCAACAGCTGAGGATTTGGACAGAAAGACATTCTTTTACAATCTCCTTGTACCTGTTTTAAACAAGTATGAATAAAACAGTAAACTTTTATTGTTTTGATTGATTGATTGATTGATTGATTGTTTTTAAAACATAAGAGACAACAAAATTGTTGAAATATTGTTTTTTCAGGTATGTGGATGGTTTAGAAGAAGGAAAAGGGATGTATCTTTTGTTTATTAAGCCAGAAATGAGTACCCCATCTGGGTTAATGGCAAGGCCAGTTTTGACAAGTTATTACAAAAGCAAAAACTTCAGAAATAGGCCTTTTAATAAGTACAACGTGTACACAAGTCCTGATGAAACAATCCTTTGTTCTGACAGTAAACAAAGTATGTACTGTCAATTGCTTTGTGGGTTAGTACAAAGAGATGAAGTTGTAAGAGTTGGTGCAGTTTTTGCTTCTGCTTTTTTGAGAGCTATCAAATTCTTAGAAGATTATTGGAAAGAATTGAGTGATAACATAAGAAAAGGGGAGTTGAGTCCATGGATTAGTGACCCAAATTGTAGAGCTTCTGTTTCTTTAATCCTTACAAAATCAAATCCTGTTTTGGCTGATTTGATTGATGGGTTATGTGGTGAGAAATCATGGGAAGGTATAATTAAGAAACTTTGGCCTAAAACTAAATATATTGAAGTCATTGTAACTGGGTCAATGGCTCAATATATTCCTACTCTTGAGTTCTATAGTGGTGGGCTTCCTTTAATTTCCACTATGTATGCTTCTTCTGAGTGTTATTTTGGGATTAATTTTAATCCTTTGAGTAAACCTAGTGATGTTTCTTATACACTCCTTCCAAATATGGCCTTTTTTGAATTCTTACCTGTGGAGAAAAATGATGGAGAATTAAGCCATTGCAATGGAACAACAAACACCTCTGCTCAAGATGAATTCAAAACAGTTGATCTTGTTGATGTGAAACTTGGTCAATATTATGAATTAGTGGTCACTACTTTCACAGGTAAAAAAAAAAAAAAAAAAACCCTTTTTTGTTTTTTGTGTTTTTAGATCTGACCCACATTGTTTTTTTTTTTTTTTTGGTGGTGGTGGGTTCAGGTTTATACAGATATAGAGTTGGTGATATACTAAAAGTAACTGGCTTCCACAACAAAGCACCACAATTCAAGTTCATTCATAGAAGGAATGTGGTATTAAGTATTGATACAGACAAAACAAATGAAGATGATTTGTTGAATGCAATAACAAAGGCAAAACTATTAGTTGAGCCACTTGGTGTTTTGTTAACAGAGTATACAAGTTATGCAGATACAGAATCAATTCCAGGGCATTATGTTTTGTTTTGGGAGATGAAGAAAAGATCAGGAAGTAATTATGAGAATTTTGAAGAAGTTGTTGAAGTGGATTTAATGGAAGAATGTTGTTCAAGTATTGAGGAATCATTGGATTCAGTTTACAGAAGGTGTAGAAGCAAAGATAAATCAATTGGGCCATTGGAGATTAGAGTGGTGAAACAAGGAGCTTTTGATGCTTTAATGGATTTTTGTGTTTCACAAGGCTCTTCTGTTAATCAATACAAGACACCAAGATGCATTAAATCTGAAGAAGCTATAAAGATTCTGGATTCCAGAGTTGTGGCAAGATATTTCAGCAAGAAAACACCATTTTGGGAGCCTTTTAGAGGTCAATATTCTCATTGACAATCAACCTTTGTTAGTGTGTTTTCTGTCCTTTTTTTTTTTTTTTTTTTTTCTTTTTTCTTCTTCTGACTCATTTTTCTGGGAAACAGTTCTAGAGATGGATGGATTCAATCTTTCTTCTTCTTCTTCTTCTTCTTCTTCTTATTTTACTTCTTCCCAGATTTGAATTGATTGTGTTAAAAGAGCCAGAGTTGATTATGCTGTTTTTTCTTTTTTTATAGAAACTTTGTGTTTTTTTTTTGTTCTCTCCTTTTTGCCAGATTTGTGTGGGAATTATTTGAACAAACTACAAAGTAACAGTTCTTTTTTCTTTGCAACTTTAATAAAGAGTCATTTCATCGCTACAAACCAAAATGTAACTCAATTGGTTGTTTTAAGGGAAGTGCAAAAACGTCCGTGAAGTTTTCTTACACTGCTGATATATTGGATTATCAAACTTATAATAGTTGTAAAAATTAAATCCACAAATGATTCTATAAATGGTAAAAGAAGTTTTCTCCTCGTACCGCTAAAGGAATGCATCTAGAGTTCACCAATTTGAATAGGGATTTTGAACATGTCCTTAATCTTAGCTTTACTTATTTGATTGATTGTTGTAAAGTCAAAAGTTCAATTTTTTCCGATAAAACAATGGAAAAAATAAGAACAAACCAACTCCGTAACTTTTGTAGGCTAATTAAAATCTCAAAAACAAAATAAAACAAGAGAGCTCAACTTTGCAACCATCACTATACTTTTGTAGTTAAAACTTATAGAAATCATCACGAGTCCTCTATCCATTATAAGCTAAAAGACTATAGTATAGAGTAACAAAACAGTGGAAACACAATCGAGAAAAAACCCGAGAGAGAAGACGGTAGATGGAGGCCGAGGCAGAGGAGAGGCCACGGCGGAGGGGGGACAATGAGAGGAACAAAAGGGAGACAGGAAGAACTGTAGAAGAGAAAGGGGAAGAAGATTGAGAGAAGGCAAATAGGTGAAAGGGGCAGAGTGTGGGATTAGCTTTGTCTGAAGAGCATTTATGTGTAGCACGTGGGCTTAAGCTTAGGCCAACCCTTTGGCCTGCCTTTGCCTCCTCTTCTTCTTCTTCTCCCCATTCATTGCCTCCTCCTTTTAATACTTGTGGCTCCCTCCTCTCATTTCACCCTAAACTACATCCTTTTGTTTTCTTCTTTACCTACATTTCCCCCCCTTTCACATAACATGTATCGCGTACGAAGTGTACGCTATCGTCCAGTCTCTACTATTTATTATGTCTTTTATCTCTTGTTGAAATATCTTGAATATGTTATTTGGTCGTCATTTAGAATTACCGAATTTTGAATTGCTGTCGAAATCTAAGATGTATTCGTGTATTTATAATATTTTTGTTATTTACTAGGATTTTGACAAGTACAAAGTGTTAGAGTTAACTGTAAAAAGATAGGTGTAACCTAAGATACACTAAAATATTCTTCTTTTTCGATTACCTCTTATCCTAATCCTAATTTCTTTCTACTCTACTTTGTCACAAATTTTCTATATATTTATGTACATTTTAAGTTTATGGTGGAGCAAATTTTGATTAATAATGATAATTAATTAATTAACACAATCAAATTGTTAGCTTTGTATCATTAGAGCATATGGTCTATATATATATATATATATACACTCTTAAGATTCAATTATTTATAAATTATATTGAAAGAAAAACAATATTCAAATTTATAGGTAAAGTATTAAGTACTTTAATATTAAAAAAATAGTACATGTTACAATAATGTATATAATACATTAATATAATTAATATGTATAATTTATATTGATAAAATTCATTTAAAATTTGAGTAGAATTAAAGTCATCAATATATACATATACAAAAAATTTTAAATGAAGCTAGTAAATAAAGGTAAATTTAATTATCTAACATCTAATTTAATTACGACGTCCACCATTTTTACAATATGCAAGAACGATAGAACGGTAGAGACGAGCCTCATAAACATACATCTTAATTTAAAAAAAAAAATTGAAAAGGCAAATTTCCTTTTTAAATTGACCTAAGTTTGATCTTTGATTATAAAAAGAAAATGAGGTTTTTGAAAGGTCAAATTTATGTATAATTATAAATAAATCGAGTGTGAATCCAATAATTGATTGCTGAATTATTTAAAAACGAAAGTGTTCCAAAGCATTGGGTAGAAACTTGAACTTGTAGGTATTCCCCACGTGGAGGAGAGTGATTGGACAATACATAAGAAAAATAATTGGGGAAAATCCATATAAAATAAAAAAAAAAGGAAAAATGAAAGAAAAAGAAAAATACATTTCGATCATTTCCCATCTTTAGTCTCTCGATTTCAAAATGTTATACCTTTAGTCATTTACTTTGAAATTTGATTTTTATGTAAAACTACAATAACTACTTATTGCTATAGTAAATGTAAACACTATTTCAAAACCTTCTATTTGCTATAATATTTACTATTTGACATTTATTACATTTTTTGTTCTTTGTTACTGTGTTTACTGTATTTACTTCTCTAACAAAAATAGTTTACACTTCAAACACATACTATTACAACCTAAAACAGTAATTATTCACTTCTTTCTTCAAACACTCCCTAGATTTTAAAATATTACAATTTTACCATTGAAATTTGAATTCTGTTTTAGTTTAGTCTCTGAGTTTTGAAAACATATGAACTAAAATGACATAAAACTCAAAATTTACCAACTAAAAATGTAATATTTTAAAACCGTAAGGACTAAAAATAAGAAAATTATATATATATATATATATATATATATATATATAAATAAAGGGAAGGGAAAGTAATTAAGCAATAGGAATAGACACACGTGTGTGTGGGATTGGATTGAATTGGATTGATGGGTTTTTTTTTTGTTATGTTAAAAAGGCAAAGTTGTGTGTTTTTTGGCCTTTGACTCTATTCCCGGAGGGTTGCATGTCTCTTTCATCCTTCACAAACACAAATGCCCTACCCACTCTTTCCTCTCACCACACAACACCCCTTTTCTCTCTTCACTCAATTTTATTAGACAAACAAAAAAAACCCTCCAAAACTCTTGCTATTTGCCTAAAAAACATCGATGCTTCTTTCAAAAGTTGCAATATTATATCTTGACTTTTCATAAATACTATAGACTACATCTTTCCTTTCGAAATTTGATAAAGTTTTCGATGGAAATTAGGGTTTTAGACGAGCGTGGTGTGTCATACCATTTTTATTCTAAAAATAGTAGTTTTCGATGAATATGAGTATAAATAAATAGTAAAGTATAAGGGTATTGTGTCGATAGAAATTAGGGTTATGATATTGTCAACTTTGGATATAAACCCTCATGATGCCTCATACCAATAGGGATACCGGTGTTCTCACTTATATACCTACATAATCATCCCTTTAACGAAACTAAATTCTAATATTCCGACCAAATATAAAAAATCAATTAAGTATTTTTATGTTTATAGAAAAAGACACATAAAGAAAAGAAAAAGCAAAGACTTAAAAAGAAGAAATATGAAAATGATTGTGCACGGCTGCATGGAGGAAAAGAGAGAGGAAATAATGGAATTATTGGGCCGTGAAGGTGAAAGTGGGCCGTTTAGTATTAGTATTTGGAGGAGGGGGCAAGATATGGGTGTGTGTGTTTTCCTTAGGGTTTCAAGATAAGGTTTCCCCCCACCTTTTCCTTTCCCCATGTTATGAAAGTGAAAGCACATTCACAACATGGCCCCATCCTTTCCCCTCCTCCTAAACCCTACACCATTTTCATTGCTCCCCATTTCCTTCCTATTTTTAACCATCTCATTTATAACTTCGACCCCACTACGTCACACGCACGCACACACGTCCACGCACTCGTAATTGCAAAAAAGAAAAAAAAAACATTTCTTTGTTCTTCTACTCTCATTCATGTGGTAGTTTAGTAATGAACGCTAGCGTATGTTTTTTATGAAAGTTCGAAATTCTCACTAGTTGCATTGCACCTGAAATCTTATAGTTTTAGTTAAGTTATTTACTATAACGTTAATTTTTATTTTAGTATTTTTAAATGATTCTCGCTACTCATATCTACTTCATTCCCTAATTTTTCTCATATCATCTTGATGTATCTTTCATACTTCTATTTTTTAAACAATTTCTTCTTTATTCGCACCTTTCTATACACTTCAAAATATCGAGAATATTTATCTCAATTAACTACTCTTCATGTATATACTTAAAATTCTAATAATTTTTTGTTGAATAAAAATCCAGCACAAAATTTCAACATAAATGAAGATAAATAATTAGTTAATTATCCCATTTCTTTTAAAGTTAGACATTCAAATTTCCAATACTCCACCTATTCGAATTCGATAATAAAAAGACTAGCATCACTATTGGTCAAATGGTTAATTTTTGAATACCTAAGTAGGAGTCTACTTTGAATATTACTTTTAACTTCAATTATTTATACCAACAAAATAAATTTAATTACCATAGAGAATCATTGAATATGAACACAGTAAACTGATCATTTAAAACAAATAAAACATGGTTACAGGGAACATGATAATATAGATTTTGGTTTATCAATTAATTAATTAGTTTGACTAACTAAATAGTTTATCATTGTTAATTATGTTCTACTCATTCCACATAATATGTTGTGTTGTGATTTAGTAATTTTTGAAAAGTGAATCATAACTTTGTTGATTGAATTTTTGTCATCATCGACACATAAGATATGTAAATCAACATTTTTATTGTATCAATAGAAAAATTCACATGTTAACTGGTTTAATGTTTATTTACTAATTTAAATATATGTTTTTATAATTTTTTCTAGAAATATCTATTGACAATGACATTTTATAGATACTTTCATCGACATTTTTGTAAATTTAAGACCTAGATAATTTAATCGACATCGATAATTTAAATCTTAGTTTGCTCTAACTCTTTGCCGTGGTTTTCGATTCATAGTGAGTCATCTTGTACCTGTTTTGGGCCTTCACTAAAATTGTGGACTAGTCCACAAACCCAACAAAATTGAGCTATCCATACCAACTTCCCTAGTTTAAACTTTGAGTTGAAAATTGAGTGAGGTTAGAACGATAGAACCATATCTAGGGTTAGAAGGATAAATCTGAAGTCGGGTATGAGGTTGCAGAGCTCCACAAACAAATGTTTACGGTGGATATGGGTTGATCACTGCTAGATCGATCTAAGTTGGTCGATGCTAAATGTGATAGGATTTGAGGTTGTAAAGCTCTATGATGGACGATGGATCTGAGTAGAGCATTTGATTTCACCGACGGTAGTGGTGTTGCTTCTAAGCTGGAGATCATCGTTGCTCCCAACCACGTAGACATGAAAGTCATGTGTAGTACATAGTATATGCGTGGTTTATATCTACATTTTTCTTAATCTGTTTCAAATATATCTCAGTTTAGTTCGTGTTAGCATTGTTATTATATAGTATAAAGTATATATACTTTGTGAAAAACATATGTTTAATATTGATCTTAAACACTTATTCTAAATGCATTTGAAACAACTCCGTATATATTTTCACAAATGTTCAAGTAATTGAAAATTTTAATCCATGTCAGATTTTATTGCGACAGAAAGAACTTCTGTCGTGGGTGGTTTTCGTGGTTGAGCTAGTCCAAAAGGGCACCAAAACGAGCAGGGTTTTCGCAAAGACAAGTCATCAAGATTTGTAGTTGTGTTGTCGTTGCTCGTAGGTTTGATTAGGTCGCTTTCAAGTATACTGTTGACAGACTTGAACATTGATTGATATGTGATATATCATAAGCAAATGACAGATATTACTTGGTGGAGAAGAAATTTAATTTATTAAGTCCAAGATCAACACTTCCACAATAAACGTCACAAACAGTTTTTGCGACACTTTTTTTGGTGTAATTGAAGCCCCCGTTAAGAAAAGATTATCAACGATTAATGACAGTAAATAATTGTCAACTATTAACAATTGCTGACAACAATAATCTGTCATTGTCAAGTATATTATGATATGATATCATTGTTATCAATTGACCAAAGTTGGCTAATATTTGTAGCATTATGGTTATTGGCAACAACTATAAAATCAATGACAAAAAAGAATATATAATGACATTTTTTTTGGTCATGAATATATGAATCATGTCATTTTTTTAAACCTTGTCATTACATACATGAATTTCATCATCAACTAATTTTGTTTTAACACAAAATTGGTACAAATATAAATTTGAACTTTTATATATAAGAATAAAGTTGATAACTTTTTTTACCAAGAAACTAAATACAAGGACACTATCAAACGTCCCCAAAGGGGCCAAATACAAGCAAACTACTAATCAAAACTTGGTAAAATTTTTACAAAGAAACTAAATACAACAAGATATTATCCCAAATAACTACATTACAACAGGTTGTGTCACTAACCAAACGTCAATCACTTGCTTGGTAGCTTCACAACTTCAGTGGGCTCATACAACACCTATTAAAGACACAACATTCATTTTAGAGTTTAAATCAAAGCATCATTATCAATGATTATCACAACATTCATGTAAGTCTAAGCATGTTCATGCATCATTCATAGACCAAAAGTTAAGCACTCATCCATTTTACTAATAGAAACAATTAATGACATATATTAGCACTTAAAGAACAATTCATACTTTAATTCAACCAATATATCAGTAAATGTAAAGAAGTTTAAGCCAACCTGAGCATCTCACAAGTAAAACACCACTTCCTTCACTTTGAGTTTGAATGTTCAAACCCCTTTCATTGCACTCAAACAAAATATACAGAAGTTCAAAGAACCACTACGTAACAGATGGGTACTCTAATATCCCAAAAGTTGGAAATAATTTAAATTTTGAATTATTTAAAGATTTTATTTGTTGAGTTATTGATTAATTTGTTTTGGTAAAAGAAATTAAATATATTTATATATTTACTTGTTTTGGTTAGAAGTTAATGGTGGGAGAAAAGTTATTGAAGAGAGAAGATAGGATTTTGGAAAAGGAAATAATAATAAAAGTTATTATTATTATTATTTTATTATTTTTTTCCTTTCTCTCTCCTCCTCTTTCCCTTCTCTCCCGCGCGCAGGCCCCCAAGAAACCCTACCCCATCGCGCCGTCTGCTTCTTCGCCGCACGTCTCGCTCGCAGTCGCCGGTTCCTTCTCCGACTAGCCCAGCCGCGTCTTGCACGCCGTCAGCCGTGAAGAATCGCGCCGCTCCGGATCTGCCACACACCGTGAAGAATCGCGCTGCCCCGAATCTGCGCAAGTCCGCGTCGCACGTCTGCGCCGCACATCTCGCCTCGCGCCGTCGCACTCCCTCACGAAGCCGCACACGTCTGGGCGTGCAGATCTGCAGCGCGTCGGCTAAGAGCTTGCCGCGTCGGTCAGATCTCCCCTCACCCGATCGCCATGGGCTGCGCCGCTTGCTTCTCCATCGCACGAGCCACGCCGCTGTCTTGATCCGCCAGATCTGACGTCGTGAGCCGCGTCGCCAGATCTTCGTTCCTGACGACGAACCGTGCGCCGCCGGCCCCTTTTTCCTCCAGCGCAAACCGCGCGAGATCTCCCTTCCGACGCGCCGCCTCACGCGTCGCCGCTTCTCCCTCACGTGCCGGCTAGTCCGCGAGCCGACGCCCTGCGTCGCTGTCTCGTGTTTTTGTCCTCGGCTTGTTTTTGTCCTCGGCTTGCCGCCGCCCCACTGTGGATTATTGTGGGTAAGTTTTCGTGGTCTTCTTTTGGATCTTGGAAAACTTAGTAGAGATTAAATCAAAGGTTTATTTGGATTAATTGGGTGTTTGATGTAGGATTCGAATACCCATAAGTG
>JBBPDJ010000021.1:14563151-14584180 GCA_037974625.1 Cucumis cinereus
TCTGTGTGTGTGCTTGTAACAATGGTTCAAACATTGTCATTACGAGTTTCAAATTATTAAATTATTAAATTATTAAACAATTACTTTGATTTTCTCTCACACGCTTTCTTTTTTCTTTTTTCTTTTTTCTTTTTTCATATTTGTAAGCATTCACTTTTATCTTTATAATATTTAGTTTATGAATTAAATAAAAAATAAATCTTTTTGCTGCTCACTCAAATATTGTTAAACACATACTGTTTTTTTTTTTTCTTAACAAATTCTTCTTTCTTTCTTTTTTTTTTTAACGACTACAAAATAAATGCAGCACAAAATACGCTCAACAGCTCAAGCACGGTATATTATTTTTTTTTTTTAAAAAAAAAAGAAGTTATGGTTGATATAATAATTATATATTTATGCATTTTGTATTCTTTTGATTTGATAGACTTTCTCATTTTTTAAAAAATGAAAGAAAATGATAACTACTTCCTTTCTCTATCATCTTTTGAAAAGGGTCATAGTTAAGAAAGTGATTCTGATTTTTTTATTTTATTTTATTGTTCTATGCAGTAATTGATATTTATATATCTAATTAACTTGTTTTTAATAGAATGGAACTGTTTTATTGGATTATTTGATTTGGAAGAGTCTTTGAAAGGACTAACTGAGATTTCATTAATGTGTGGGTCAATCATTGAAAATAGGCTTTAAACGTACAAGGCCTGATGGTTGGGTGTCTCAATGTTGGCTACAGAAGGGTTTCTATCATATCTCATATTCTCTGCCCCATGATTTCCAATCTAAGGTTAAAATATGAATGAAGCAACTTGGGATGTGGTGAAAATTGTTAGTCACAATGATTGGACCTCGTATGTTAGAGATAGTTTTCTTCACTTACATACTTATCCCACGAATTTAGTATAGACTCAGGGATACTCGAGCTTCCTCTCGAGTTTAGGCTGTTTGTACAAAATATATATATATATATATATGTATATGAAGAGACACATGTGAAAATGGTCTCTTTTGTTTCTAAAGCCTTGAGCAACAACATAGCAAAAACTAATCTATGACTACCATGACTGCAAGATAATCATAGCAATTCAATTTTACCAAGTTTACATATACTAATCTAATCAAACACTTTATATCAAAACCGAGTTTCAAGAAAAAACGCATTATGTGACTTGTAAAAATTACTTGTTGATTGTCTTCATTATAAATTGTTCGGAACTCCTTTCCATGTTAGATGTAACTTCATGCCTTGTCAACCTTCTCAAAATTTCTTCAATTGTGATTTGTTGCTATTCAACTATACTGAACTCAAGCAAAGCAAAACAAAACTCGAGTTTATTCTACCACATAATCAACTCAAAGATCACAACTACAAGCAAGAAAATGTGGCTCCAAACTACATATAATTGAATCTAACTACGAAATTTAACAACTATACATTCTAAATCTATTGCATTTATTCCCCTAACTCAAAATAAGTTATTCATTAAAAAGAAAATAGATGAAAAGTAGTAAAAAAATATAACTCCAACATAGTCAAATTTGAAGGAAAACTAGTCAAAAATTCATTTTATCAAAGATCAAAATCCCATAAAGTTAACAAATTATAGCAGTAATCAAATCTAGTGGAAAACTAGTAAAAAAAACTCATTTTATTAAAGCTAATTAGCAGATGTAGTAACAAATAATAGCATATCCTTATAGCCAAGCAACATATCCAAATCTCCTCAGCTCAAAGTTAACAGATCTGAGCCAAAAATCTCATTTCCAGAGCAGAGCTGAACAAAAACACAAATTTCTAACATTTCAGCTAACATTTTTGACCAAATACAAACAAGATCTTCTAAAATTTCCCTGAACAGTAACAAATCTAAGATGTAAACCAAGAAAACAAGGTGGGAAAAAACCCCATCAAAACAAACAAAGAACAAATCCTTATACAAACCACAGACCACCTTTTTCAGAATCTATGCTCACATAGTGTCTTTGCTGAAAAATCTTTGAATAGCCCTAAAATCATTCTGAATCTACAATTAAAAGCTTCCAAGTGTTAGAGACCAGAATAAAGAACCTTAAACTAGTTTGATACGAGATTTAGAGTGTACCCATTAAATCTCACCCAAAATGACCCGAAACCTCGTTGGTTGGTGTCCAAACTCACTTAATCCTAAGCCACGAGAACGTGGATATTTCAAATCTAATGTTTAAATTCAATGGGTAAGCATTGAAAGTCACCGAATAAGGGGAAAACACTACTGTTGGGGTGCCTAAGCGGGTAGCTGCTTCACGGTTGTCAGAGATCGTGGCGTCGTGGGTTGGTCTCCATAAATGTATTTAATGTTGGTTACCTCTAATTTCGACTTTCGACCGACGTTGAAGATGACCAACATTGAACACTTTTAATAACACAATCTTCGATGTCGGTCCGGGATCAATAATATTAGAGGAGTTTCCATGTTATTAAATATCTATTTTTGTGACACAATAAGCGCCATTATTTTTTCTTCTATTTCTTCTTCTTCTTCTTCTTTTTTTTTTTTTTTTTAGTAAATCAAACAACCATGAATCACATAATAACATCCTTTAGCTACAATGTAATCAAACCATGCAATGTGAGGAGAAAACAATAAAGGTGAAATTCATGCACCACCAGTGTGGCTCACATGGGAAAAGGAGACATCACCCAACTCATGCACAAGAAAATTGGACTCCTTCACGAAGAAAGAATAAGTCTTATAGATAGGTTCGTGGAGAAGATGAAGCACCACTAAACTGTCAGGTCCAACTTCAATATTACACACATTAATAGTACACCAGTTGATGAGACCTTCACAAACAGTAATAACTTCAAGAACCATGCACGCCCTCACAATATCTAAATGTACAAACACGTCCAAATAATCTCAAAGCACCCAACCAATTTCACCTACGCCAAACAGGGTTTCTAGTACAACATCACTGTTTAATTTCCACCCATTAAACAGAGGTGGAGACCTACCCCCATTGACACACAAAGCAATAACATTTAGTTTTACAACAATCACTCTACCATGCAAATCATAATAAACAAAATTTGTGTCCGTAATGGTATTTTACAATCGAAGCACTAATATTGTCTGCATCAATTGAGACATTCTAAAACAACAACTTATTCCTAACCTTTACAGATTTGCGACACAATAATCATGATCCAAATGATCTCATCTTAAACATTTTCCAAAATGATCTTGTTTTCAACAATTTTTTAAATAGAGAATTTGATTGAAAACGTGAAAAATCAACATGAAAATATGCATCTATTAATAAATGAACGCAACTTATGAAATTAAACCTTTAACGAAAGGGTCACATACCATTTATTCCAAACAACATATTAGACAAAAGTAGAATCTATAAATTTATTTTTTAAAATCAAAGGTTTACCAACTAAACCTAATAATTTATATATCATATGCCAAGTGTATTCTCTTAAATGTTGAAAGGAGTGTACTTCTCAACCAACACATGTGTACCTCCATGCTTCTCTAAATATATATAGAAAAAAAAATTCAATAATGAGTTCTCAGATATTTTTTGTTTAATTTTTATATGATGGAAAAGTGATTTTTTTATGACACAATACTAATTATCCAAATAATATTAAATATTGTAAATATACAATGGTCCAATTACTGGTGAAATTCAAACATCAAATTATGCCTATTTGATTAAAAAAAGAAGAAGAAAAACTAAATAGAGAATGGGACTATTTTGCTATATTTATTTACACAATCAAAAAGTTAGAAAGTCTTGCTTGCAATTTTTCTGAGTATTTTACCACACATCACTGGTTCTCTGAATTTAAATTCAACGAGTGAAAATTAATATTAAAAAAAATGATATTATAGATTATGCATGTTAAATTATCAATCAGCACAAAAGTTTAAGTTGGGTTACGATAAATTTAAGGAAAATTTACACTTTTAGTTCCAATTTTGAAGAAGATGTGTGTGTTTTTGTCTCTATTCTCAGTCATCTGGCTGAATATTTTGTCAAATTTGTGATAGATCCAGTCATGGTGCATTAGATTGTTATAATGGCATGAACTTTTCTTGGCAAGGACGTCACCTTCTACCACAACTGGCAGCTATGACAGTTAATAACAAGTCTACTCAAAATCCTTCATCGTCTAATAATATTTTGTTATCTGATAGAGAATGCAATGATCACTAGGCAGATACTTTGGCCAACCTGAACTTATTAACCACTGATTATAATGGCGAGAACATAGGTAACGACCAACCCTTACTACTACTCACAATGGCATCGGTACACTTTCGGCCACCCCTTCTCGCTCGGTGTATGTTATCCAATAATCGATCTCTTTGTTTTCGAAATAAAATTAAGGTAGTATTTGGGTTTTATTATAAATTTGATTGATGAATAAAAGCACCCATTTATAATAGGGTGAGAATAAGAGATTGCAACAAGAATTCTTAGGAGAAGATATGATTTGAATATACAAGATCTGAAACAAATTTTGTGAACATCCGATATAGTATCGAAACAAAGTAGGTAAATCTAAAACTCGAGACCCAAAAGCATGTATTCTTCAAAATATTTAGACCTAAAAATTTAATTTTTCTTAAATTTAACTATACTAATATTTTAACATTATTTATACTCTCTAAAATTATTCATGCTCGCTAAATTATAATCAACGTTTAAGTGCCAATTAAAACGACATCGATAGAATGTTGATGTGGACAAATATTTCTAAAATTTACAAAAAGAAAAACAAGAAAATATTCCAACTAATAAATATATATTTTACGTGTTTATTTATATTAGAAACATTTTCTCGTGTATTTTTCATATTTTATGAAAATTTTACGAAAGGATGGAAATTTCACTAGACTTGATCTCATTTTAACATTGAACCTATAGAAATATAGAAATATTCATATAAATGTCGAGATATCAACACAAATTTAATACTATATAGTGATAATTCAAACCAATTATAAAATGAGTTTTCTTTTTTTGAAAGAAAATTTAATTAACTCAAAAAATTTTGTATTGGGAACGAGTTTAAACATCTGATGTTCAACGTCTTAATCAAGGTAAGTTGAAGTGAGGTAGCGTGATTTTTTATATTAATTAGAATTTGACATTCCAAATTCCTAATTTAAATTAACTAATTGTGCATTATTGTTAATAATTGTCATTAATTTAATGTATAGCAAATGATAATGATGTGTTATGTCCTTTTCGTTGAGGTTTTGAAAACCAACAAATGGGGACTCCACGTTTCTCATTTTTGACTTTTACATTTAAAAAAAATTGTTTTTTTATTTTTATTTTTATTATGTGTGTTTTATTTTATTACCTCTAATTTTCTTATCTTTTAAATGCATGGAAGAAAGCCGGGTTTTGATAACCATTTCGTTTTTTTATTTTTGCTTTTGAAAATTAAGTTTATTTCTTTTTTTATGTTTTACGATGATTTTCATCTATCTTAAATACAATCGTTGAATTCTTAGTCGAATTCCAAAAACAAAAACAACTTTTTGAAAGCTATTTTTTTTTTTTTTTCAAATTTTGGCATGGTTTTTTTAAACCATTGATACAATAGCGATAAGGAAGGAAGAAAGTTGAAAATAGAAGTAGTGTTTATATGATTAATTTTCAAAAAAAAAAAAACAAAACAAATAAGTTATTAAACGAGGTCTAAGTAATTCTGGGGTGTGTATGTGTGTCTGGTGGTTCTATACTACTATGATTTTTTTAACATTGCTAAAATTAGGAAATTTCATATTATAGGTAAATTACTATTATAACCATCCAATACTTCAATCTGTATTATCTTTTTAAAAAAAGAAAATTAGAATGGATGACAAATTAAGAATAACATATTTAAAGTACGCACATCATTTTTTTTTCATTTTGCAAATGTGATACCTTTTAGTGTATGAAGTGTATCAAGTAAATCAAGAATATATCAGTAGCGTATCGTGTGTATCATGGATTTATAAAATATGTATCAGTTGTATCAAGTGTATTTGTATTTTTTAAACAATTCATTCGGTTGAGTTTGTTTTTTTTTTTTTTTTGGTATGAAATTAATGTTGTTATAACTTTAAAACAAATGAAAAAAAAATCCAAGAATGCAATTGATGGTGTAAAAACAAAATTTGGAAGAAAAGAAAGTTAAATGTGTAGAAACAAAAACTGAAAAAAAACGAACAATAAAACAGCTGAAAATATTTTAAATAATAAAATAGCTGAAAATATGTAAAAAATATAACAAAATTTTAGATTCTATCAATAATAAACACTGATACTATCTGGAATTTTGCTACATTTTCTAAATATTTTGATTCATTTTTGTTGAAAATACCCCTTATTTTATTTTATTTTTTATTTCAAAATAATAAAATTACAAAAGTATAACAAATATTTGAGCGTAATTGTTTTAAATGGTAAAACTGCTGAAAATTTTTACAAATGTCGTAAAAATTTAATAGTTTATTACTGTCTCAGTGATATTTTATTATATTTATAAATATTTTGGTTTATTTAACTCTATTTGAAAATAACCCTATTCGATGGTTTTGCAATTTTTGCACCGGAAAAGAAAATTTAATATGGAAATAATGTGTTTGTATGTTTCCATAACGAAAACATTTCTCTCTTCAAAATTAATAATAAAAATCAATAATAGCTAATTATGATAAATGTATTTTAGTAAGATAAAAATAAGAGAAAATGGTGAAAACTCATGAACAAAAATAATAAATGACGTTTTCAGATTCACTAAATTGCATATATGCGTTCGAAAGAAAATAGAGATTCTATTTATGAAACTGTTTTTAAATTATGTGATTCAAACCGTGTAAATTTTGTAAAACAATTTTTTTTATATTTTCATTGTATTAAGAATTTGAAGTTTACATTTTAAAAATTAGAATTATATTAAATTCATATAAAAACATTTAGAAATACAATATGTCATGTTATACACTTAATTTATTTTTTTTAATATAACTAAAATGTATTATGCAATGTATTGTAAATTATATAATAATATAGAATAATAATTATATAATTTTTTAGGTTAAATTAAAATTTTGGTCCCTATGATTTTAAAATGATAGAATTTAGTTTCTATGCTTTATAACTAGAATTTAGTTCTTTTAGTTTGATAAAAATATAGAAAATAGTCTCGCTCGTAGGAACTATTTATAAAGGTTGTTAAATCATAAGGACTAGTTTTTAAAAATAAATTATATTCATAAATAAATTGTATTTATCAAACTATAGACTAAACTCTAACTTTCTCAAAACAATAGAGACTAAAATTGTAAATTAACAATTCTTTAAAAAATATAAATTATATTCATAAATAAATCAATAATAGTTTATTGCCAACTAAATCTTAGTGGACAAGTAAGACTAGTTTTATGATTTATAAATATACAGTATGAAACACATTTAAATGTTTTTTTTTAAAACTAGAATCTAATTTTCGAATTTGACGTCAAACACATATCTGAAAACATAAAATACAACTTGATTTTTGTTGAATCCTTTATTTTTTAATTTTTTGTTTTTAAATTCTCTACTAAATAGGCCTAAATTTATTCAGACATTTTCTTAAAAAAATATATCCTAAAAATTGAGTTCATTTGACACTATTTCTAATAATATATATATAGTCTTGTACGGCACAATAATCAATTTTGTCTTAATATATTGATTAAGAATCCTAACAAATAATGCATAAAATTGTCCTATAAATTAATAAGTTTGACTTTAGGAATATTTCTAGTGAATAAAATATCATTTTAATCTGATTGTTAAATTAAAAATTTTAAAAATCAACTTTACAAGTGAATTTATATGTATATTCTAGTGGAGATGGGAAGATGGTGTCCTCTTTATTTATCACATCACTATAGTATTTAAAAATCTAAGCACATTAAATTAAATACTTGAGATGTGAAAATCAAATTTCTAACCTCGAGATGGATAATACAAACATTATGTCAAATCAATTGAGCCAGACTCATTTTGGTTATTAGTTAAAATATTATAAAATTAAATTTTTTAACAAAAAACACATAAAATATATAAATTAATATTAAATAAATAAGTCATTGCTCTAGTTAGTATAACATTAAAGTTACTAAACTATTATGTTATGTTATGAACTATAGGAAAGCACCAAATTGAGCTTCACTCAACAGTAATGACATGTACTATCTTTTTAGAAGTTAGAAGTTCGATCATCTACCCTGTTGTTGTTATACTAGAAAAATCTTAATATTTTCATGAGTTCGACATCAACGTAGGAGATTAATATTGGATGTTTCCATTTAAAAAATTCATTTTATTTAATTGTAAAAATGTTTATTTATCAATTTAAATGATTTGCTTTTTTTATTATTATTCCAAAAATGTCCATCAATATTGATATTTCTTTAAAATCAAAATCTTGACATTTTAAACCTATTATATAATGTTTTTATAATTAGAGAAATTATTTCAAATGATAAACCTGCTGAAAATTTCATAATCTATCATTGATAGATACTGATTTACTGATAGAAGTCTATCAATATCTATCATTGTAAATACTGACAAATTATAAAATTTTGTTATATTTGTAATATCCTAGTTCTATATTTGAAAATGGTCATTAAATTTAAAATTTATTATGACTAATCCGTAAAAGTGTAACCATCTAAAATTTGAGTACTAAAAATAATAGTTAAAATATCATTTCAATCCTCGTATTTTCTAGTTTATTCAATTTTAGTCACTATATTTTCATTTGTCCAATTTTAGTCTTCATACTTTCAATAAAAATTAAATTTAGTCTCTCAAAGTTATTTTTACCGAAATTGATTAAATAATAATTTTATCGTTAATAAAAAAAATAAAACATGTGAATATGTTTTCAAAATTTATAACAAAAATGGTCTACGGTAACAATTTCTTTTATAAAATAACAAATAACTAGTTTTGTAGACCAATTTTAAAATTGAGAGAGAATACATCGATTAAAATGAGATAATCGAAAGTATATTAAGACAAAATTGAACAGACATCAAAGTCACATCGGGACCAAAAAAATATAGTAAACACAAATTATTGGGAAAACGAATAATTAAAGAATATTTAATTGAATTATTGAGGAAAATTAAAATAAGCATATAATTTTTGCAAATTCGTGCAAAGTACCTCGAATCCTAGAATCAAATTAGCATCATCATCATTTAATAATCAATTAAATAATTAATTTGTTTGTTAATTCCTAGGTGTAGCAAAATAATTTTCGAATAAAACTGCAAAAATACTCAACACATGAAGGAAAGGTCGTCCTATGTATATCAGCAAACCCTTTTAGTCAAAAGGGTTATTATTATTTATTTTTTAAAATTAATAAATATCTTAATTAGATCGAGTAATTGTCACGTATCTACAAAATTAAATGATATAGTTGACTTTAAATTTCATTGGAAGAACATATAATATATGATAATACCAAAGTAATAATTGCAACTAAAAAAATCATAAAAATTACCAATTTACATCAATTTACATTATAAATATGAAAGCCAAAACAACACAAAGGAAGGTCACACACAAGGCAGTGAAGGAAGATGGTAGAGGAAAAAGTAGGGGAAGAGGGCAACAAGAACTTGAGAGGAAGAAAGTCTTCATGGGCAACCCTCCGCCGTGTCGACTCGCTCAATCTCGAGGCCGGTCGGGTCCCTGCCACTGCTGCTCATCGACTCCCCAATGTATGGAATCTATCTAACGTATTAAATCATCGATAAAATATTAAGTTTATGGTTTAAATACTTTTTGTGAAATCCATCATCTTCGTATGTGTTTGAGAAAACACGTAGTTAATTTTACTCAAAATCAATTTAGTTATTTGTTATACACTTTTAAATGTAACTTTCACTGTATTAAAATTGATTTTCTTGAATTAAAGTATCTTTTTTAAGTGATTTTAAATTAAGAAAATTGATTATTTTAAATCACTCTCTCAAAATGACATAATTTTTATTTATTTATAGAAGAATTATTGTAAATGACAAATCTGTTAGAAAATATTTACAAAATATAGTAAAATTTCAGATTTTATCGATGTCTATCAATGATAGATCTGATTCTATTAATGTCTATCAGTGATAGATCTGAAATTTTGCGACATTTCATAAATAATTTGATTCATTTTACTACATTTGAAAATGCTTCAAAACATTTACGCTTGAGAAATTTTTTAAGAAAGAAAAAAAAAATAACGTTGTATCTGAAAAGGTTTTGTGTTTTCTGAGTTGAATTTGTATTACAATCTTACAAATAGAGACCAACGTTATAATCGCATTTTTTAAAAGTATATTGGGCAAAAGAAATTTAAACAAAAATTAAACATACTAAACAAAAAAAAAAAAAAAAACCAAAGTTGAAATACCGAGCTAGTATCAAAAGAGAATCTATGTTCAAACTCTTATAATATACATTAATTTATCAATATTAATAACGTACCACTTATTAAATCTTCTACAAGATTTCAAACGTAGAGTTAAGAGTAATGATAAAAGATTAAATTCACAATAATTAACCTAATTATCATATCAAAACTATTTGAAAGCCCTCATTATATATCATCACATCTCAAACACAAACTATTATAACTCATTAACTATAATAACCAAACTCAATGCTCCAGACAACTTCTAAAAAAATGAGATTAATTATTAGATTCATAGTAACTTATTAGCTTAAGCTTTTTTTTATATGTGTTATCAGGTAAACTGGCAACGAACATTGAGTTTGGCGTTTCAAAGCATGGGAGTGGTGTACGGCGACATCGGGACGTCGCCGTTGTACGTGTATGCGAGCACGTTTAGCAATGGGACTATCGAGAACACGAACGACGTGATCGGAGTTCTATCGCTCATAATCTACACCATAGCATTGATTCCATTGTTGAAGTATGTGTTCATTGTGCTTTGGGCAAATGACAATGGGGATGGTGGAACATTTGCCCTTTACTCATTGTTGTGCCGCTATGTGAAAGTAGGGTTGATTCCAAATGAACAGCCAGAGGATAAAGAACTCTCTAATTATCAGCTTGTTGTGCCTTCTAATTTGAAAAGGTCTCAAAAGGTGAAGGAGAAGCTTGAGAATAGTATGTCTGCAAAAATTGCCCTTTTTCTCGTCACTATTGCTGGAACTTCCATGGTTATTGGAGATGGAGTTCTCACTCCCTCTATTTCGGGTAATTTGGATCTCTAATGATCTCTTTGTTGATGTCCGTAAATTGAAGTGTTTGATATCGATACTAATGATTATTTTCACGGTAAAAATAACTTTATTATTTTAAGTACAAGTTTCAAAAGAATTATGGTTTCACTTTTTGTTTTAAAAAATTATATAACCTCTCTCATATTATACTGAACTTCGATCTTCTCTCTCCCTCGTTTACATCTCTTTCATCAATAAAAGTGTTATAGGTGTGTCAATCTAGTAAAGATCTTTGGATCCACTTCCGGATCCCTTGACCTCGTCTTGTATATTGTTAAACATTTTTTTTATCTGTGCAGTGCTCTCAGCGGTGAGTGGAATCAGTTCACTAGGAACAGGTACGGTTGAATTTTTTTTTAATTGGAAATTTAGAATATTCCTATAAGTAAATTGTCACTTATTGTTTTAATCAAACCCAATAATATAAATAAGATGTAGACCACTTTTTTTTATTATTTTTTCCAAGATTACATGTAATTCAAACCGACAAAACACTACGTATTTCTTTATTCCCCTTCAACCTTTAAAAAGTTCCTACTTTGGTCCTTACTATTTAGTTTATGTCTAACTCTTTAACAAAAAGGTTAGATGACTTGTAGTTTTAGATGCTTAGATTGTTAAATAAGTTGGTTAGCTAAAACAAATCTACGATTTTAAGGGACGATTTTTCTACAAAACTCAAAAGTAATGTTTGTTCAATGTTTTGGCTGTTCACTATTTTGACACGTTGGTTGTTAACATTTTACTTCGTATTTATCTTACTCAACACGTGATCTAGAGCCTAAAAATGCACGTTCCCTTAGATTTCTATGTTAAAACGTTAACAAAATCTTAGCAGTAAGGATTAAAAATAAGCACTAGTTTTTTAAAAGTTCAAAAACTAAAATAAATATTATTAAAAGTTTGAAAGACTAAAACGAACCTTTATAATTATTGTATTTATTATTATTATTAATAATCAATATTATTATTAATAATAAGTGCAAAAGTTGAGTACAAAACATAGGAGGTGAGTGCATGATACTAAATTTCAATTTCCATTTTTTTAATAATAAAAAAGAAAAAGAAAAAGAAAAGTTGACTAAAATCCTAGAAGTTGTCCTCAATTAATTAATTGGAATGAAACAAAAAAAAAAAAAAACATGTAGTTGGTGTTTGTAGAATAAGGTATGGGTGGAAGTTTTGTTAAAATAATATAAAAATGTCTCTTATAATTAAATGAAAGGTACTATACATCTATATAATAATTACAACTATAAACTATGTATGCAAGTTTTGTTAAAATAATTAATACTCATATGTTGTTATACTCTAGGATTTCAATAATGCTTCATACTATAGGTTATAACTTGAACTCAAATAATAAGTAAATAATATACGAGTTTATAATTTAATTTATTAGGAAGAACAACAAGAAATTAGTTCGATTGACACTTGTATATGTTTTTAGAACCATGAGATTTTAGGTTTAAATTCCCCGTCCCAACTTGTACTAAAAAACGAGAGTTTTATTGGATAGCTGAATTAAATTACGACTTTTTTTAAATTTGTTGAGTATAAAAAAATTATCTCAATATGAGCCTTAATTTTTTAGAATATATTTGAGGAGGAATCGAACTAAACTAGCTTATGCCATTTGAGCTAACATAATTTTTTTACTACTAAACTTGAAAATTTTGCATAATTTTTTAACAGGTCTAAATCCTATTTTGGTCCTTGAACTTTTAACATTGTTCTAGTTTGGTCCTCAAACTTTTAAAAACGTTTCTTTTAGTTACTGAACTTTGAAAAAAATGTTTATTTTGATCCCTACCGTTAAATTTTAGTTAATTTTTCAAGAGAATAGTGAGCGACTAAAGCAAAATGTAAATTAGAGAGTATCCCTATCTCCACATATATTTTTTTCTATTTTAAAAAATATTAGCTTTCTTTTTATGTCCTTTTTCAAAAATCCTTTTTTTTTTCTAAATTGGAATGTTCAAGCAAAGGAGATGAAAATAAAGTAGAATCAAAATATAATAGAATCAAATAAATACAACCCATATCGAAAATAAACTAAAAAAACATTACCTCAATTAATGGAATAATTGGATTCATAAAATAAATTAGGAGGAAGAGAAAAAGAAAGTGCCTTGATGAATCAAAAAGAAAAAAAAAAAAAACACTCTTGAAATTGCTTTTGATCACAGAAATCGAAACCTTAAATTCTTTTAGGATCGGATAACACATTTGGTAGTCTATTAATCTAAAAATAAAATCTACCTCGTGATTTTGTTAAAAAAAATTAACATAAGTTTAATATTATGGACCATAATGGGCACTCTTTAAACTAAAATGTACGTTTTTTAAAGTTTAAGGACCAAAATGGAACAACGATCAAATTTAAAGTGCCAAAGTAGGATTTAAACGTAGAATAAATTAGCAAGATTTTTTTGGTTATTTATCAATTTAATTATTATAATGATTCTTTAGTCTAATCATCTAAAAGTTTAGGGACTAAACAAACCGTTTTTTTTTTTTTTTAAAAAGAACCAAAATAGAAAAAGATGCAAAGTTCAAGAGACCAAAATAAAATTTAAACTTTTTTTTAATATATCATCAATTTGAACCGCTAACGTAAACATTTATTGCAATCTACATTGATCTTCCTCTAATTTTTGCTAATTCACGTACTAATTTTAACAAAATAAAACATGTAAAATCCAAAATTCACTAATTTAATGAAAATCAAGGTTTGAACACAAAACTAAATTTATATGCCAACACTTATAAATTAAAAAAAAAATTGTAATTTTGTTTTTGTCTAAACTTATATAATTTCATACTAAATATATGTTATATAAAGGAAAATTATTGTAAATGAAAAAACTGTTGAAAATATTTATAAAATATAGCAAAATTTCAGTGTCTATTAGTGATAGATCTGAAATTTTGGTATATTTTATATATATTTTAGTTTATTTTGTTATATTCGAACTATTCTTGGTATAAATTATTGCATAGTTTTTTTTTTTCCATAATTTTTCAATACTATGGTAAACAAAATGGAGAGAAAATGGATTTAATCTTAAAAAACTGAGAGGAAAAAAAAAACCCTAAAGGATAACCAAATATGACCTAAATTAATGATTATAAAACAAAAACAAAAAAAAAAAGTGTATGTTTGGATTTATTAAAAAATGAAAATAAAATATAATGTATATATATGTGGTGATTGAATTATATTATAATATTATGATTGATTTAAACAGATGCAGTTGTGGGGATTTCAGTAGCAATTCTTGTAATTCTATTCTGCATTCAAAGATTTGGAACTGACAAAGTGGGATTCTCCTTTGCTCCAATAATATTTACATGGTTTGCATTCATTGGTGGAATTGGCCTTTTCAATTTGTTCAAGCATGACCCTTCTGTTCTTAAAGCTTTTAACCCTAAATATATCTTTGATTATTTCAAAAGAAATGGCAAACAAGCTTGGGTTTCTCTTGGTGGTGTTTTTCTTTGCATCACAGGTCCCTCTCTCTACTTTTCTTTTCTGTTCACTAATTACCTACTCTTGATCAATTCATGTTCATATATATATAAATGTAGGGACTGAGGCCATGTTTGCTGATTTGGGTCACTTCAATGTTAGAGCTATCCAGGTAAATTTGTGGCTATTTGAAGCGTTGAATGAGGTTTTATAGTATAGTATTGGAATGTGTTTGTAATATAGTATGAGTGAAATTTTGCAGATTAGTTTCTCTTCTATTGTATTCCCTGCTTTATTAGCAGCTTACAGTGGGCAAGCTGCATATCTAAGAAAATTCCCAGACCATGTTCGCAATACTTTCTACGACTCCATTCCAGGTATAACACCATGTTGACAAGTATATTCTTAGTATTTTTAATATTCTATTGTCGTTCTAATGACGAGTTGCATATGGGCGCAGATCCTTTGTACTGGCCAACATTCGTAGTTGCAGTAGCAGCTTCAATCATAGCAAGTCAAGCAATGATCTCAGGAGCATTTGCCATAATATCACAATCTTTATCTCTAGGTTGCTTCCCAAGAGTAAAAGTAATCCACACTTCACCCAAATATGAAGGCCAAGTTTACATCCCAGAAATCAATTATCTTCTAATGTTAGCATGTGTCATCGTAACCGTTACCTTCAAAACCACGGATAACATCGGTCATGCCTATGGCATTGCCGTTGTCACCGTCATGATCATAACCACCGCCATGGTTTCTCTCATCATGGTCGTCATTTGGAAGACCAGTATTTGGTTGATTATTTTATTCGTTCTCGTCTTTGGCTCTATCGAACTTCTCTATTCCTCGTCGGTTCTTTACAAGTTCACTCAAGGCGGGTTTCTTCCTCTTGTTCTTGCATTTTTTCTCATGGCTATCATGGTTGTGTGGCATTATGTTCATAGGGAAAGATACATTTTTGAACTTAAAAATAAGGTTTCTAGTGGGTACATAACTGAGTTAGCTAATAATCCTGATGTTAACCGAATCCCTGGAATTGGCCTTCTTTACTCCGAGCTGGTTCAAGGTATTCCTCCCATTTTCCCTCACTTTATTTCTAGTATTCCTTCGGTTCACTCTGTTATCGTCTTCGTCTCCATCAAGTCCATTCCAATCAGCAAAGTTGCACCTGATGAACGGTTTTTGTTTCGCCAAGTGGAGCCAAGGGAGTACCGTATGTTTCGATGTGTCGTCAGGTATGTTCTACTAAATCACTAATCGACTCAAAAACCAGTTGCATATTCATATAGGATTTAGGTTTAGTCATTAGCATCATTATGTAATAGAGGTCTAAACACACTGCTACCTGCTTCAATTCTCTATATATATAATCTCTTCACTTTCATATTTATGAGTTTAGTAGTTCTTAATAGGACTTTTTTTAAAAAATTTAATTATATCTGGTCTAATAGATTTTTACTATATAATAAAAAAATTTATACATCGATTAATTAAATAGTATCTTTTAATTTTAATTATGTATAATAACACATTATAAAAAAGTTTGGAGATATAGCAAAATTTGGATTAGCATTTGGAATCTCTGTTAGTAAGGGAGAGTCTATCATTGATAGATTTTATTATACTTATAATTATTTAAAAACGTTGTTATACACTTAATTATTAGTCTAAAATGTGCTACACATTTGTAATTTACCTCAGCTATTTATCCTAATCTTTTTTTATTCATAAAATTTGAACCAGATATGGATATAAAGACATAGTAACTGGATCTGATGAGTTTGAGCGGCAGTTGGTGGAGAGGTTGAAAGAGTTCATACGCCAAGAACATATAATGCTAGAAGGTGTACCAATAGACCCGCCAGTTTCAGCAGCAACAGTGCATGTCGAAGGTGAAACGGTATCCGCCGAAGCAGTCAACCATTCGTCTCGACGCTCGTCAGGCTCCATTCAGCCAGTCAGTGCTTCGAAATCGAGGGGGTCGTCGAACGGAACGCCTGATCGTCAAGTACTAGGAGTTGCTGCAGTGGAGGAAGAGATGGCATTTATAGAGAAAGCGATGAAAAATGGAGTGGTTTATTTGTTGGGAGAAGCAGAAGTAGTGGCTGAACCAAAATCTTCATTGTTTAAGAAAATGGTGGTTAATTATGCTTATAGTTTCTTGAGGAAGAACTTTAGGCAAGGGGAGAAGGTTCTTGAGATTCCACGTACTAGGCTTTTAAGGGTTGGAATGACTTATGAAATATGATCCCCCCAAGAAACAACATATAAGTGTTTGTTTGTTGTATTAATCAAGATTGTAATTTTGAAGTTGTACCAAGTGTGTCAAACTGAACTTGGGTTAAATGGTGTTGGCATGACTTCCGTTTCTAGTTGTCCGAGTTTCAATCCTTCACTCGTTGTAGTATTGAAGAAAAGTTATACCAAATGTGTGTACACTCTAGAAGAAGCTTTTCATTGTTGGTGTGGTTCGAGTGTTCGAATAAGCTTCTTCTATAAAAGAAAAATTATTATTAAATGAGATCTGACACGATGTGAATGTCGGCTTTTATTAGTCCAAGAAATTTGTGTTCTCATTTATAACAATTTGATATATAGAATTGAAATATAGTATTCCTTTTGATCATTTCTCTTTTATATATGTTTAATATAGTGAAAGCATATAACTTATGTTTGGTGATTCTTATAAGGTTTTTTTTAATACAACAACTAATGAGATCATTTAGAGATCGAACATTCAATCGGTAAAGAGAAATTGTTAGAAGTTTGAACAAAATCCCACATTGATTAGGGAGGGGAATGATCATGTGTATATAAGTGTGGACAACTATCTCTATTGGTATGTGACCTTTTGGTTTGAAACAAAAAACAAAGCTACAACATGAGGAAGAAGAAAAAGAAAAAGAATATGATGAGGAAATTTGTGGAGAAAAATATGGAGTTAAAAGTTTTGGTTTCTCTTTGGTTTTCCATTTTATTTAACTTTATTCTTGCAGAAAAATGTAGTTGATTAATTGTTGTTCTTGTTCATTACCAAACAAAACAAAAAATTCAAAGGAAGAAAAACTTCTAAAAAATTGCAATCCATATTTTATTCAAATAAAGATGGGTTGAATAATTGAAAATAAAATTAGTAATCATAAAAAGTTAAAAACAGATTATGAGAGTTCAACAAATAACATCGAATGCCTTTAACATATGAACTTAACTATGCACCCCAAACGCAGAAATATGAACTCTTCACACATATATAAACTCTCTGCACATATGAACTTAATACATTTTATCAACTCAACGCTCCAAACAGCCACAAATGTTAATTTGAAATATCATGACAAAATCAATGAAACAAACAAATTCAACAAAGTTGTGTTTGTTGAACTTCACACATAGGGATTGTCAAAGCCTATAATTAGTTATTATAGACACCGATTATTGTAGTATATAGATTATAATAATATGTGTATTGGGTGCCGACTATTTTAACATGAACTATAATAGTCTGTATTTATGTAGGTTAAAAAAACATTGATTAACATATGGTAATTGATAGCTCAAAACGATGTCGTAATAATAATTTGTATAAGAATTTGAACCACTGGTTTTTTGGTCGAAATTATGATGTCGTAAAGCTCGACCTTGGATAAATTAGTTATTGTAATGTTTTAGGTCTACAAAATGAAAGGAAAATGTAAATATAAAATCCGTTGTAGTCTAGTTGGTTAGGATACTCGGCTCTCACCCGAGAGACCCGGGTTCAAGTCCCGGCAACGGAACTTTTTTCTATTTTATCTTTTTTCTAAAAAGAAATGCTTATTTATAATTTCTGTTTGAATAAGAATTTCAAACTTAAATTCTGGTTTAAATATAAATTAAAATTTCTAATTAGATCTCTATGATTTGCACAAAATTCTAATCGAACTTTTATGATTTTACATGTTTTATCGACGGTTTATAAACGTCAAGTATAATATTTTATTTGACAGTTTTTTACCATCAAATAATTCAGTATCAAGAATAAGAGATTTCCTAAGTTTGGCAAACATCATCAATAACAATGGAATAATAGGTCCCATTATTTTTAATTCTCATTCTCTAATTACGATTTCATGTAGATAATGTGCCCTTATACCATTAAACTTTAGGGGATGTATATATCAATTAAAATTATCAATTAATAATTGTATTAATTTAAATACTGATTTTTCATATGTGTATCAATTTATACCATTTGATGCGTTCGATTTAGAAAACATTATGTTTCATGCATATAATTTTATCAATTAAAACCCTAAAATTTCACAAACAACGTCGCGGACTCTCAGGTTGGATAAATCTTTGAAAATCCTCCACGTATCAATTTTACTTGTTCATTTTGGTAATCTTGCATTTTGAAAAAGCCTACACGTGTGCATAAATTGATGTATTAATGTTTCTCTAAACTCTAAAGGTAATATTAATGAAGTGTATTTATTAATTCACTCACGACGATTTAAGAGTTTATCAATTGAAATTATTATAAGCATCACACAATATTTTTTAACGAAATTAAGCAATGCGTAAATTTATATATTTTTTAAAAAAATCAAGGTTTAAAAGATTATGGAAAAGAAAAATTATTATTATACAAATTGAAATTGAATTGTTAATCTAAATTCAATATCCCACGATAATAATATAAATTTTTATATATTGACATTTTTTTTTTTGAAGTTACATCCTGGTTTTTGCTTTTTTTTTTTAAAAAAAAAAAAGATCGAAAAAATTGAACTAACTCAATTCATGGTTAGGGTTTGATTTATTATTCAATAAAGGTTGTTTGGGTTTAAGAAATTTACGGCTCAAACAATTGATTTTAGTCTAAAAAAATATTTCCATTCAAACCAATCCAATTCACAAATACTTTTAGGAGTAGTTCTTAGTTAAAAAAATAAATAAAGAGTTTTTTTTAAGGTGTTGTACTAAAACGTGGAATTGATGATTGAACATTTAACTTCGAGATTGGTTGTTAATACAGTTAATACAAATACTATATCAGTTGAGTTACGTTTATAATAACATTGAAAGATAGTATTTAGATGGAACAGAAAAGTGATATTTTGATTTGTAGAAAGACTATTTAGAGAGAAAAATAACATAAAGAAAATTAGAAACTTGAGGTTTGAAAGAGACTAGGTTGTTCTCATGAATTTCCGCGTCTGCTTGGGATAATTAGATAGTTTACCGAGTTAGGAGATGTGTCTGGTTTCATGTTTGGCTAGGATGGGCCTCAGCTTGGCCAAGGTGGAGGTTAGCCTCTTTTTCTTGGCCCATTTGATCCTAGAACAATGCTTTGGGTCGGGGCATATGTGGGATATATGCTCCATTAGCTATTTCACTAAGATCAACCTCAATCTTGACCTCGAGGTCGAGTTCGACCACACTTGTTTGAGCTTTGACTCAAATTAATCCTCTTCTCTAGGCCCATTTTGGTCCCAATGTGCTACTTTTTGCCTTAAATTTTTTTTTTCTTGAACCTTGATGCTTATATTCTTATTTTCTGCCAATTGTATCTTTCATTCCAAAACCATCTTTAACATAAATAGACTCATATAATGATATTTAAAACTAAGATATATTGTTTTTTTTTTAAATTGTATAATTTCAGAGATTTAAAAAGATTATAATGTTTAAAAAGTGCATGTCAATTACCATTAAGCACCTCCTTCTTCACGTAAAAATTAGTTGGGTATGTCAAGATGAGCACAATTCAACTTAAAAAGTGTCGTACTATCAACTTCGAGATCAGAGAATCGATTATCCCACTCCATACTTTAATCTAATACCTTTGCAAAAAAAAAAAATCTAATACCTTTGCAAAAAAAAAAAAAAAGTAAAAAATAGTTAAGTACCATGTAATATAAATAACTAAGGTGAGAAATGATGAGAAAAGAATATTTATAAAGAAAAGTGAATAAGATATGCAACGGTGCGTGTATTCTTTTATTGAATATACACCGAATAATTTAACAAATAAGAATGCAACTAAACTAGTAAATGAGGAAAGAACTAAGTAAATTAATCAAAGACCTTTCTAGTTTCTTGGCTTGAAATGAAAATAAGTTGTACGACTTAAAATTGCCATAAATAAACAAAATATTCTGCAAATAAATATATAAAATGAGTTTCAATTAATCAAATTCCGTTGTAGTCTAGTTGGTTAGGATACTCGGCTCTCACCCGAGAGACCCGGGTTCAAGTCCCGGCAACGGAA
>JBBPDJ010000021.1:14584280-14596283 GCA_037974625.1 Cucumis cinereus
AAATCCGTTGTAGTCTAGTTGGTTAGGATACTCGGCTCTCACCCGAGAGACCCGGGTTCAAGTCCCGGCAACGGAACCCTTTTTTCTTTTTTTTTTTTTTTTTTTTTTTTTTTTTTTTTTTAACCCATGTAAAATTCAGCAATGATTAAAATGAAATGAAAACGTTACAAAATATTATTAATAAAAAAAAAAGAATTTTTACATGTCACGACTAGATGAATAATTAACACTCTCTTAGTGAGTTAAATTTTTATTATTTTTAATATGTCATTACAAATCCAAATTTTGAGTTTTCCCTTAAGAAAAATTTGTTATGTAAGAAAAATATATGTCAAATTTTAAGACTAAATTCTAATTAAAATGATAAAAAAAAATATATAGTAGGAAAAAGTAGTAAAAGGTTGTAGATTTTTTTTGTTTCAATCCTAATTCGTTATTATGAACCTTCATTTGAGAATTAGGTGCATAAGAGACTAGAGGTAACTCAAAGTCCTATTCACATCCGATCTGTGTCTCAGATGACACAATCAGAAGATTAAAAAATATGAAAAAGTATTTTATCATAAACGTAAGAGAAATTGTTTTACATGACAAAACTACTAAAAATATTTACAAACATAACAAGATTTTACAGTTTATGAGTAGACATCTATTTAACAATATCTATCAACATCGGTTGGGGATAACTTATTATATTTATAAATATTTTATTTACTTGTTTTTTAAAAACCGTAAATATAACTATATAAAATAAAGAAAAATTACATAACCACCCATGAATTATGGAATTCGTTAACTTTGGATTTAAACAATTTTGTCATTTTAGTTTGTGAATAATTACAATTTCATCTCTATCTCTTTAACAACCTCAAATTTTAGTCTATTTGTTTTGTAGGGAGGGGGGAGAAAGATAAAGATGAAAGAAGATAGAGAGGAGATAATTTTTATATTTTTTAATTTTAGAATGCTCCAAAACACTATTTTCCAAAATTACGGCTACCGAAATATTTTTTAATGTCAAAAGTGTCCCGCATTTAATCTCATGTTTGGGTATATAATGTATATACAGCTCACTGGGCGGGGCCGAAATGAATGAACAGTGAGTTGAGTTCATTGAACAAAATTGAAAACTAGAGGGAAAAGGGAAGGAAGTCACTAATGGCGGGGGAATCTGAAGCTACTCCCCATCCTTACATTCCTACCGATCTGAAACTCTCTGGCTATGTTCCTATTTCACTTCCTCTCTCTACTATTCTCGGCGGCTACCTTCTCACCTCTCTCTTCGTCGTTCTCCTCGTCTGGACGCTTTCCGGTATGCTTTTGTCTTTTGCTTCCATTTTTCTTGGATTCTGTTTTTTGTTCTTTAATTTTTGTTTTGTGTGTGTGTTGGAGATGAAGATCTGTTCTAGTTTGTTGTTGCGGTGGATCTTTGTCTACTTGTTAGGAGTTGCATGATGAGTGGATTAATCGGGAGAAAAATTGAATAATTTCTGTTTGGTGTGTGTTCGAGAAGAAGACCGATTGTTTTCGTAATCTGTACTAGTTTGTTATTGTGTTGGATCTTTGTCTAGGAGGTGCATGATGAGTGGATTAATCGGGAACAAAATTGAATGATTTCAATGATTCTACTCTTTTTTGTGTCCTCTGAGGATTTTGTTGCATTTCGTGTCGTTTTGATTGTCTTTGTTGAATCCGAAGGCTGGTGATGAAACCGATGTGAGAATTCAATTCTGTGTTTCGTTCAATTATTGTGTTTTTTTTTTTCTTTTCTTTTTTTTTTCTTTTATAGAGGATCAAGATCCGCTAAACAGGTAGAGATGCTAGATTTTCCTTGCGTTACTACTTATCTGAGTTGTGCTGTTGTCTTTTGGTCTATTTATCCAATATTTGGTCTCTATGAAATTGGTACTTGGACATGGATCTTTTAAGTTTAGGAGAATATTGATGGAGATGTTGTATTTCAGAGACGTTGTTCAATAATTTAGAAAATTCATGATGAAGGGAAAAACTGAGGAGCGTTTCAGTTATATTTAGGAATAATAAGGGGATTTAAAGGATGATGGAAGAAGGGGAATGCAGAAGAAGGTAGAGTGTTGTACAAATATTGGATCCTAACACCATGAATATTGTAGGAAACAATTGATAATGGCCAATAGATTCAAAGATTGTACCAAGGGTTCGAAGTACGGAGAGTCACAATTGCCAACAACAGAAGCAACCAATTATGTTGGTGTAAATTCATTGGAGGAAGAAACAAAGGGAGGTAGATTCTAGAGATTCTAGAGAGTGGTCACGAGAGTTGGGGACCTTATAATTTATTGCTATCGTGATCCCTTTTGACTTTTCCTTCATCTTTAGTTTGTATCCGCTCTTGGAAATGGATTTTTAAAATGGGAGAATGTTGTTGGAAACTTGCAATGCAAAAAAGAAAATTTTGAACGATTTAGCATCCATGAGGGAGAAGATAATTGAGTACCATCTCAGCAACTTTTCAGAAAAATCAAGACGTTTACTGTGATTGCAATATTAGGATCAAAAAAAGAAGTTTGACGTTGGGCAGGAAAGCTCAGCTCTAGGCATTTTTTTTGTTTTTTGTTTTCATAAAAGATAGCATAGAAGCAGTCATCAATCTTTCTGAACTGAAAAACTCTAGTTGGTGTCACGTCCTTCCTTGTTGCAACCTTCTTGGTTCAGATAATACAACATAACTATCATCTTAGCTTATAGTTGAAGAAATTAATCTCCAGCACTTCTGTTGCAAGCTATGGTATGTTTTGCTTTCCTAGTGCTCCTTGTGTTTCTACCAAAACTGAGTTTAGCTCAATGTTAAATGACATGACCTTCCGTTCTAGAAATTGAGGTTCGATCCCTCATCCCGTAGTTGTAGTACTAAAAATATAGTACATCTTGTGATTCTTTTTGGCTTTCCGTGTGTATACTTGCTCTCTCCATCTTTATCTTTATCTTCTTCTTTTTAAATCTGAATTTTGCAATGGAAAAAAGTGTAGTTCTAGAAGTGGTTCTATGCTTGTTGATTTCATCTTCATTTTCCCCTTATAACAGGACGAGTTATCAAAAAGGCAAAGATTGATAGGTTGCTGATGTGCTGGTGGGTATTTACTGGCCTTACCCACATGGTTCTCGAGGGTTACTTTGTTTTCTCTCCAGAATTTTACAAGGACAAGACTTCTTTCTACCTTGCTGAAGTTTGTAAGTTAATTTAATTCACTATTTTATTACCATAACTGTGGCAATTTAAAGGGACTGTATGGGGCTGTATGGAGAATCCTCTAAAATCTTTGCGCACAACTTGTCAGGGAAAGAATACAGCAAGGGAGATTCTCGATACGCAGCTAGGGAGTCCGGAATTGTCAGTATTGAAGGACTGACTTCTGTTTTAGAGGGTCCAGCTTGCATCTTAGCCGCGTAAGAATTTATTATTTGGAATTTAAAAATGCTATACATACAAGGAATCATATTATTGGAAAAAAATTGTCAAAAATAACCCATGTTGTTTTCTCTTTTTTTTTTTTGCAACTAGCACCCTTTTGGAAAAATTGTTGAAATAGTTTTTCTTGGACCTTCCAGCCGAGATTTTCCCTGAGATTTGAATAGAAAGTTAACTTGTGTTAATTGTATATCGATTTTTGGGTGGAATCTTGGCCAAGGCAAAGATCAAGATTGTACCTAATTTTTCTCGAATCACTTAAATCTTTTAAGAATTTGATTCATCATAAACCTTTGGTTCATCTATCTTTCCCAAATGTGTGTTATCTTTTGGAAATGAAGATCATATATTACGGAAAATCTGTTAAAGATTACAACAATCAGATCTTCATTTTAGTCAAGATTTCTCTGAGAAAGCCCAAAATAATTCATCATTTGGAGGTGTGAGTAAAATAAGTCAAATTTGCATTCAAATCTCGACAGGATAAAAACTATTATAACGAATCGTGAAGAAGGGCGCTAGTTGTGAAGGATGAAAACTTTTATAGTCTATTTCTGACAACTTCTCTGAACTATTTTAAGTTATGAAAAAAGTGTTTCTAAGTAATCGAATTAGACCCGAATATAATTTTGTCGGCATGGTCAATTTGCAGGTATGCGATAGCCACGGGAAAGTCGTACAGTTACATACTTCAGTTTGCCATATCATTGGGGCAGCTATATGGGACATTTGTGTACTACATAACAGCTCTGTTAGATGGTGATGATTTCTCTTCAGGTCCGATTTATTACTATTCATACTTCATAGTGGCAAATTCGTTCTGGATTCTTATTCCCTCGCTTATTGCTATACGGTGTTGGAAGAAAATTTGTATTGCAATGAGCATTGAAAGCCAAATGAAATCCAAAGCCCTCTAAGTTCCCAATCATTGATCAAGTGTAGTACACAAAATTCTTGTTGTAATATTATATGCCAAGTAAACAAGACATTGCTGGAGTTTTAACATTTACTTGAAAATTGGGTATGTTATTCTTGGAGTTTTGATTGATTTTATTAGTAGCGGAGATCAAACCTTCAACCTCTAAAGAAGAAAGTTATCCTAATTATCATTGAGTTAAGTTCACTTTTAATAGGTGTCGATTGAATTTACGTTTGACTATTCGAATTTGCTGTAGGCCATATAGTGTTTCTTAAATTTTTTTTATTGTTTTATGCTAGTAGATTTGCTTGGTAGAGCTGTAAAGTTTGAGTGAACTATGATAAATGAAAAGGCATTGTTAAACTATTGGATCTTTCGGAAAGGAATTGCAGTATTTATATGAAATGGATGATTGAAGTAAATGTATGGATGATTGTTAAAGAAAATTTTGAACAACTAAACTTATTTATTAATGAAAGTTTAGGAGTTTAATTGATGCAACTATAAGTTTACACAAGATTTTTTCAAACTAAATTTATTGGAGGGTGTAAATTGATGTATTTACAAAAAAATTATGTTTAAATTGACAAAGTTTATGATTTAAATTTATATAACTTTAAAGTTTGGAGATATAAATTGATATATTTTCTAATTTTTAAAAACTACAATATTTTTTCATTTAAAAAATTAAATTTATGTAAGATGTAATGGTAACATTAGAGCTAGAGAGGTGCATGGGTTTTTTTTTTTTTTTTCTGAAGAAAATATAGGGTTGGCTATCAGTATTCAATTCTAATTGATTTTAATCCCTAAAGAATTTAAAACCAATTTAAGGGCTAACTATTTTTCAATAAATAGATAAAGTAGAGGGAGGAGTGTTTAAGGGGTGGATGAGAGAGAAAGCAATTAAAGTGAAAGAGAGAGATTGTGTAGATAAAAATGGGAAAGAAAACATGTAAAAAGCTACAAGTCTATACTAAATCTGTCAATGATTACCGACACAACTTTTGAATGTGTTTATGTGGTATAGACGATATAGTGATTTTTCGACACATCTCATAAATGTGTTTATGAGGTGTAAATGATATACATTATGTTTTATTTTAAGAATGTGTTTCAATGGTGCCATTGCAGTCCTACATAGTGTAAATATGGTGATCATAGCGTAATGTCAACGAATCTTCTATTGTTTTAATAATGTTGAATGCGTTTAATTGACTTCAATAATAATATCATATTAGATTTTGAACTTTTATCTTGAAGAACATTTTTCTTAAAAAATAATTTATTACGAATTTGAAGGTCCAATTTTTATCACTATGATAAGTTTGAGGGTCTAGATTTAATATTTGTATAAATTTGAAGGCTTATTTGTTATAATCAAAAGTTTATCTGAGGGCATAATTACAACTATCCATATTTGTGGAGGTGTTTTTTACAATTTCCAGAATAAATGAATAAAATAAACATAATTGCACAAAATTCCAAACAAATATATTTCATAGCATGGACGGTCACAACGGACCGGACCGGACCGGACCGGACTCATTTTTCTAAACCAAGAAACTGCGATCTCTTCCCGACTTAAACCTCTAAAACCACAGCCCCTTTCTTCTCCATCTCGAGGAGCTCCAACCCAACAATGGCAGTTCTCAAGCTCATCCTCACTCAATCTCGCCGCCATTGCTTTGCCAAACCTCGTTCTCTTTCAACTCCCCAGTTCCTTCACTTTCGCAGATCACTCTCTTCCTCTCAATCTGATTCAAACCCAGATCCCGATTCTCCCCCTGATCAATCCTCCCCAAGAACCTCTCGTTCCCTTCCCATTCAGCCAGTCTCCTACGCCGTCAAACCCAAGCCACAACCCGATGAGAACCAAGATTCCCCAGAAGCGCTTCAATCTCCACCGCCTCCACGGGTGCCGCCGCCGCCAAGCCCTGAAGGTGGGAGGGTGTGGACTCGTGAGGATATTCGATATATGAAGGATACTCCATCTATAAGTCCTGTTTCTTATCCGGCGCGTGTTGCTCCGCTTCCGGAAGATAGGGGTTCGGCTTCGGGTGGACGAGAAGAGGGTGTGGTGAGTGGGCAAATGGAGGAGGAAAGGAAGAAAATTGAGGCGGAGAACCAATGGAGGAGGAGGGCTTTTAGGGTGGCGGAGGAGGAGAAAGTTACTGCTCCATTTCCAATGCTGATCAAAGTCGAGAAGAAGGAACAGAAAGTTGTTCTTGATTTGACGGACGCTATCCGGCAAGTGAAGGTCAGAGTATAAGATTGTGGTTTTAACTTTTCATGAGAAATTTCTCTAATTCCGGCGTTTTGGGAGAATTGAAAGCTGTAGATTATATAATATTTGTCTACATGATATCTGAAGTTGTAAAATGAACGTGCTTTTTAGTATTCTACTTAAGAAATGGTTATTGACAATCCCATCGTTTAATCTTTGTTTTTTGTTCTTTTTCTTAAAATTCAAGTTCAGGCTGCTGCCAAGGGAAATTTTGATGAGACTGTTGAAGCACATGCAAGGTTGGGGGTTGATGCTAGGAAAATGGTAATGCGTTTATTTATTTTTTTGTACTCAGTGGATTACTCGCTCTCAGTAGGAATTAAGCTTGAATGATTCTGTTACTAGCCTAGAATGAAACTATGGAATTTTAGGAGAGAAAGGAAACCTGGGAATTTCCTTACTCAACTGGTTTATTAGAATGTGATACCCGTTAATGGTTCAGTTTAATCTGACCTTAATAGAGTTCTTAAAGTAGCTTATCAGAGGGCATATATACGAATGATTAGTCTGATTCACTATTTAAATTTGTTAAAAAGTTTAAATGATCTGTTGTTTATTCTGACACTCATTTTATATAACTTCTGAAAGTTATCCACATCCTTGATTTTTAATGAACATGAGATAAAAATGATTCCATCCTTTCACCTGCTGATTCTGTTCTTTCGTTCTTTAGTATTCTACCTACGTAGTTCTTGCAATGTATTTATCTACTACAATGTCGTTTGCACTCATGACTTTCTTCCTCTAAAATGCAGCAAGTTCTGGGTAACATGACTCTGCCCCATTCCATTGGGAAGGTAAGCATGTGAGTTCTGTTTGAATGAGCATGCCACATTGGAACTCAATATATAGTTAATTTGTTCAAAAAATATATATTACCTTTCAGACTGTCAAAGTGGCTTTCTTTGCTGAAGGGGCTGACGCTGAGGAAGCAAGGGCTGCTGGAGCTGATATTGTAGGCGGCGTTGAACTTATAGAGGAAATTGCAAGTAAGAAATGAACTGACCCTATTGGTTTTTCTTTTTATTATTAGGGAAATTTTTATTTCATTCTTGTACTTCCACCTGACTCAATGAGTCAATTTTTTCCTTAAAATTTCAAGTTGTTCAATTTAAATTAAACCCTAATGTTGGATGAGAGGTGGAGTTAGTCCCTTTTAAGGTCTCTCTATATTGTCTAGGATTGTCATGAAAAAATAATAGCTTAAGAAGTTTTGTGGAATGTGCACCCATGTATCGATTCTTCTTCTTGGATAAACCTTCACATAATATAATGTAGTTCAAATTGGCCCAACAAACATGATAAAAAACTTTGAAAAATCAAGTTGGTCGTGTTAGTTAGATGAACTTGAAGTTCAAACTAATTATTGTTTGGGACTTCATTTCTTTAACTTTATGTATGCAGCCAGTCGGAAATTCAATGTTGATAAGTGCTTCTCAACCCCTGAAATGATGAGGCGCATTGGCAAGGTTTATGGAAATTAACTTTTTGTGCATTGTATTGTTCTATGCTGATGGCTATGTACTCAAAGTTTGATGTTATTGGTGTTTAGATTTCCAAGATTTTGAGACAGCGTGGATTGCTACCAGATCCTAAAGTGAGCACACAATCCTCTGTTTGTATGGTGTTTCGTTGCTTATAGATTGAAATAAAATCAGACGTGCTGACATATTGTATAGCTAGGTACTGTGACCAGTGATATAAAACAGGCCTTAAAGAAAGCAAGAGAAGGACACATGCATTTTAAAATGGATTCAACATCTATTGTGCATGTGGGGCTTGGGAAGGTAAAATAACTTTAGTTTGAAGCATATAGCTTAGTTTCATAAGGAATGCAGATGCTGAAGCAGTTTCGGAATGTTCCCATCTAATTAGCACAAACTGTTTCTTGCAGGTGAGTCATTCGGAAGAGTTCTTACGAGAAAATATTGGTGCATTTGTCAATGCTCTTTTGCTTGCAAAGCCTGCCGGCTTGAAAAAAGGCAAGTTGTCCTCTTATTTTTTCCCTTATTTTCCCCTCGATACAGGTTATTCATCATTGAACTTAAGTGCTTCTACTACTTTTATGAAAAATGTTCCTATCAACTGAATGACGGTTCTGCGATAATCATAGCATTTTCTTTGGTTTCTCTGACTGAAATTATCTGTTGTTACCTGCAGCTTCAAAATATGCTGGATATGTAAATTCCTTCCACATATGTAGCACGGTAATTCTTTCAACTATTGTTCTGGCCATTGCAACATCTGAATTTCTTATGAGCATAGTGATACATTGTTGAGTTCAACTAAAATTATTGTGTCAAAATCTCTCAGGGATCTACTAGGATTATGCAATAGTAATTATGCATGAGTTTCTAATTCTAAACTTGATGAACATGGATCATGGAGGTCCGTGGGACAAATATTGTGATTTCATAACGGGCTTTCTTTCATTTCAATTTTAAGATTTTATTTTGATGTTAAGTCTAGATATTTATTGCCACAGGCTGCAAGTTGCTGCAAGTTATCTGCTACTTCCCTTTGTCAAATTCCTAAAACTGCTAAAAAAAGTATGCGTGTCTGTGCTATTTGGATGAATCAGTCACTCAGATGTATGGAATTTTCGTGTTAGAATCTGTGAATGTCTTGCCATGAAACTAAGAAGTTCAACGGCTCCAAAAATTGTCATAGTACTATTTTGCTATCAAGGATATTGAATAATTCATCTGTAGCATACTTATTTAAAATAGTCAAGGGAACTGTCGGCTGTTTTGACAAATGATAAATCTTATAAAATGTCTGAAAGGTTAGTAAAGGATATGAGCCATGAGACAGTTTAAGTTCTAAATATTGACCATAAGACCCCATTCTCTATTTATCCATCCTTTATTTTTGTGGGTGATAGAATGCTAATGAATATTATTCAGCACTGAGGGCATGTTAGTTATCAGCTAAGGAAGGGTTATGGTGAGCATAAAATAGTGAGAGAATAGGAAATTGCTTAATAGTCTAGGCTTTAGTAACATTCCACAAATGAAAAAAAAGGGAGGTCTCAAGTACCTCGAATACTTGGGAAAGTTTTGTTGTAATTCTGATCCTTATAATTCAATACATTTGGAGTTCTATCGGTAGGCTGTTCATAAGTTGATGCATGTCAGTTTTACTTTGCAAATCATTTGTTGAGTACATGTTTATGAACTGAAACGATGGTTGCAGACTTGGTGATACATATCTCTTCTCTTTGAGATTTTACATCCTCTTAGTTGCAACTACTGAATGTCTACTAAATGGTGAAGTAATTCATTATTTTTGTAATGTGCAGATGGGTCCCGGATTCCCCATCACAATACAATCATTATCCAAAGTTGCAGATCAATACAACAGAAAGTACTTAAGTGGTGTGGTCCGCTGAAATCTCTGATATAGGTCTTTTGGTAGCCATTTTTTCATCTTTGATCTCCCTTTTCCCCAATTATAATTTTATTGTTACAAAGCAGGAAGTAGTGTAGATTTGATTGGATTGTGTTCAACCATATATGGAGGACATTCCATGTTTTTTGTGTACTGAAGTAGAATATTGTTAGGTTTTAGTGAATAGCAGTAGAGTCATTTTGATTTTGGCTTTGCTCTGTTTGTTGTATTTACTTCATCTTCTGGGCTCTTGCAATTTGTTTATCACTAAACACTAGCTGTGGTTTTTGTGGTCTTCAGTACTCGTTGTGACATGTGAGACTCATAGCTGCTTGTGGAAAATAAAAGGCAAGTTTTCTTATAAAGATAAAAGTGGGGATTTGAGGGATATCGGATCTCTTCATTTTTCTTTCTCTATTAATTGAATCATTTTGATTAGTTTTCTTTTCTGATCTTACAAATTGAGGTATGTAATACTTTTTTAAAAAATAAATAAATAAATAAATAAATAATTCTAGTCTAGTCTCTTTACTTTTAATTATTTTTAAACCTTGTCCATATTCCATAGAAGTTAAATTTTTATTGAATTGAGTTAAATAATATTAATAATCATAATAATATGTCAATATTATTCAAAATTTTGAGTGAAAATGTGATACTATAAGGTTTTTGGATTTTTTTTTTTTGACGAGCCTCGATTGCCTTTAAATCGATAAAAGCCCTATAAAGTTGGGAGAATGCATTAATGGTAATTTAAAAAGTAGGCTGAATTCGATTGTGTTTGTGGTTTACTTGTATTTTGTAAGCGTAATGAAATATGGAGTTTATAGTTAAATCGGTAATCAACAAACATTATTCGATTGCGAAGTTGAGGATTCCTTAGTCACAGGTTTTGTAACTGCAGATATCATTATCGATTAACCTTGGACAATAACGGTAAGAAAACAAATTACATTTGCAACATGCTTAAGCAAACTTGATCAAGATTACCTTGTAATTGCTTGACATAACCCAATTTGAGTTGGCAGGAATGTGAATAGGAATGTGATATGGTTGTTGGATATGATTTGAACTTTGGTTACAAAGAGATCCTATTCTGCAACAATTAGTACTATGGTTATATTGGATTCAAATAGTTTCCTTCACCTTCAGGTTGAGGATTTCCTTTAGAATTGTGGCCAAGGTTGGGAGGGAAGATTGTGTGATCTGGCTCCCCTATCGATCGATCGGGAGAATCGTTTGTGCATGGGGATTGATACTTACATTATAGGAACTTTGTGGTGACTTGAGCTAACCTCCTTTTGTTTTAGAGGTAATCATTTTCAGACTTTTCAATCGATTATGGAAGCATGATTTTATCAACAGTTGGTGCTATGATATTCCTAGTTTACTAGTGGAGTTAAGACTAGGTACCATTTATTCTTTGATTATTCTTTAAGTCAAGCCATCAAGGGGGACGTTTTCTTGAAGGGATTATGCTCCCAGGGGTTGCGCATTTGAATACATAGCCTATTTGGATTTGTTGCTCTAGTGCGAGTAATCAATCGATGCATAAGGTCTGAAGAGTTGTTTGATGTGCTGTTATCTATCATATTTGGCATTTACGAAACCTTTGTGTCCATGAGCTATTTTTGGTCATCCCCAAGTGGTTAGTCAAGTTGTGCTATCTAAGGTTTTTCTTTGTTATTTGCTGTGACTTGGGGCTTCTATTGAGGCTTCTATTGAGGGGACTCGAGCACTCCTCCTTGGGATCTTTTTCATTGAGTTGTGCTTGCATTTATGTAACATCCCAATTTTATTTTTTTTTAGTTTGGGGTTTAATTTTATTTGGTTTTGGTTGAGAAAAAAAAAGATTTAATGAGAAGAGAGAGAAAATTTGGATTTAAAGAGGAAAAAGAAGGAAGATTTATTTTTGGAAGAAAATGAAAAGAAAAGGGAATAAAATAATATATATTATAT
>JBBPDJ010000021.1:14607010-14630281 GCA_037974625.1 Cucumis cinereus
GTTATATCATGTTTCACACCACTCCCATTTTCTAACAAATAGCTCACCATAAGACCCAAATCATGCTTCCAGTCATATCCAAAACTAGATAAGAATAAAACATAGCAAGATAAAACTCACACCAATACGTCAACAACTTTCACTTCATCTAATGCATACTACTAAATCTGAAAGAGTTTATTTAAAGCTTAGTAATCTTGGCTATAGGAGCGTATATGAATAAACCAAATATGTGGAAACTAACATCCTTCATAATATATTAGTAACAGTAAGTAACCATTATATTCTATAATCTTTATATAAATTGTTTTCCAAAATCTACTTCTTATAGATAAAATATATCCAACGCATTTTAGATATTGTCTAGATCCAAAAGTACACTAGAGCAAAAAGAACAAACTTTCTTATAAAGCATTTACAAGTTCAAATTGTAAGTGAATGTACAAACATGTTTGAAACTCAAATTGAGGTCAATACAATCCTTAAATAAGGCAACTTTCAAGTAGATGCACTTGACATTTAGAAAACTATAGTATTATTTTTAATCATATCATAGCAAAATCTGCACTTTTCCAAATGCATTAAACATATGAAATTAAAGATCAACCAACAATGTTCATCCCAAAGAACTAATTAAACACCAAACAAGTGTTCATCCAAGATTATCAAAATAAACTACATTTAATGTTTCATCAAGTATCACTAAACAATTGAATAAGAAAAATATATAAAACAATTTAACATGAAGAGAAATATGGTAAGAAAAATCAACACAAGTAAAATTAAGATTCAACCTAAACAATTAATTGTTATTTCATTAGCATGTCCATTACGTACAACTCAGAAGAGGTTATAATACGAACAATTGCATATCAACAAAAATAAAAACAAAGATATCAATCAAACCAAATTAAAGAAACAGAAGAGAACAAACCTTGTTTGCATCGAATCTATCGGAGAGGATAAGAGCCTGAGACAAAGGAAAATTAGAAAAAATGAACAAAACTGTTGAAAATAATTGTACTAAGGTTATGTGTATAATCTTTATACCCTAGTTTATTTCCTTTTTTGTCAAATCCCATTATGGCTTATAAATATTTCATCCCTTGTATTTTTCTGACAATAAAAAAAATATACAAAAGACTCATATTGTGGTTTTTAATCCTTAAATTAGGGTTTTCCACGTATACCCCTGTTATTCTTCATTTTTCTTCTTTAATTAATTTTTATAAAAACAAATAAGGGAGGGACAAGATATAAAAACTGAGAGGAGAAAATGGAAATAGGCTGTAAACATCTCAGTAAAAGAGATGTCAATGAACAGACTTAGTTTAGAGTAGAGTATCTTTGAGGGCTAACTAATAAAAGTTGTGAATATGTTGAAATTGGTAGTTACAAGCCGTTGAATGGTTGCTTCATTAGTTGGCTGTTTACTCTCTTCTCTCCCCAGCAATAAAAAATAAGCATTAGATTCATTTTCATGTGTGAAATCTATGAGACACAAGAGAAAAGAGTTTTTACTACATGAGTGTCCTCTTGGAATATTTCTCTTCTTAATAAAAGCTGGTTTCCCCATCTTTCTCAGTGGATGTAGGCTATGTAGAACCACTTGAATTCTCTGTGTAAAATTGTTCTTCCATCATTTTCTTCTTACTCTTCTTTCTTTCTATCCACATTAAAGTTGAATCTTTTCTTCATCTTCACCTGTCTTGTATGAGTTTCTGATTGTATCAATCTCTTGGACAAATTGTTTCTTGCATCCTTGCATATTGTTCTTGTGCTTCATTCAAATCCTAACTGACTTGACTTCCCTCGGCACCTGCATAGGGGAAAAAGTAGTATCAGAGCCTTTCAAACAATCAAGAAACAACTTCTTGAAGTGTCAAGAATGATCGTAGCGAGGTTTGAGATCGTCAAGTTTGATGGCAAGACAGACTTTTGGGTTATGGAAAGCCAAGATTAGAGCAATCTTGGGGCAACAAAAAGCCTTAAAAGGCCCTCAAAGAGCCATCCAAACTCCTGGTCACCAAGACAACAGATGATAAAGAAGCTCATGAATAAGCAACGAATGGAAGTTTGGTTCACAACCTTGCTGACAATGTTCTCAAGCAAGTTATAGAAGAAGAGACTTCGTACATGATTTGGAAAAAGCTGAATGAACTCTATGTTTCAAAGGATCTACAAAAAAAAATGTACATTAGGGAGAAGTTCTTTACATACGGGATGGATTCAACCAAAAGCATCTCTAACAATCTTGATGACTTCAAAAGAATCTCCACTGAATCCATGAATCTTGGCGAGAAACTGGGAGATGAGAATGGAGCCTTTATTCTCTTGAATTCATTACCTAAAAGCTATAAAGAAGTCAAGACAATGTTGAAATATGACAGAGAGAACATTACAATTAATGCAGTCATCTCAACTATTCGCACCTAGGAAATGAAACTCCAATATGTGAATAAAGAAAATCAGCAAGGAGAAGGTCGGTTCGTCAAAGGTAAGAACAAATCAAAGCCTTAGCCTAAATGCACCTATTGTCACAAAGATAGTCATTGGAAGAAAGATTCCTAGTCTCTCAGAAGAAAACAAAATGAAAAGCAAAAGAGCAAGAAATCCAACCAATCTGAACCAACAACCTTAAAAACAGCAAGTGAAAATTCTTCTTCCTTCTCTGATGCATTGACTATGATTGGAAAGCAAGAGGAAGAACAAGATTCTCAAGAATGATTCTTGACTCAGGCTGTTCATACCATACGACACCAAACAAAGGATGGTTTTATACCTACAAAGAATGGGATGGAAAATCATGACTCTTGCAAAATAATTGGCGTAAGATCAGTTACTCTCCAATTTAAATTTAGTAATGTAACAATGATTCAACTCATAAATGATCAATTCTGCAAGAAAGAGGGAATTATAAGACATAGAACAGTAAGCTATAAACCTTAGCAAAATGGAGTAGTAGATAGACTTAATAGAACTTCGCCTCCAATTATGTACACCTCATCCAAAGAATGTCTATGCGCTTTCATTAAAAGTTAAAAGCCTAATCGCAAACTTTAAAACAAAATTCTTTTATCCTATGTATCACTTAATTTATCAATTTTATGAACTCCTCAACCAATTTTTTTACATTGTAATTCCAAATAATGGCCATGCCTCTTCAATCCAAATGTGGAAATCCGATCTTCAACCTTAAACCAAATTTCTCTTTCTTTGTCAATTTACATCCAAAGAATGTCGAGGTCTCTTCAATCAAAAAGTTGTAGTCCAATCTCAGGCTTTAAACCAAAATTATCTAATCTTATGTATCTCTTAACTTAACCATTTAATGAACTCTTCAACCAAGTTTGTAGATACATTGAAACCCAAGAAAGACCTCTTATATCGAAATATTGAAGCTCAATCTCAAACCTTAAACAAAATTTGCTTTCTTTGTCCTTTTTTCATAACTTGGCTTCCAATTTTTCTACACTTTCATCCGAAGAATACATTCTTTGGTCGATGCCCCTAATATGGAGCAATCTCATGAACTTTAAGACATTCTTCTTGTCCGATACAAAATTGATATTGAGAGGGACCCGAAGAAGAAGGAATTGATTGAAGCCATGCAAGCTGAGGATCTTCGGAAGAAATGGGAGAATATCTCCTGGAGCAGAAAATTGATTGTTAAGAAACAAAGAGCCTCACTCAATGACTTCATCAGGTTCAAGCTTACGCTGGCAAAGATTAAGAGGTTGGGATTGGTTAAGCAAGAGCTTGAAAAGTTGAAGAAGGTCGACTTTCTTTTCACTTCTATAGGTAATTTTCTCAAGGAATTTTCTCATTTTGCTCTATCGACTTTCTTTTTAACTTCAAAAGTTGTTGATTTATAGTTCTTGAAAAGTCATTGTGTTCAACTTTTTCCATTTTTAATCTCATTACGCCAATTTCTTATTTGCCTAGGTGTCTTCAACCAAAAAATTGTAGTCCAATTAAAGATTTCATATCAAAATTTTGTTATCTTATCTTATCTTCAACTAATATTTTTCCATTGTAGTACAAAGAATGGCTAGGTCTCTTCAATCTAATATTGAAGTCCAATCTCCAACCTTATACCAAATTCTCCTTATTTGTGCCCATTTTCTACACTATGTTTCCAATTAACTACACTTTCGTCCAAACAATGTCAATGTGTCTATAACCAAAATATTATAGTCCAATCTAAGACTTCAAATCAAAATTTTGTTATCTTATCTATCACTTAATTTATCCATTTTATGAACTATTCAACCAATTCTTTTACATTGTCGTAATAAGAATGGTTAGGCCTCTTCAATCCAATATTGAAATCCTTTCTACGACCTTAAACAAAATTCTCCATTTTCTTAATTGTGTTTTCCATTAACTACACTTTCTTCCAAAGAATACTTAGGTGCCTTGAACAAAAAGATTGTAGTTCAATCTAAGACTTCAAAACAAAATTTTGTTATCTTATCTATCACTTGATTTGTCCACATTATTAACTTTTCAACAAAGGTTTTTACATGGTAGTAAAAAGAATGTCTAGGCCTCTTCAATCCAAATATGAAGTTCAATCACCAACCTTTAACAAAATATCACCTTGTTTGTACATTTTCTTTGGTTAAAGTTTAATCTTCATGTCCAATATTTTGGTCGAGGTCCAATCTCTAACCTTAAACCAAATTCTTCTTATTTGTGTCCATTTTCTTAACTTCGCTTCCAAGTAACTACACTTTGGTCCAAAGAAAACGAAGATTTCTACAACCAAAATATTGTAATCCAATCTAAGACTGTAAATCAAAATTTTGAAATCTTATCTATCACTTAATTTATCCACTTTATGAACTCTTCATCCAATTCTTTTACATTGTAGTAATAAGAATGGTTAGGCCTCTTCAATCCAATATTGAAGTCATTGAAACCAAAGTTTTCATTTTTTAACTATGCTTCCCATTAACTACACTTTTTTCCAAACAATTCCTCAATGCCTTGAACAAAAAGATTGTAGTCTAATCTAAGACTTCAAATCAAAATTTTGTTATCTTATCTATCACGTAATTTATCCATTCTATGAACTTTTCAACCAATATTTTTCCATTGTAGTACAAAGAATGGCTAGGTCTCTACAATATAATATTGAAGTCCAACCTCCAACCTCCAACCAAATTCTCCTTATTTGTGTCTATTTCCTTAACTATGTCTCCCATTAACTACATTTTAACGAAACAATGTCTAGGTGCCTTCAACCAAAATATTATAGTCCAATTTAAGACATCAAATCAAAATTTTGTTATCTTATCTATCACTTAGTTTGTCCATTTTATGAACTCTTAAACCAATTCTTTGACATTATCGTACAAAGAATGGCTAGGCATCTTCAATCCAATATTGAAGTATAATCTCTAACCTTAAATACAACTTTCTTAACTTCGCTTCCAATTAAATACAACTTTTGACCAAACAATGCATTGTTATACACAACCAAAAACTTGTAGTCCAATATAAGACTTCAAATCAAAATTTTACTATCTTATCTATCACTTAATTTGTCCATTTTATGAACTCTTTGACCAATTCTTTTACATTGTAGTATAACAATTGGCTAGGTCTCTTCAATCCAATATTGAAGTCCAATTTCTAACCTTAAATCAAATTCTCCCAATTTTCATAATTTCGCTTCCAATTAACTACACTTTCGTCCAAACAATGTATGGCATCTACAACCAAAAATTGTAGTCCATATTTTGTTATCTTATCTATCACTTAATTTGTCCATTTTATGAACTCTTCAACCAATATTTTGTCATTATAGTACAAGAATGACTAGGTCTCTTCATTCTAATATTGAAATCCAATCTCCAACCTTATACCAAATTCTCCTTATTTGTGTCCATTTTCTTAATTATGCATCCTATTAACTATACTTTCTATCGAAAAACGAATAGGTCTTCAACCAAAAATTGTAGTCCAATCTAAGACTACAAATCAAAATTTGTTATCTTATCTATCACATAATTTGTCCATAGTATTAACTTTTCAACAAAAATTTTAAATTGCATTACAAAGAATGTCTAGACCTCTTCAATCCAAATATGAAGTTTAATCTCCAACTTTTAACAAAATTTCACCTTGTTTATACATTTTCTTGGGTAGAAGTCCAATCCAAATGCTCAATATTTTGGTTCATGTCCAATCTCTAACCTTAAACAAAATTCTTCTTCTTTGTGTCTATTTCCTTAACTTCGCTTCCAATTGACTACACTTTTGTCCAAACAATACCAATGTGTCTACAACCAAAATATGTAGTCCAATATAAGACTTCAAATCAAAACTTTGCTATCTTATCTATCACATAATTTGTCCATTTTATGAACGTTTCAACCAATTCTCTTACATTGTAGTACAAAAAAATGACTTGGCCTCTCCAATCCAATATTAAAGTCCAATCTCCAACCTTAAACCAAATTCTCCTTATCTTGCTCCATTTTCTTAACTTTACTTCCAATTAACTACACTTTCTTCCAAACAATGAGTAGGTGTCTAGAACCAAAATATTGTAGTCTAATCTAAGACTTCAAATCAAAATTTTGCTAGCTTATCTATCACTTAATTTATCCATTTTATGAACTCTTCAACCAATTCTTTCACATTGTAGTACAAAGAATGACTAAGCCTCTTCAATCAAATATTGAAGTCCATTCGACAACCTTAAACAAAATTCTCCATTTTCTTAACTGTGCTTCCCATTAGCTACACTTTCTTCCAAACAATGTCTAGGTGCCTTCAACAAAAAGATTGTAGTCTTGGAGACTTTAAATAAAAATTTTGCTAGCTTATCTATTACTTAATTTGTCCATTTTATGAACTCTTCAACCAATTCTTTTACATTGTAGTACAAAGAATGCCTAGGTCTATTTAATCAATTATTGAAGTCTATTCTCTAACCTTAAACCAACTTCTCTCAATTTTCTTGACTTCAATTTCAATTAATTACACTTTTGTCCAAACAATGCATCGATATCTACAACCAAAATTTCGTAATCCAATCTAAGACCTTAAATCAAAATTTGGCTATCTTATCTATCACTTAATTTATCCACTTTATGACCTCTTCAACAAATTCTTTTACATTGTAGTAATAAGAATAGTTCGGCCTCTTCAATCCAATATTGAAGTCCAATCTACATCCTTAAACCAAATTCTTCATTTTCTTAACTGTGCTTCCCATTAACTACACTTTCTTTCAAACAATTTTTAGGTGTCTTGAACAAGAAGATTATAGACCAATCTAAGACTTCAATACAAAATTTTGTTATCTTATCTATAACTTAATTTATCCATATTATTAACTTTTCAACCAAAGTTTTTACATTATAGTACAAAGAATGTCTAGGCATTTTCAATCCACATATGAAGTTCAATCTCTAACATTTAACAAAATTTCACCTTGTTTGTACATTTTCTTTGGTAGAAGTTCAATGCCCAAGCCCAATATTTTGGTTGAGGTCCAATCTCAAACCTCAAACCAAATTCTCCTTATTTGTGTCCATTTTCTTAATTTCGCTTCTAATTAACAATACTTTCGTCCAAACAATACCAATTTGTCCACAACCAAAATATTGTAGTCCAATCTAAGACTACCAAGCAGAATTTTGTTATCTTATCTATCATTTAATTTGTCTATTTTATGAACTATTCAACCAATTCTCTTACATTGTAGTAAAAAGAATAGCTAGACCTCTTCAATCCAATATTGAAGTCCAATCTACGATCTTAAAAAAAATTCTCTATTTTCTTAATTGTGTTTTTCATTAACTACAACCTTAAAACAAATTCCCTTTATTTGTCTCCATTTTCTTAACTTCGCTTCCAATTAACTACATTTTCGTTCAAATAATGTCTAGGTGTTTACAACCAAAATATTGTAGTCTAATCTAAGACATCAAATCAAAATTTTGCTATCTTATCTATCACGTAATTTATCCAATTTATGAACTCTTCAACCAATATTTTTCCATTGTAGTACAAAGAATGGCTAGGTCTCTTCAATCTAATATTGAAGTCCAACCTCCAACCTTAAACCAAATTCTCCTTATTTGTGTGTATTTTCTTAACTATGCCTCCCATTAACTACAGTTTAACAAAACAGTGCCTAGGTGCCTTCAACCAAAATATTATAGCCGAATTTATGACATCAAATCATTTTTCCATCTTATCTATCACTTAGTTTTTTCATTTTATGAACTCTTCACCAATTCTTTGACATTGTTGTACAAAGAATGGCTAGTCATCTTCAATCCAATATTGAAGTATAATCCCTAATCTTAAACCAATATCTTTCAATTTCCTAAACTTCGCTTCCAATAAACTACACTTTTGTCCAAATAATGCATCGGTATCTACAACCAAAAACTTGTAGTCCAATATAAGACTTCAAATCAAAATTTTACTATCTTATCTATCACTTAATTTTTCCATTTTATGAACTCTTTGACCAATTCTTTTACATTGCAGTATAACAATTGGCTATGCCTTTTCAATCCAATATTGAAATCCAATCTCTAACCTTAAACCAAATTCTTCCAATTTTCTTAACATCGCTTCCAATTAAAATCAAAATTTTGCTATCTCATCTTTCGATTAATGTATCCATTCTATAAATCTTCAACCAATATTTACATTGTTGTACAAAAATTGGCTAGGTCTCTTCAATCTAATATTAAAGTCTAATCTCCAACTTTCAACAAAATTCTCTTTATTTGTGTCCATTTTCTTAACTGTGCCTCTTATTAACTAAACTTTCTTCCAAACAACGTCTAGGTGTCTTCAACCATAAAATTGTAGTCCAATTTAAGATTTCAAATCAAAATTTTGCTATCTTATCTATCACTTAATTTATCCATTTTATGAACTCTTCAACCAATATTTTTTCATTGTAGTACAAAGAATGGCTAGGTCTCTTCAATCTAAAATTGAAGTATAATCTATAACCTTAAACCAAACTCTTCCAAGTTTCTTAACTTCGCTTCCAATTAACTACATTTTTGTCCAAAAAATGCATCGTTATCTACAACCAAAAAATTTGTAGTCCAATATAAGACTTCAAATCAAAATTTTGTAATCTTATCTATCACTAAATTTGCCTATTTTATGAACTATTCAACCAATTCTCTTATATTATAGTACAAAGAATGACTAGACCTCTTCAATCCAATATTTAAGTCCAGTCTCCAAACCTTAAACCAAATTCTCCTTATTTGTGTCTACTTTCTTAACAATGTCCCTCATTAACTACATTTCCTTCCAAACAATGCCTAGGTGCCTTGAACCAAAAGATTATAGTCCAATCTAAGACTACACATCAAAATTTTGTTATTTTATCTATCACTTAATTTGTCATTATTAACTTTTCAACCAAATTTTTTACATTGTAGTACAAAGAATGTCTAGCACTCTTCAATTCAAATATGAAGTTCAATCTCTAACCTTTAACAAAATTTCAACTTGTTTGTACATTTTCTATAGTAGAAGTCCAATCTCCATGCCCAATATTTTGGTTGAGGTCCAATTTCTAACCTTAAACAAAATTCTCCTTATTTGTGTCAATTTTCTTAACTCCGCTTCCAATTAACTACACTTTCGTCCAAAAAATACCAAGGTGTTTATAACCAAAATATTGTAGTCCAATCAAAGACATCAAATCAAAATTTTACTATCTTATCTATCACTTAATTTGTCCATTTTATGAACTCTTCGACCAATTCTTTTACATTGTAGTATTACAATTGGCTAGGCCTCTTCAATCCAATAACAAAGTCCAATCTATACCCTTAAACCAAATTCTCTTAATTTTCTTAATTTCGCTTCCAATTAACTACACTTTCGTCCAACCAAATTCTTGGCATCTACAACAAAAAATTGTAGTCCAATCTAAGACTTGAAACCAAAATTTTGTTATCTTATCTATCACTTAATTTGTTCATAATATTAACTTTTGAACTAAATTTTTTATATGGTAGTACAAAGAATGTCTAGGCCTCTTCAATCAAAATATGAAGTTCAATCTTCAACCTTTAACAAAATTTCACCTTGTTTGTACATTTTCTATGGTAGAAGTCCAATCCCCATGCCCAATATTTTGGTTGAGGTCCAATCTCTAACCTTAAACCAAATTTTCCTTATTTGTCTCCACTTTCTTAACTCTCTTCCAATTAACTATACTTTCGTCCAAATAATGCCAAGGTGTTTACAACCAAAATATTGTTGTTCAATCTAAGACTTCAAATCAAAATTTTGTGATCTTATATATCACTTAATTTATTTATTTTATGAACTCTTCAACCAATATTTTACCATTATAGTACAAAGAATGACTAGGTCTCTTCATTCTAATATTGAAATCCAATCTCCAACCTTATACCAAATTCTCCCAATTTTCATAACTTCGCTTCCAATTAACTACACTTACGTCCAAACAATGCCTCGGCATCTACAACTAAAACATTGTAGTCCAATCTAAAACTTGAAATCAATATTTTCTTTTCTTATCTATCATTTAATTTGTCCATATTATTAACTTTTCAACCAAATTTTTTACATGGTAGTACAAAGAATGTATAAGCCTCTTCAATCCAAATAAGAAGTTCAATCTCCAACATTTACAAAATTTCACTTTGAGTCTACATTTTCTTTGGTTGAAGTCCAATCCTCATGCCCAATATTTTGGTTGATGTCCAATCTCTAACCTTAAACCAAATTCTCCTTATTTGTCTCAATTTTCTTAACTTCGCTTCAAATTAACTACACTTTCGTCCAAACAATATCTAGGTGTCTACAACCAAAATATTGTAATCCAATCTAAGACTTCAAATCATAATTTTGCAATCTTATCTTTCACTTAATTTATAAATTTTATGAACTCTTCAACCAATTCTTTTAATTGTAGTAATAAGCATGGCTAAGCCTCTTCAATCCAATATTTAAGTCCAATCTACAACCTTAAACAAAATTCCCCATTTTCTTAATTGTGCTTCCCATTAACTACACATTCTTCCAAACAATGCCTAGGTGCCTTCAACAAAAAGATTGTACTCCAATCTAAAACTTCAAATCAAAATTTTGCTAGCTTATCGATCATTTAATTTGTCCATTTTATCAACTCGTCAACTAATTCTTTGATATTGTAGTACAAAAAATGTCTATGCCTCTTTAATCAAATATGGAAGTCCAATCTCTAACCATAAACCAAATTCTCACAATTCTCTTAACTTCGTTTCTAATTAACTACACTTTTGGCAAAACAATGCATCGATATCTACAACCAAAAAATTGTATTCCAATATAAGACTTCAAATCAAAATTTTGTTATCTTATATATCACTTAATTTATCCATTTTATGAATTATTCAACCAATTCTCTCACATTGTAGTACAAAAAATGACTTGGCCTCTCCAATCCAATATTGAAGTCCAATGTCCAACCTTAAACCAAATTCTTCTTTTTTGTCTCCATTTTCTAAACTTTGCTTCCAATTAACTATACTTTCGCCCAAACAATGCGTAGGTGTCTACAACCAAAATATTGTAGTCCAATCTAAGACTTCAAATCAAAATTTTGCTAATTTATCTATCACTTAATTTATCCATTTTATGAACTCTTAAACCAATTATTTGTTATTGTAGTACAAAGAATGACTAAGCCTCTTCAATCCAATATTGAAGTCCATTCTACAACCTTAAACAAAATTCTTCATTTTCTTAATTGTGCTTCCCATTAACTACACTTTCTTTCAAACAATGCCTAGGTGCCTTCAACAAAAAGATTGTAGTCTTTAAGACTTCAAATAAAAATTTTGCTAGCTTATCTATCACTAAATTTGTCTATTTTATGAACTCGTCAACCAATTCTTTCACATTGTAGTACAAAGAATGCCTAAGTCTATTCAATCAATTATTGAAGTCCAATCTCTAACTTTAAACCAACTTCTACCAATTTTCTTAACTACACTTTCAATTGACTACACTTTTGTCCAAACAATGCATCGATATCTACAACCAAAATTTCGTAGTCCAATCTAAGACCTTAAATCAAAATTTTGTTATCTTATCTATCACTTAATTTATCAATTTCATGAACTCTTCAACCAATTCTTTTACATTGTAGTAATAAGAATGGCTAGGCCTCTTCAATCCAATATTGAGGTCCAATCTACAACCTTAAACCAAATTCTTCATTTTCTTAACTGTGCTTCCCATTAACTACACTTCCTTCCAAACAATGCCTAGATGCCTTGAAAAAAGAGTATAGTTCAATCTAAGACTTCAAATCAAAATTCTGTTATCTTATCTATCACTTAATTTGTCCATTTTATAATCTTTTCAACTAATTCTTTGACATTGCAATACAAACAATGGCTAGGCCTCTTCAATCCAATATTGAAGTCCAATCTCTAACCTTAAACCGAATTCTCCCAATTTTCTTAAATTCGCTTCCAATTAACTACTCTTTTGGCCAAACAATGCATCGGTATCTACAACCAAAAAATTGTAGTCCTATATAAGACTTCAAATCAAAATTTTGCTATCTTATCTATTACTTAGTTGTCCATTTTATTTGGTTGAAGTTCAATCCCCATGCCCAATATTTTGATTAAGGTCCAATCTCTAACCTTAAACCAAGATTTCCTTATTTGTCTCCATTTTATTAACTTCGCTTCCAATTAACTACACTTTCTTCCAAATAATGCAAAGGTGTCTACTACCAAAATAATGTAGTCCAATATAAGACTTCAAATCAAAATTTTGTTCTCTTATCGATCACTTAATTTGTCCATTTTATGAATTCTTCAACTAATTCTTTGACATTGTAGTACAAAGAATGACTAGGCCTCTTCAATCCAATAGTGAAGTCCAATCACCAACCTTACACCAAATTCTCCTTATTGTCCCTATTTTCTTCACTTCGCTTCCAATTAACTACATTTTCGTCCAAACAATGCTTAGGTGTCTACAAAAAAAATATTGTAGTCCAATCTAAGACTTGAAATCAATATTTTCTTATCTTATCTATCACTTAATTTGGCCATATTATTAACTTTTCAACCAAATTTTTTACATGGTAGTACAAAGAATGTCTAAGCCTCTTCAATCCAAATATGAAGTTCAATCTCCAACATTTAACAAAATTTCACCTTGTTTGTACATTTTCTTTGATAGAAGTCCAATCCCCATGCCCAATATGTTTGTTGAGGTCCAATTAACTACACTTTCTCCTTATTTGTGTCTATTTTCTTAACTCCGCTTCCAATTAACTACATTTTCGTCCAAACAATACCAATTTGTCCACAACCAAAACATTGTAGTCCAATCTAAGACTACAAATCAAAATTTTGTAATCTTATCTATCATTTAATTTGTCCATTTTAAGAAATCTCCATCCAATCCTTTTACATTATAATACAAAGAATAGCTAGGCCTCTTTAATCCAATATTGAAGTCCAATCTTCAACCTTAAACCAAATACTCCTTATTTGTGTCCATTTTCTTAACTATTCTTCCAATTAACTACACTTTCTTTCAAAAAATGCCTAAGTGTCTTCAACCAAAAAATTGTAGTCCAATCTAAGACTACAAATCAAAATTTTGTTATCTTATCTATCACTTAATTTGTCCATATTATTAACTTGTCAACCAATTTTTTTACATTGTAGTACAAAAAATGTCTAAGCCTCTTCAATCTAAATATGAAGTTCAATCTCCAACCTTTAACAAAATTTCACCTTGTTTTTACATTTTCTTTGGTTGAAGTCCAATCTCCATGCCCAATATTTTAGTTGAGGTCCAATCTGTAACTACACTTTCGTCCAAACAATGTCAAGGTGTCTACAACCAAAATATTGTAGTCTAATCTAAGACTTCAAATCAAAATTTTGTTATCTTATCTATCACTTAATTTGGCCATTTTATGAACTCTTTAACCAATTCTTTTACATTGTAGTACAAAGAATGGCTAGGCCTCTTCAATCCAATAAAGAAGTTCAATCCCCTTGCCAAATATTTCAGTTGAAGTCCAATCTCTAACCTTAAACAAAATTCTTCGTTTCCAATTATCTATATTTTCGTCCAAAGAATTCCTAGGTGTCTTCAATCAAAAAGTTGTAGTCCAAACTTAACTTTAAACAAAAATCTCTTATCGTATGTATCTCTTAATACGTCCATTTGATGAAATCTTCAAAAGGATAATAAATAAATAGGGGTCCATGCTTCATTTCTAACCACCTAGAACAATTAAGCCTTAAGGATAGAACTTCATTTCTTGCTCGACCTCTCTTAAGTTTATTTACTCTTGAAATAAAAACATGATTTCACAAAGATCGTAAAAACAAATCATATCAAAGAAATAATACAAAGTAAAGATTTATAAATATAAAAAGCATTAATTGAAGGCTTCTATAAAAAATTAGGGAGTAGGAAACCTAACCTTATTGGCATTACCAACCGTGGGAACAATATAATTCCAATGGAAACTAGTTGACATAAGCCTTGTTGGATGACCCCAAACTTTATATCTCCATTTTCATCTGAAATTTTCACAACATAGTCACAAATCAAAATCTTTTACATTTGCAAAGATAACCTCAACAGTCTCATAGTCACAAATCAAGATCTTTTACGTTTGCAAAGATAACCTCAACAGTCTCTAAGTATGACCGATACATAGAACTGAGTTTAACTTGTTTCTTCGTAGGAATCATCTTCTGTTTAGAAAAATCTAAAATAATATTTTCATGATGCAAAGTTTGAGCGCCAAAAATCAACTTTAAAGATTTTGCATCAAAACTTAAATCAATTTAGTTTATATCTGCATAATATAATCCTACTTAGTTTATCCTAAATAATTTCCAGTGAAGCAAAGTTATTAAAATACCAAAACTTCTTAAGCAACTACCAAAAATGTTCATAAAGTTTCCCCATTTTAAAATCAGTTACATGAGAATGGAAAGATTTGTGAAATCAATGGCTTACCTTTGTGTATTATACTCCCCTAACTTGTTCACCATAAACTTCCCATGGTCTGATATATTACCAAAGAAAAAAGAGAATTAGGCTTCAATCCAGAAAAAACGTTAAATCAGACTAAAGATTTAATGGTTAAAGTACCTTCAGTTTCAACAAATTGATAGTCATTATTCTGCCTTGTGCTCAAATCAGTCTCACGAAATTGATTCGACACTCGCATATATATCCATGGAAGAAGAATCGAAAACCCTAAATCGGAGTAGACACAAACGAAATTCCATATCCATCGAAGAACAAATGAAAACCCTAAAACGAAAAACTGAAGAAGAAGAGAGTTGGTGAACCAGAAAATATACATGGAAGGAGGCGCAAAAATACGGTGGTTGCAGTTGACCGGACCTTTGACCGTCGAAGAGAACAACGGCTACTTCTTCGGTGATTTTGGAAAGTTTCACATTTACAGCTAATGTATATTTTCTTTAATTTTTCAAAAGCTATTCTATTAATCTACACCGTACACGTGCCAAACAAATGTGAACTGTCATTTATTTCTCTCTTTTCTTTCCTTTTTGGTCTTTTTTTCCTTTTAATGCACTCACATGTTTCAACAATTAAATTTTATATCTATTTAAAAAAAACAATTAAACTTAAATATTTTTTCAAAAAAGGAAAAAACAATTCAACTTAAATATTTTTTCAAAAAAAAAAAGAAAAAACAATTAAACTTAAATATACTAAAAAACAATTAAACAACTTAAATTCCAATTGTTTAATTGCTTGCATTATTATTGTGAATGTTTTGTTTTAAAATGATAAATTTAAATTGACTAAAGATATTGTTTTTCTAGATTAAATTATAAAAAATGCCTATAAATTTATAGTTTATGTAAAAAATGTTCAAAAATTTTCAAAAGTTTAAAAAATACTTTTAAATTTTTGAAAATGGTTAGTTTTTTGTGAAAATTTATTTAAAAAATAGTCAACAGTTTAAGTAACACTTTTAAACTTTGAAAAAAATAAAAAATACAGATTCAAATTTTACTATTTATTGCAATGTCAAAGATCGAAAACTATTTTTATTTCTATTTTTTAAAAAAATGTTTTATTTTAATTTACTTTTTTTTATGAGAAAAATTGATGTTTGCTAAATTATATTTTAAAGATATAGTTTGTTCTAAATGTGGGATATTTTTTAGCTAACAATTTTTATTTTTTTTAACCTAAAAAATGAGATACTAATACAAAAGAAGTTAATGTCGAGAAATCTTCTCTCTTCTTTTTCTTTTTCTAAATAAAAAAAAAAAGAGGAAAATTTGGAAGAATGGAAAATTCTAGGGGACGATTAGAAAAATGACAACATTTTTTAGGAATAAGAAAAATAGCAAATTCGGATAATGGTTTTTTTATATTTCACATTTTTTGTAGAATGTATCTTTACTAATATATTTTTTTTATTAAACAATTAAATATTATATAAAATATACATGTTATTATTAGTGTTCTTTATATAAGGTAATTAAGGTTAAGTAAAAATTAAAGAAAAAGGAAAAAAAATGTAATCTTCTTCTTCCTCCTCTTCACCGTCCTCTTGCGTGACACTTAAGGTATGGTTCCTTTCTCGATGCTTATTTTTGTCATATCTATCTTTCTCCATGTTTTCTTTTTATGACATCCTATATTTTGCAATCATTCAAATATGATGCCCCGGCAAAAATTGATTTGTGCGATATGGGCTGATCAATTTGTGTAGGAACTAATTGAAGAACATCGACATATGAAAGTATTTGGAGAATAACATAGTTCTCTGCTTCATCGACTTCTGAAATTGCAGCTCTCTCAACTGGAATATTGCACTGATCAGATCATCAAAGGGCTTGTTTAGGTTAGTAATCCAACCTTTGTTTAATCTAATCGATTTTTGCTTTCATTCTTTGATTTCACTTACTTTATGAACTAATCAAAAGTAAAAATTCTCACCTTTTATCTTTCTTCTTCTTTCTTGGACGAACTCCCAATACTTTTTTTTGTCGTTTTGTCCTCTTTCCTTCTTCTTCTTCTGTTTCTACTCCAACACAACCAATTTTGGTAAAACTGTTCTTTTCTTCCAATTTTTTTGTCGTTCCTTCTTCTTCTTCTCTAGTGGGACCAACTTTAACGAAAACCACGCACCAACTCCGGGTGTGAGAGAGAGAAGAGTGGGGACTGATCTGTGATTAAAGAAAAGGAGAGAGAGCGAAAGAAAGAAAGAGAAAGATTTGGATGAGCTTTTCCATGGATGACTATATTTTGGTAATTTTACCGAAATTTGATGTGAAGAAAGGTTCATTTGAGGTTTTTTTAAAAAAAATTCAGGTAATTTTGCATTTTGGGTTGTTGTAAGTTCTCCAGAGCAAGTTATTTTGTTCTCAATAATTCCAATAATTTTATTTTGTTTCTTTCTAATTTGAATATGAGCTATGGCTTCTTTTCAGGTACTCAGAAACGCGAAGTGCGGTGATCACTAGAATGCTTGGCTGCGCGCTCATAGTTATGGGAGTTATCCTCTATAGTGAATCGAAGAAAAGAAGAAAATGAGAACAATGCAACTGAAGTGCATTTTCCTACTATAGTTTTAGAGAAGTGCAAAATTCTTCCAAAGACGAATCAACAATGGAATGCCACATTTGCCATTTTCTCAACAAGCTTTCATTTGCTTTCATTTTCATTGGCACTCCCACCCTCATTTTTCTCTTCGTCCAAACCCCACAAACCTGCATTCCCCCAAATTACCCTTCAAAACCCCATCTCAAATTCCCCAAATTCTGCTATAGTGTTTCATTGTCTACTCTCAGTAAAATGAATTACATTGTAATTCTTTTGTTCTTTTATGATTATTTTTTTTATTTTGTTAGGTTATTTGAATTAGAATGTAATTTTTTTTTAATTTTGATTATTTTTTTATTAGATTAGTTCAAACAAAAGTAAACTTTCCGTTTCCTTCGTTTTTCCATATAATTATTTTATATAAATATTTTTATATTCAACGTTTTTAATAATTCAAAATTTTTATTTTTGGTTTTGATTTTAATTTTAAATTTAGTTTTTTCCTATAATCATTTTATAAATATTTTTATATTAAACGTTTCTAATAATTCAAATTTTTTATTTTTGGTTTTAATTTTAATTTTAAATCAAATATTTTAGTTTGGTAGAAGGCTGTATCCATCAAAATTGTTGTGATTTTAAAAATATTGATTTTTGCAATAAATTAACAGTAGGAAAATCGGTTAGGATTTGAATTAGAATTAGTTAAGGGTATTTTGGTCGGTTATTAATTTATAATTAATAATATTTAATTCATTTTTCCATTTTTATAATTATAATTTCTTTTTGCTATTTGTCAAAACTAAACCTTAAATTTGCTATTTATCAGTACCGCAATAGTAATTACAATAGTTGGATTATATTAGTTAGCTATGCTCGATTTTAGGGTTTATGTCTAATTTCTTTTGGTTTGGTTAGAGAGATAATTGGCCCACTTAGTGAAGTTAATAAGTAAATTTGTGTTCGAAATGTTGAACCTCACTTGTAAGATGAAATTTTCCAATCAATATAAAAACACAAAGAGATGAAGTTTCACGATAAAGGGTATGAAATTGCGATATGCAAGACACAATAGTATTAACCATTAAAATTAAATGGTTTATAGTATCAACTTAAGAAGTTGGTGCACCAAAAGAAGTTTAAGATCCGTTTCTTAAATTTTGAGTTTGATTTTTTTATGTTTAAATAATTAAAAAAAAGTTATGAGTAATTAAATTTTACTGCTTTCAGTTTTAAAAGTGAAAATGAATTTATATTTAAAATTCTGCTTGATAGTTATTTAAAAAAATAATAATAAACTAATAAAAACTAATGTCATCTCCTTTTGCCTTAATTAATTGAGTCAAGTTATGGTTAGCATAATTAATGAAGCTACACTTTTGTCAACTTAGTTCTGGTTGATATTATATTATTTATCTAAATCATGATTAGCTGTACATAATTCAATAATATAAACCAAAATTCTTCAGCGTTGGAGGTATAAATCTTTAATTTCAATTTTAATATTGAATTTTCTGCACTTTTCCTTAGTTGAAGAAATATAAATGGAAGATCAAACCTTCACTCAAAACTACAAGTATTTTATCCACAAAGCTACACTAAGAAAGTGCTTTAAAAAGTGTTTCCAAGTAGTAATAATTATTATTATAATTCCAAAAAAAAAAACTTACCAACAAAATTTCGATAAGAATACATAGAAAGTCAATCCAAATCTTCCCTATCTAATTCACACTTTCAGAATGCACACAATTAAAATATTCATACACTATCATCACAATCAGATAATTATTCCAAATCAAAATTCAAATATATTCACAGATCCTGCACAAAACTTGCCAACAAAATTTATATATTAAAAATACATTGTCAAGTCAATGAGGTGTTTCAGAAGCAACACTTTCACATGCTGGATAAGGGATGCAACCTTGGTCTCACAAAGCACCAGAAAATAATCAAAACGCACATCAAGAGAAAAACAATACACCAAGACGTGCATAGTTTAACTGACATTCACATGTATTAGCAACTAAGAAGTCTACATTTCAAATTCTCTACCCCTATTGTACTCAATCTTCATTGTTCGAGTTGACTAAGTATGATTATAATATGAAAGTAGTTGTAGAACCAACTTCAATTACCCAAGCAGGTAAATAGATTATTGGATTGTACCCTCACGACACCCTGCCCCGACAAGGGAATAAAGTTCAGTGACATTTACGAAAAATATTTAATGAATTACTGGGAAAATTGTTACAAATACAGTCAATAAGAAAAGATGAGCTGGACCCTGTAGAAGAGTATGTAAACAACAAGCATGTAACAACTTCACTAAACACAGTTGCCAAGAACATAATCACAACTCACTTGGTCAACCAGTAGACGAAGATCAGAAATGTGCATATGGACGCAACAAGAGAGAGTATGATTGTGTCCATTGACTTTTTCCTCTTTATTGCTGCAAGAATATGATTTACCTGATCCATCATTGGAATTAAATCAGTGAAATGGATTCATTTTTTGAACATAAAAGGACCAGGATTGGGCCAGTTGTAAATATAGCAATTAAGTTGATAGCAAATATAGCAATTAGGTTGAAAGTATCAACTGATATAACTCAAAGTAAAAGAATTTGTAGCTACGGTAGAATTTAGATCCAATTCTTAGAGTCTATCCGTGAAAGACCATTATCCCAAAAAGTGTAATTCATTGCAATTACCCTAAAAAATTAATTGGGTTGGAAACTATTATGTTGCCATAGACAAATAGAAAAAGAGCAACGACAATTACTTACCGATGGGAGGCGACTGCTAACGTTACTAAGCTTTGAGTTGATGCCACCAAAGGTTGATCGCTGGAAGACAAGTGCACCTAGGGTTGCTTGAGCATGTGAAATCACATTATCCATCTGTAACGCCAAAAGTTCAGAAAAAAAGTTAAAACCTAGATGCTGGATTCCAATATGTAAATAATAACTAATACATAAAACATGAAAATAAAGGAATTGCTGTACATACAAATAATTATGATAGGTAAAGATACCTGTCCTGTGCTACGGCTAATAGATGCGTGCTCTTTTAGAAGAGTTTGTTCAGTATTTCCCAACCCATCTTCCAATTCAAGTCTTGAACGATCAAACTCCCTGAAGTCATCTAAAAGTGAAGCATGTTCTTGCTTGGCTCGGAGGCTGGAGCGAAGACGATAAAACTCCTGCACTAAATCAACAACACTTGGTCTTACATTCCATGTGAGAGATAATCACAACAGACCTCTGGCAAAACAACGAAGCCAAAAACATCACGCGAAAAAGAAGGAACTTGCAGAAGCTGGACTAATTCTAGCTTCTTGCTTGGTACTTACCATAGAATAATTATACACCAGGTCTCACAAAGAAGTCTAAAGAGTTCCAATGGGAGAGAGATTAAGATTATCAATAAGGGAAGATACGAGCTTGTGGTGTTGTATCAAAATTCAATTTCTTGTTTTCAAATTTATTGAATCCAATTGAAAATAGGATTTGGATCCTGTCACCCTGTGACCCAGAAAGTGCATTTTTTAAAACATACATCTGTTTTTAGTGTTTTAAAATTCTAAAGCTGCTACCAATCACATTTTCCACAACTGTGGAGGGATCAAATCCAACTCTATTTTCCATTAAATCCCTTGTGTTTCAAATTCATGTTTTTGAATCTCCTACGAACACCCCCTAAAGTTTTTCTCCAATACCACCATTACAAAAATGCCAACCAACCAAATCCATGAGTTCACTGTTGTGTAATTGTGCATAAAAAAATTCTTACAACTAGCATTTCTTCCTTTCCAATGTGAAAAGGTTAACATAGCTACTACAAAAAAATTTTAAAGAGAGTACCTGCGTAAGATCTTGAAGAATTTCTTGATGTCTAGTCAAGGTATGGGAAACCATTTCGGAACCACCTGTTGAGACCCAAGCTTGCATCTGTGAGTTCACTTGTTGTAGCTGCTTTAACAGACGTTCTATCCCAGATTCAACATCACTATCAGCCGTCTCAACATTTGTAGAACCCTTCGTCGAAACCAGTTTTCGGAAAGAATTCATCTGCTCATCCAACTGAGCTTCAAGTTTCCTTGCCTGTAGGAACATAAGAAACATTATCATTACAAAAAGAGAAAATAACAGTAACCAACAAAATATCAAAAAGCAGAAATGAGAAAAAGCTCAATTTCTCATACATACAAAAGAAAGGAGATATAATAATTGGCAAGGCATAACAATGTAGTCCAGTCCAACTTCATTGAAAAATCCTCGAGCATCAAGAAATTATCTTCATTATAAATTTTTCAATTTTACAATCTCATTACAAACAATGAAATTTTTTTTAAAAAAAATGAAGGTTAGAGGAATATTACGGGATGGACCCGGACTCTCAATTGTTTAAAAACGGTTATCCATCTGTATAACATTTCTGTACAAAGAAGCACAAAACAATTATACCAAGAATTACAATCCAGTGATTAAAGACTTCAACAGTATTATCAAAACAAGAACGGGACCAAATTTGCATCTCACATTCCAAATTCCCAATTCTCCAAATTCAAAACTAAAAAGATATAGATCACGAGCTGAAAGTCAAACCATGGATCTTTCATAATTCCTCGAATCACACAAAACAAAGAACGGCTCATATTCACCGTTTTCCAAACGACAAGAATTCAAGGTTACCGACAATCAGAAATAAAGCCTAAAACAAAACCGAATCAGAAAAAAAGTAAGGGCAACAAGGCAAATAGAATTAAACAACCAAAAAGAAACGAGAATTAATAAAAGAAATCAAACCTGTTTGCGAAGGGCATCCCACGAGCTAGGAATCTCCATAGATATGGACATCAATTATTGATGAAAAACAAAAAAACAGGGGTCAAAATTTGCAAATCGAATCCTCTCTTCTCGAATCTGTCCAATTCCTCCGCCTCTCCTTCTAGGATTGGTGAAAATTTTAGCTTTAGAGGACGAAGAAATGGGTTCGCTTAGAGACGAGACAGATCGTCGGCAAAAATCAACCGGTAAGAGTTATTAACGAAGCAAAAATAAATTCAATTTTGCGTAAGCTTTAATCAAGAAAAAAAAAAAAAGGAAAAAAGATTAAAATCCCCTACGCCGTTCCCATTTTAAACCTCAGTATTAATTGGCTTTCCGATGAGTTCTAGTGAATATGTAGACGGCTTAATTTTTTTCCTTTTGACTTTTTTCTTCAAGAAACGTCGTCGTCGAAGGCGGTTGCTAGTTCTTCGTCACGTGCGTGGGTTTTCTACCTGCGCTGGGCTAACTTTTTGTGGGCCTTGTCTAGGCCCATTTCTTTCAAGGGAAACAACATATGGGCTTTCTACGTGCTTGGTTCAATATTTTATATGGCTGACCAGATATATAGCAGTTTTTTAAGTTTGCTTTGGATAAATGGCAAAAAATATTTTTATTTATAAAAATGGTAAAAAAGTGGAAGTTAACTAAATTAAATGGACAACATTACCCCTATTCTAAATGATAAAAGCCTAAACAAAATACAATCCCACCCAAATTTAAAATACCCATCATTGTTACACACTCCCCAACCACACTAATTACACTCTGCCCAAGTAAAACAATCCCTAACAAATAATTAAGACTATTGAAATCCTCCATTCTCTTCATCT
>JBBPDJ010000021.1:14630381-14705700 GCA_037974625.1 Cucumis cinereus
CAGAAATTTGTTTCCGGCAAGTTTTGCTGTTTTTAAAAAAAAAAATTTCCCTTTTTCCAACCCCCCCCCCCCCCCCCCCCCCGTTTTTTGCCATATATCCGAATTTCTCTATTTTATATGGGGCTATCTTTGGTACTTCGGCTCCTTGGTTTGGTCCATTCCCCAACTAAGGGGCCAAGTTGTGTGGGGTAACTATCCCTTATTGGTATCGTTGAAGGTTATTCGGTGAGGGCTCAAGGGTTTATCTTTGGATAATTATAAGGAAAATTCGGAAGAATGGCAAATTGTAGGGGAGGTGATTAGAAAAATGGTAAGATTTTTAGAAATAAGAAAGATAGCAAAGTCTATTAACGATAGACTTTTATTAGACCAATATTTGCATTATGGTCTCTTAGTGATAGATTTCTATCGTTGATAAACTATGATAGATTTTGGTATATTTATATTTTTTAAAAAAATATTGTTATATATGCTAATACTTTGAATCTAATTGTTATATTTGCAATCGTTTCTTTATTTTTGGGCCTAGTGTGGTGATTGACCAAAGTGGTGTCTCCCATGTTTGTGTCGCATAAACTAAGGGTATCGTACATTCTTCTCATCCTTTGGTGGTGTTCCCTCAAAATGGTCTCTCCTTTTTATGATTGATTGTCACTATGTAACTAATGAGTCTAAATGTTTGGTGAACTCAGAAGACTCATTTTGTTTAGTGAACTCGGAAGACTCATTTGAATTATCAAATGAATTAGCTAGGAGAGTACTTGTGTCATGATTTCAATGGTTTCTTCTTGTTGGAGATGTGAACTTATCTTTTGTCGTTGCTTCTTTGTTTTAGTTAGTTTGTCTGTGAGCTCTAGCTCTTGCATTTTGTTTTCTTTTTTGTTTTATGTCTTGATGTTGAGAATCTCACATTCGAAAAATCAAGATGATTCAAACTCTTTAAAAGATAGATGAACTACTCTCTTAATTGTCGATTGATTTTGAGATAGAGTCTTATATTATCAAATAATTGACCTCAGACTAAGAGATTTTAATTTTTCAATATATAATATCACCTTTACAAAAAAAAAAAAAAAAAAACTTCTTCACATGTTATATATTTCAAGGGCTCTAATAGGTTGTTGATGTCAAATTTGATTGTTTTTGTTTTCTCATAATTTTTTTACGGTGATTTTTTAGTTTTTCTAACGAACCATTTGAAATCTTAGCCAAATTTCAAAAATAAATTTAAGTTTTTGAAAACTAATAATAAATTTTAAGATTTTGGTTTGGAATTCTAAAACGTATCAAATGACTCAACGAATCCAATAGATGACCGTTGTGTTTATAATATTAAATTTTAAAATAAAAAGACCAAAAGAATCAATTAATGGTTAAAGAGTTCTAAAATCATAGTTTTGAGTTCAATACAAATTTTCTATTATTTCATTTAACACTTTCATGATGCATTATGTTCTATTTAAAAGTCACGTGTCTTCTAAACAAAAAATTAAAAGAAAATAAAATAGAAACCATGTGACAATTTTTTCTAGGTCGAACAAAAATATGGAACATAATCAAACTAATGTAACCCATCGAATTTAGGATCAGGAGGACAAAAATCAATGGGCATGTAACAGCTTATGTTTATGAGGATTATGAATGAACCAATATCACATCAGAATAAGAGGTGTCATGGGGACATGAAAAGTATGATTAAGAAATGCTTAAAAGAATTGAATATTTCTATCTATAGCAATAATAAGACGCACCTTCATTTTTTGTGGCTCAATCATAGGAACTCTAAATTTAAGCGTGTGACTGCCTAGAAAAACTAGTCCATATGTTGATTGACCTCGTAGGAATTTTCTTATATACTAAGGAAGACAAAACATCCATGTTATAATTATAAAAGTATTTGTTGTCTTAACAACAACATCCTTATCATTTGGTTAGAATATAAACATAGGAAATAAATGGAATCATGAATCATATGTCCTAACATTACTTTCCAAAACAATGAATAATAATTAAAGAGATGATTTTAAATACACAATAATATTATATATCATATTTTAAAATAAATCTACTCAATTATTAAAGCAACTCTACAAAATAGTTCTCCAAGTATGTATTGCAAAAAAGTTCACCCACCAACTCTTTAAAATTATTTTAATGTGTCCATTAATATATGTTGTGGTCAAAAACTACTTTCAATCATAAAAGTTTCCCTATTATAGCCCTTTCAAATACAATGAAATAGTTCCTAACATTGATGTTTGAGATTTAATTAATACTTCCACTCCATAGATATGTGTACGATACGTAAAAGGTTCACTATCGAACATAAATAACATTCTTGTTCTAAAATAAACTCTCGCATTAATTTGTCAACTTGAAGTTTGAAATTGATGTACTTTGAAGTTTGTCCAATTTTTGTCCCTGTATTTTCAAATTTTTAGTCGAAAGTAAATTTTATATTTCAAGCATTATGTAGATTTGTTCCATTTGTTCCCATTCATCTAATACATGAGAGAATCATATAGTTAATTAGCTTTAATTAAACCTCAAAAGCATATATTTAACAAAAAGTGATGACACAATATTGTTTCCTTTTTCTTCTTTTTCATGTTCAAAATATTCCTTATATTTTATTTGGGCCATAAACTTACCTTTTTTTTATATACTTATTTTCTACTATTTTAGCCTATGAGTCTTGACCTAAATAATCATTTTAGTTCTTGTAGTTAACTTTTTATAAAGATAGTATTTTTTTCTATTTTTTTTTATAAATGGGTGTGTATGGTCTATAAAATTTTAAAATGAATTCTTTTGGTATCATTTTTTTAAAAATATTATAAAAATGACATGACATTTTAAAATAAATAATTATTATTGGTGCACAGTTCTCGTCATTCGTTGTTGTTTCAAGTCTCTCATGGATTAACCCTTAGGCGGCTTCTCACGACATGTTATCGCTTTCTTAGTTGACTTGCGTAAGAGATCCTTGCATCAGTGTCATGTCGAGCCTACCACACTAGCTATCTGATGTCTAAGTTAGTACATAAAGTATATAATTTAGTTAAGCACACAGGAAGTAAGATCGGGATTCTCCTTTGGAGATTGTTTGCTCTTCCCATTTGGAGTTGTCAAAAGGACAATTTATAGGATCTTCCTCTAGCACTCGTCTCTGGCTTAAGTGTTTTTAATTAGAATTATTTGCTTTTTTTTTTTTTACAGTGCTTCAGTCTCATCACTTTCTTAAACATTTAAGAGGTGGGACAACTACACTTTTAATGTTTTCCCAAAATCCAATAGTTTCATCATCTAGCATACCCTTCTACAACTCTTCTCCTTATGCTTGACTCCCGATCGTTGTCACCATCACTATTGCACATCAATAATATTAAAATAGAAATTATTACATTAATCTAGTTTACATACCTAAAAAATTCATCAAAACCCTAAGTCAATACTAAAAAAATCTAACAATTGCACGAAAACTCTATTGATAAAAACTATTTAAATTCACTTCAAAATTCTTTTTGAGTGGTAGTCAAACACTCTAAATTTTTCTACAATAACTTATTTTTTAAATTAAATACTTGAAAATATATTTTAAGCACATATTAATTAATAATAACCCTAAATTAATTCTAAAATATTCCAAAAATACAAAATTAATACTAATAGTTTATCAAACCACAAATTGCTACTAAAAAAATTCAAACAAATACTTAACTAATACTAATAATCCATCCAACCTTAAATTAATTCAAATAACCCGACAAAGTGTATTTAATACTAAAAACATTCAACCAATACTAAGTTAATTTAATGTAATCCAACATATCATAGATTAATACTAAAATATTCAATAAATACTAAACTACTACGTACTAATAATCCAACATAATTCAACATTTTCTACCTAAAAAAACCAGGATGATCACCTTCTTCAATTAGTTTTTATTTATTTATTTATTTTTCATTGGATCAAGATAAAGAATATCTATTTTGTTTTATTATTACTGTTATTATTTTGAGAGACGATGATGCTATAATTTTAATTTTTTAAAACAATAAAATTAATCAATTGAAGATAGAATAAAATATCGTTCTTCGTCTCTTTCTAGAGACCAAGATGGTTGCATGGAGCTGATGTGCTAATCCGGATGAACAAATTCTCTTTTCTTCAGTACTATAATCGTACGGATGGAGAATGGAACTTTTCAACTTCTAGGTTAAATTGTCATGTTAATTAATCATAGTTGAACTTTTTTTTTTTGGCAAAATCTCGTATTTGATTTGCATGTGCGTAATACTGAATTTATTAAATCAAGAAAGCCACAAAAAAAAAAAAAAAACAATAAGAGGAATTTAAACATGATTACTTGTCACAACTCCTTTTCGATGTCTAATTCAGTAAGAGACTTTTAATTATGGCGAAAGTTTTAAGAATGAGAGTTGACTTACTTCTTCTTCGGTCACTAACCTAGAATTTTCTTTTTCTTTTTTGAATATGGGTTTTTCGAGTCACATTTTTCTTTTCTTGTTAGTTTTGGATCGTTGGAACTATCGTCCTTGACCTCTAAGGCCAAGGATTAAATAAGGTGGTGCCTCAACCCATGATTCGCCTAGTCCAAGATTTATTTAGGCTTTGGGAACTAGGTGAACTCTTCCTTTTGTCCAACTTAAGCCAAAAATGATCACAACTCCAACCCGTATTTCATCGAGTCCAAACTTACCCATAACACGTGAAATAAAAACTACAATATTCAAACAATAAGTTTTAAAATAATTATATATTCCTAATAATTACCAAAAAATACACTATACATAAATAAATTAGAAGAGGGAAAACGGGGAGGAGAGAGAATAGACAATTTTTTTCTTAAAACACAACTACTTAAAAGCTTAGGTTTAGTGAGCGAAGTTAAATTTTAAAAATATGTAATATTTAATATTTAAATTGATTAGAGATGTTAATAATTTTAATTTGAAAGATTATATAGGAAAAAATGTGATATGGGATGTTAATAATTTTATTTAAATTTAGTGGGCTTGATATATGGAGAAGACCCAACAAATAAAAATTAATTTTAATTGGAGAGAAAATAACATTGTAGGAACTTGAACAAGATCTCTTTGAACCAACTGCTCTAATATCATCTTAAATCACCGATTCACTCAGTTTTGGTACGAGGCAAACTTAATTTTATATCGATTTCAACAATTATTATTATTATTTTAAAATTTATTATGACAGGTCAACTTTTAAAAATAATAACAATAATAAATTACTTTAAACAGTTTCAAGACACAAACTTAAACTTACTCTTAAGTACACAGATTAAAAAAATGTCTATTTTAAAATATGAGAAGAAATGCATCTTTTTATGTTTGAAAACACTAAGGACTAAAAAAAAATGTTAACTTTTCCTTTCATAAATTATTGTGAATATCATTTGTTTGATATTTTACCTAAGAATTAGAAAATATCTTTGAAATTACATAATAGAACCTAGGTTAAGTTAGGTGTTAAGGCCCACCTGATAACATACGTTCCTGATTCTTCATTCTGATCCTGTTTCTTATTTTTTAATAAACAAACTTGTTTGATAACTGTTTCCAGTTCTTTTTTCTAAAATTTGAGAAACATTCTTGAAAATTTGACTAAAATTAATAAACATTTGTTTCTATTTCCATTTTATCATTCTCATAAATAATGAATATGAGTTTTTGGTGTATAAGGTATCAGACACCCACGATAATTGTTTTTCTCTTGCAAGTCATATGCTCGAATCTCACTTGAAGTAAATTATTTTGGACATTTCTGGTTTTTTTTTTTTTGAATCTGTTTCACTGTGTTTTTTATTTTTACTTTTTTCTTTATTAATTTTTTATTTACAAAAAATATCTCCAATATTTATACTTTATTTTATTTTTGAATTTTTGAATTTTTCTATATTTAAATTTATATATTATTTTAATTTTTAATATGTATATTATTTTTTTTATATTTCAATTTTTTAGTATAGGATCCGAAAGCGAGTGAAATTTTTAAAGAGAAAATTAAGTAGAATTTTACAATATATAAATGTTTGTTACTAAGACATACATTTAGTTTAACTTTAATATTTTACAACCACGATATTTACATAATTATATAATTAAGCTGGATTAGACTCGACACCATTTAAGACATATGACTTGAGTTAGATATGACAATGTCGATCCAATTTAGACAACATATAAAGGATAAAATACAATTTTGTTATTATATTTTAGTTGTTATCGAGACTTTCACGTATTAGATGACATAAACATGACAATATCTTATATAATATGCTTTGCTAAGAAGAAGTTACCCTAAAAACATCTTCTTAGTCATTTCAAACTTTATGCTGTGCATGTTTCCTCCCAAAAAAAAAAAAACTTTGGGCCAAATTAGACTCTGCAAAGTGATTCTTATTCTACATGCAAGTCAACAAAACCAACCTTCCCCTTTCATTTTATTTATGTCTTTGCAAAGTACTATTTGGAAAAGATAGCATGGAAGAATATTTTAGTTGCCAAATTTTCCAAATTTGAATAGTAATTAGATTTTTAAAGTGGGTTGATGACAGGAAAACTAATAACAAATATCAATCTGTGTCGTTATCGTTATAAATTCTTATTTTATTAAAAAGAACCAACATGATATGAATATAACAACAAAATTTTCAAATTGATGAACCAAAATAGACTGTTAAATTTAATCTAGATATACTTATTTACGAGAGATATGACCTCATCTCGTTGGTTTTAAAGATATAGATTCGAAAAGATAAAAAATTTTCCACATTGTTTTTATTAGATAGAAGTTGTTCAAATTCAATGGTTTTATCATATTATTGTCATTAAATTCACAAAATAAGCATCTTAAAAAGAATAATATACACATTTTCATTGGATTTGCTTTATTATTGAATTAGTGAACCACTTTAATTAACACATCAATTGAACAAGTTAAAAGTGGACAAACAAAATCTTACATAAAGATTTTGGGAAGAAAATTTAAGAAACCCTAATAATAATAATAATAATAATAATAATAATAATAATAATAATAATGTGTACTTTGGACTTTCTATTAAATGGGATATAAGCCAAAAAAGAGAGATGAACTTTTTAAAAGAAATGTAATTAAGTGCTTTCTTACCCAAATAGCATCTTCTTTCTTTTCAATCTTTTTACTTCAACAGACATTTCATTAACACAAACAATCAAACACATATAGGTTTCTTCTTAATTCTCTCTTTTTTTCTTTTAAATAATAATAATAATAACAATTGTTTTGGCTCTATATTTTGAATTTTGTTTGATTTTAGTTATAAATTTTTAATTTGTCAAATTTAGTCTATATACTTTTAATAAATCTTAAAATTGGTTTTTGTTGCTAGCTTATTGTTGCTTTTTTTTAAAAAAAAAAAATGTGTTATCGATTAACATTGTTATCATAAAATTTTAAAAATATATTCACGTTGTTTTGTATTTTCGTGCATGGAAAATTAAACTATTATTATTATTCAATCAATTATAGTAAGATTGAATCGTGAGGGAGTAAATTTAAGGCTTTTTGAAAGTGTAGGATTAAAATTGGAAAATAAAAATTTCAAAGATTAAAATTGAACGATCTTTAAAATATAGCACTTAAAATAGTATTTTAACTAAAAAGAATAATAAATTCAATGGTTCTAAATGCCATGGGTGTGAGAATGAGTTGCGATATAAGTCATTAACCTTTTAGTTTTTATATTACCACTCATTTTCTATATTTATGAAATCTTGAATAATACATGTCAAAACAATAATTGATTTTTGTATATATTAATAATAAAAGAATTTGAACCAATTAGAACATTTTGATTTGTTTTTATATTTAAAAATATAGAAATAAAAAGAAAAATTGTTGTAACGAAAAAAATATGAAAAATATTTACAAAATATAACAAAATTTTATATTCTATCAATGATAGTCACATATAGACTTCTATCAGTTTCTATTAATATTACTGTTTCAGTGTCTATCAATATTAATGATAGAATTTGAAATTTTGCTATACTTTGAAAAATATTTTGGTTCATTTTGTTATATTTGAAAAATGTTTTAAATAATCATAAAAAACTTAGCTCAATTGACACTTGTACGTACTGAGCATTAAAGAGGTTTTAAATCACCCACTCCAACTTATCCTAAAAAAGATTGTCCCAAATAAAAATGCATTGGATGAATTTTCAACTTCCCATTAATAAACGATCAGTCACTGTAGCAAAGTTTCAATTATTTTCCAATAAAATCCAACCATTTATAAAAACATGCATGATACAATTATACAAATAAATATATATGTTTCAAACAATTAATGCAAGTCACGTACACACACATCACATCGCCCTATCTATTTTTGCAAATCTCAACATAACAAAACGGCGAAATTGACCTTATGAGTTAAGGTTAGTGTACGCTGATGATCTAAAGATTTATTGATCAAATTTTTCTACACTGATGATCTAAAGATTTGTTGATCAAGTTTTTCTACTTGATTCGTACTAAAAAACGACTAAATTAAGAAAAATTGTAAAGATTTTTTTTTTTTGTTAATTTAATACTTCATAATTATTCTAACTATACATTCATAAAAATAAGGGAAAATTATTATTTTAGTTCATTTTACTTTATTTTATTTTATTCGATACTTTAGATATATAACTTTTAAATTTAGTCCTCAAATAAAAGTTATTTTTTATCAAAATTGAATCAATAATAACAATAGTTTTTAGGCAATAAAATATAATAGGTATATGTGTGCTTCCATAATTTATGGCAATATATTAATTAATAGATAGCAATTAAAAGCTTTTGAAAAAAAATCGACAATAAACTAATACATACTTTATATTACATAGGAGACCTAAAATTTAACATGTGTCAAAGTACAAGAACCAAAATAGCATTTTTATCATAAAAATCACGATGAAACTAACTAATATTTTTGCAGCCGCAAGCATCAGAAAAATAATTGTCGAGATTCTAAGATATTTATCTAAAACAGTGCCATCAATCGAGTCTAAAAAAAACAATACTGTTACAAAAATAATATAATCAAGATGTGATATGTGGATGTGCATTTGTCATCACACGTGTTTTATATATTTTCCGTTCTTTAAATTAAGACATAAATTAAATCGAACAAAACAGTCGTTAAACGAGTGAATAGAACGTTTATCCATAATTTGTATCAAACAAATTTAAAACACTAATTCAAATGGGGACATAACGAAGAAATATGATGTATTGTATGTCTTTTTTTGTGTGTGTGTTTAGTGTGGGACACCACCATAGAAAAATGAAAAACCCTAATAAAATTAAGAGAGAATTTAATTTAAATTTTAATTTCAATTTCATTATTATATATTTCTATTTGATATGAATTTGTCAATCCAATTGTCGGCCATTTGTCACCTTTTATAAGAAGGAATAAGGACAAACCACATTTGCTATTCACACGTGGGAAGGTCCCATTGGCTTCTCAATTAAGGCTTATTTGGGTCTGATTAGGGTTTTTCCATTTGGACATTTTCTGAATTGAAGTGACTAAGAAGTGGGAGTTTTGATGTACAAAATAACTTTCTGTTTGGATGGATAGAATAATCAAATGTGAACATTGATATCAGAATCACTTTTTCTATTATTATCCTTGGAATCTTCCTCCATACTAAAAGTTTTAGACTATATTTTTTGAAAATTAAGTTTATAACAATGTGTTTTTAGGTGAGTTTTGAGCCAAAAGACGTTTGCTCAAACAATAAAGTAGAAATAGAAGCAAATAGGATCAATAAGATAACAAGATTATTTTGGCAAAGAATACTAAACTACTATGAAGCACATACATGATCGGATACGACGATTTGTTAATTTCTTAAAAAACTAAATACGGATATGTTTAACCATACGTAGTTTATTTATTTATATTTAACACAAAGATACTAAAAGTAATCTACAAAAGCATAAAATATCAAAATAATGACATCAAAGTACATAATATAATCCTTAAACAATAAAGAGGTTGAGTTTATAAAAGGATTTAATAATTAACCTTAACGGGATAAGAGGATACACGAAGAATGATGAGGAAATATGATTTTCGGGTATATTTCTTTTAATTTTTTACATAATTATTTTTCATTTGTTTTGCTAGTAAATTGTAATATTTTTATGAAATTAAGTGAGTTGTGAGTTTTTGGGTTAAAATTCATCCCAAATATATAAAAAGAAAAATTGATTGGTGTATCCCCTTCACGTATATGGAAGGGGAACGTGTATCTAACATTTAAATTTTTTTTTAAAAAAAGTTAGATACTTCATTTCACATATCTAGACGTATCAATATCTAATATATATTGATTCTCTACATACTTTGAAGTATTTGGGCTTTATAGGTAACCTATAGTCAAAATAAAATTGATTCTTGTCCGAACCATCAGGAGAATCTAATCCCAATACGAAAGTTTACCATGTGACAATATATTGTGCATTTAGTATATATATAGAGAGAGGGAGTACTAGTCGATAGTTTTGAAACATTTACGAGAGATCAAGAGTAATATTACAACTTTAAACTAAATTTTCTTTAAGAGAAATAGGAGATTTAAAAATTGAGAAAATTACTGAGGTTTTTATGTAACTCTCAATTGTTAAAACATCCTACAATCTATTCTTATCAAAATGAGTATATATACAATTGACATCATTATCAACCTTGAAGTCGGAGATTTGATTTTCTCACCAGAAGTATTATAGTCTAAAAAATTACAGTCCCTGTCCATTTGCGTTGGTTTTTTTAAATTTGTCACCACATGTTCTTTACAACAACTTTTTCCAATCGTTTCTAAAAAACCCTTGAATTCATAGCAAGGTTTGAAAAAGCATTCTTTTTAGTTTTCAAAATTTGGCATGAATTTTGATATATAAAACAAAAAACGAGAAATGTTATCAAATAGATTTGTTATTCATAAAACTTTGGCTTTTATGTTGTAGATAACAAAAGAAGATCCAATAATGGAAGTAATCTGGATGTTTAGCTTTAAGTTTTAATAATCATTTGATTTTTAATCTCTCGGTTTAGGGTTTAGGGTTTAGGGTTTAGGCTTAAATTTAGGTCTACATCTTATATATTTCTTTGTTTAGCTATCAATTCCTTTTTTTTTCTTTCTAACAATTCCAAAAAATAAGTCAATTTTGTAAAAGAAAAAATATGATTATTTTTTTTTTTAATTTTGAAAATTTGATCAAGAATTCAAATAGTGGAAACGTTATTGTTAATTAAGATTGAAACAAATCAATTCTTTAATAACACAAAAAAAAGAAAAAAAAAAAGAAAAAGAAGCAGGTCTTAATTTTGAAAAACTAGAAAGAAAATAAATTAAATATAAAATATTCCTCTTTTTGTGTTTTTTTTTTTTTAGAATTAAGTTCATCATATGTTATATATATTTTATGCTTTCACTTTCTATTTTTACAAGAAATCCTCAAGATTGTTTACAACTATTGTCAACGCAAATAATTTGAACTATATCTCATAAAAATTTATCTATTTTGAAAGTTTTCTTATTTTACTTGATTTAACTTCTTTTTCACTCTTAATTTCTTAGCCTTTTTTTTTCTAAACCTTTTATGAATTTCAACATTAACCAAATTTTAAAATAATTTTTAAAAAGCGGTATTTTTAAATATAGCAAAATGAATCAGAATATTTACAAAATATAGCAAAATTTTAAATTTATCACTGATAGACTTCTATCAATGTCTATCAGTGATATTGATAGAAGTCTGATATTGACAGACACTGATAGAAGTCTATTAGTGTCTATCACTGATCGAATCTGAAATTTTGTTATATTTTGTAAATATATATTTTCAACAATTTTGTCATTTACAATAATTCACTTTAAAAAACTCATTATAAAGTTCAAATGCTATTTTAATTATAGCAAAATGAGCCAAAATATTTACAAAATATAGCATAATATCATCATCTATCTACGATGGACCACGATAGACCAAGATAAACTACTGTCTGTGTCTATTTGTAACTCTATTTTGGTCTATCGTGGTCTATTATAGATAGAGTGTGATACTTTGTTATATTTATAAATATTTTTAGAAGTTTTGTCATTTAAAATAATTTCTCTAAGTTCAAATCTTTTAATTCTTTTTAATTCAACTAAAACAAGAAATAAACTAAAAACAATGAGTAATTATTTTAAATGACAAAGTTTTTGAAAATATTCACAAATATAACAAAATGTTAGTATATATTACTCTATTGCACGATAGATCGTAAAACTTTGCTACATTGATAAGTAGTTTGGTTTATTTTTTATATATTTGAAAACATTCCTAACCATTACCACATAAATCTTTAAAACATACATACATATATATAATATAATATATATATGGGAAGAAAAACAAAATTTAAAGAAAAAAACAGATATGGTAGGGTTTAGAGAAATTAAAGGATGTGATATTATAAATAAGTTGATTGGAGGAATGAGTCCACTTGTGGATGCTTACCTAACCCTTATGGGGGAAAAGATGAATATTCAACTTGGTGCAACCACAAAATGAAAATGGGGATGTGAAATTTTAATAATTACAAGTGCTTAGTTTGAGTGGACAATAGATATATGCATTATTATATATATCTATATATGTATTTGAAGTCATAAATCTTCTCCCACTTACTCATCATTGTTTTAGGATTTTATGATTCAAATTTTCCTAAAGTCAATATAGTGTGTATCACAAGTTCTAATCATACAACTAAAATAGTGCATCTCTCTTAATATCACATAAATAAAGAACTTTAATTACATATATATGTGTGTGTAATCATCCAAAACCAAAAACATTTTTATCATAATGTGAGCAGGGATATACCCTTTTTAGTCGTCTCTATATTTATGGTTTGTTTGTTTTACTATTATTAATCGTTAGGAGTGATTAGGTATTAAAGGGCACATAGTCGACATTTAGCAAACAACAAAAGTTAAAGGAGTGATTACGTATTAAAGGGCACATAGTCGACATTTAGCAAACAACAAAAGTTAAGAAAATCCATAACTCAGACCACAACTGGAAACTTATGATCAAAATAGGGTTAGAAAAAAGGGGTGTTGGCTTAAGTCTGCCCTAGACTAACATGTCGAGGTCAAGCCTTACAAAAGACCATGCATGTTCTAGTCCAAGAGATCATCTTAGGTTCAAAATATGGTTAAAGGTCAAGGTCAGCCTTAATAAAATACCAAATGGGGCAGCATACCCCTCACACGCCCTAATCCAATAAGTCAAAGAATAATCCCAATGTAACTCTGAAATTCCAGGGAAAAAGTCCTAGGTCAACTTAAGTACTGGAGTCCGTGTGTCAAGTACCATATCGATGTGCAAACATTTTCATGTTCAAATCACGTTTTTCTTTTAATTGAAATTTTACGGTTTTTGCCAGGAAAAGACTAGATGTATATTTATCTTGTTTAGATTTTGACATCGACAACATTAGTAACTAACGAAGTAATATGAATTTAACCTTTGTTTATAATATATGGTATTAAAATTTTAGAAGAATATTTACAAGAGGTTTGGAACTAATTTTATATTTTGGAATACAACCAATATTTCCCATTGTATTTTTGTAACTTATTATATCAATTAATCAAAATATTAAAGTGGTTTAGGTTACAATTTTGTTGTTATCTTTAACTAATCATAGATTCATAGCGATATAGGGATCACATCATTAGATTTCCACAATGGCGCTTACTAAAAAAATGCAATTAAAGTATTCAAATTAAAAGCATAGGTTAAACCTAATAAAATGATAGAGATCATAAATAAAACATATACTAAAGTAAATCATGATTGATGATTTACACTAATCTTTTTTAGGGGTAGAATCATGCTATTAAATTTAATTTTGTCAGATATGCCTCTATCACTATTTTCTTCTATGAATTCGACATCGACAGGAAAAAGAAGGGTAAACCAAAATTTTCATTATATCGCAAGGAAATAAACTATACTAATATTATAATTATAATACAAACCAAAATTTTCATTATATTGTCGATGTTTAGGGTTTAGGGTTATTTCCATTGATTATGTCTAGAAAACTGAGACATCGACATCAACATTTCAATCTTTGAGAACAATAATTTAGTAATTAAATTTCTCCGACGACTTTTTTCAAGGCGTAATAAAATGATTTGAAGTAAAGAGATAAAGACAAAATTTAGTAAACGATTTTGCGAAGAACAAAAGTGAACGTATATGTTACGTAATCGTATTGAAATATCCATAACATTAGTAATTTAATTAACATAAAATTGGTACTACCAATTTCAAAGTTAAAAGGTTTGATTTTTTTCATATACTTAGCAGGAAAAAATTTGTAGGAAATCCTATGTTCCATAATCAAATAACCAAATACTTAAACAAACGAATAAATCCGAACTTAAACACACCACTTTTATAAAAACTTTATGTAGGTGCTACGTCATTACATTATTTTAAAAAAAATAAAAAATAAAAAATAAAAACCTAGGTCATTATAATTTGTCATTATATTATAATTGATCATAAAAATATGTAGATTTATTTTTATTTTAGAAAACGTAGGAGTATGGTGGTTAGACTTAGATGAATTATTTACATAATAAGTTTCCAAAAATAAATTTTAATTTTAAGATAATATATATATATATATATAGAAAGTTATGATAAATAAAACAATTGTTAAAAATATTTAAACATTATAACAAAATTTTAGATTTTATCCATAACAAACACGAATTAATATTGATAGATATTTGTTAATTATATTAATAGACTAGTAATACTAATATATCGATAGAATACGAAATTTTATTATATTTTATTTTTTATAATGTCCATATATATATATCTATATAATTCTTTTATTAAGATAGAGAGAGATCTCCAAATCTAAGTAGGCTAATAAATAAAACGACATAACTTGCCTAGCTACCAAGCTAGGCTACAATCAACTTGTCGTATAAGAATACTTTGGTCTTTCCATTTTTCTTTTTTTCATTTACTATTTATTATTAAATATTACTTAATTCATTATTTGCATTTAGCGTCTATTCTTAAATAACATTAAATTTTTCATGCAATTTTAAGTCTTTTTATTTTTTCCAATTCTCGAGTTTCGAAGAATATGTATGTTTCGAAGAACAGTCTTTTCTAGTTTTTTGAACTTTAAAAAATAAATGCATTTTAATAGTTAAATTTTCAAAATGTAACGTTTTAGTCTCCAGACTTTTTAAGTTTGTGTAATTTTTAAATTTAAAAACTAATTTAAAAAATAATGTAGATAGAGAAGATAATTTTTAAAACTTCATTTTTACTTTAAAATATCATATAATTATTAATATAAAATTACTTAAAGATCTCTTTAGGTTTATTTTTTAAAAAGTCATCGACTTATAAAATCCTATTTGGTGACCATTTCGTTTTAGGTGTTTGGTTTTTAGAAATTAAGTCGACTTTCTCACCATTTCTTATTATGACTTGCATATTTACTTAGTAAAACGGAGATTTTGATTGAATAAATAAAATTAAAATTGATAATCTGAATTATATTACATAATAATGAAGATTTTGATTGATCAAACTACAATGAAAGTGAAAATTAATGATAACTTAAATACAAAAAACTAAACTAAAAGAAAATTGTGAATGGCTTCAACTTGTTATCATGTGATTGATTAAGCCAACAAATTTATTGATATAGTTTGAGCTGATTTGATACACAATTAGAGGAAGTTGATAATTGATTATTATAAGCAATTAGAAGAAATTAATGTTGATTACTTTTCAAAGGAAGGATGAGAGATGGATGTGACTTTAATTAATTTTTTTTAAATATGTTTGGACAATATTATTATATATATAATTTAAATTCTAGGAAACTAATAAAATCACATCATACTTTGAATTTCCTTTCTTAAGAGAACTCATAGTTTATGTTCTTCATAAATTAAAATTAAAATAAATTATTGGTTGAAACCCTAAAAAAATTAATTTTATATATTATTTTATAAGGTTTTATAGAGCAATTTAGAAACAAATTATGAGAAAGATTAAGAATCAAAACAAAATTAAAGAAAATGAAGAATATTTTAGGAAATTAACAAAGAATATAATATAAAACAATTTTTTTAATTTTACATTTACAAACAAAATAAATAAATAAATAAATTCGAAAAAATCCTATTGGATGTATCTCAACAATTGCATTAAATTTACGAAGGATGATATGACAGTTAAGTCATCTTTAGTAAAAACTACGGCACCGCTTATTCTCTATGGTCATAAAATTAAGCATCTTTTATTTTTTTTTAAATAAATAAATAAATAAACAAATAAATAAATAAATATATATATATAAATATATATATATATATATATATATAATATATATGTAAAGATACTCAAATCTCATGATGTTGTTGGGTAAATTTTGTAAAAATAATAACTTTAAGGGGACAAAAAAAAAGAGAAGAGAAGCTTAGCTCGAGTTTTAATTAGTTTTAAACTTCGATAATGATTCTATTTTAATAGGTAGTTATTCATTTTTATCTTTAAATTTTTAATTTTTTTTATTTTGAGTTCTAAAAGATTGTTGTAACTCGTATCGTAAAATAACCAGTTGATCATTTAACAAGTTTGTTTATAGACTCCGACATTTTTACTAACATGTTGATTGGCTTCATTGTAAATTTCAACTACTTAGGTAAATGGGAAAAAAAGTTTGCACTCATACCAAGTTTTCTATTAAATAATTTGTAAATCAAATTGAGAAGGCTGAAGTAAAGTTTTTATTCAAAATTTAAAAATAAAACAACGTTAAAAAATTTAGAAACCAAAATAAGATTAAAAAAAACTATCAGATTTGAAGTGTTCGAGGACAAATGATTTTTTTAATTAAAAAAAAGGTTTAGTAGTACAAAAACAAACCCTACTAGAGAGCTATTTAGGTAGAATATTAAGGTCCTACGAAATGGACAATATATAGAAGTTGGGTATAGTTGTCTAAATTATTTTTGTGTACAAAAACAAGCTTGAAGACGTACCATATAAACGTTTTGACTAAATTAAAATTCAATTGTTTTTTAGCAACATTATTTAAATTATCAAATCATAATTTGACAAGTGATAAATTCTCATTTTATCTTCTTTTTGAAATCTTTTAATATTTTTTTGTTATGTGAAAATTTAGGTACAATAAAAGTGAAATGAATAAAGATTTAGTTATTATGGTTACAATCATCTTTGGTTAAATTGAAAAAAAAAATTAAATAAAATGGAGAAGATTAAGTGAAAAATGATAAATATCATACCAAAGAGTAAATACTATAATATTTAAATATGGTGTGCTATAATAACTCAGTCTACCAACTTTTAGTCGGTGTTCCAAACGGCTGCTAAATTTTCAATCAGAGACTGAATAAACACAGAAGATGAGTCATCTCGAAAGAGAGAAGAACAAAAGGGGACAAAGAAGTGCATATATGTGTGAAAACTCGATGAGTTTAAGAGGCGCCAAAAACAAAAACACATCAGAAAGGCTCTTCTTCTCATTCGCTTGACTTCCTATATTAAGACCTTCTAACTGTAAAACAGTGCCATTTCTCTGCTATACATACGACAACAAACCACTTCACTTATTACCATATCAATAACCCCCTTCTCCCTCTCTCTCTCTCTCTCTCTCTCTCTCTTCTCTCTTTCTCCTCTCTCGTTTCTTCTTCTTCTTCTTCTTCCTCCTTCCATGGATTTTCCCATACCAGAACCATCTCCTTCTGAAACTTCAACAATTATCTCTGCTTCAGAGTCTTCTCCACCATGTCCAAAGGGAGATCGAACAGCAGACCAAATCAACCCCAATTCTCACCTGGGTTTGGATCTCACCCTTTCTAATAATGATTCAGATCATGGGTCGAATCCAGAACTCAATTTAATCGACTGTTTCGATGCGAATTTAGCAACAGAACCTACAGATACAGAAACAGAGCCAAGGGTTTTCTCTTGCAATTATTGCCAGAGGAAATTCTATAGTTCTCAAGCTCTTGGGGGACACCAAAATGCTCATAAACGAGAGAGGACTTTAGCTAAGAGGACTCAAAGAGTTGGGTCTGGCTCTAATTTTGGGCTTGTTCATAGGTATTCGAGTTTGGCTTCTCTTCCTCTTCATGGGTCGTTTAATAGGTCGCTTGGAATTCAAGCTCATTCCATGGTTCATAAGCCTTCTCTTCATGTTTCTCCAATTGGGTCATCTGGAATTTATGGTCACAGTGGATGGTCAAGGCAGCCGCTCGATCAACATCCGGCGATTGGTCGGCTTATGCAAGGGAATTCCCACGTTGGAAGTCTTAGAGGCATTTCCTCCAACACTGGAGCTGCAAGGTTTGAGGGTGTGAAGAGATTCTCTCCGGTGGCAGCCACGGAGGCGCCACCGCCGCTGGGAGGGATCTGGTGGGACGGCAGCGGCGGCGGTGGTGGTTTTAGTCATATGAAGATGAAGCCTAATCAAGATGAGTTGTTGAAGCTAGACTTGTCTCTTAAGCTCTAATCAGAAAGGGAACTTTCCTTCAATTTTTTTTCTTTTTCCATTTTTTGAAAATTTGATGCTTTCTGCTAAGATGGAAATTGATTTAGATCCTTCTTTTTTGTTTTTTTTTTTTGGTTCCAATACTTGAGAAGATTGTCTCTGTAAATAATCCATTTTGGCAACATAAGAAGAACACAAAAGTAAACCTGTTGAAAAGAAAATTCCCATTTATTACATGACAAAAAAAGAAAAAAAAAAAAAACAATATACCTGTTAAAATTACTTTGGAATTTGAGAAAGTAATCCCCTTTCTCTCTCTCTCCATTTCTTTTTCTCTGAAAAAAAGTAGTGATAGATAGAGATGCAAGTCTCCACTAGTAAAAGTGACTAAACTTTAAGTATAGGCATAGAGGAAATTTCTCATTCATGCTTTTATAACCGTTATAATTAAGATTGATTCCACACGCATTCACAATGAGAAATGTGGGCGATTCTTCAATACTATGTCTATATTATTTATTGATTTCCAAATTCAATGGAAAAAGAAATAAATTTTTTTAATCTGTTTGAACTTCTGAGTTACGTTATAGTTTTAAGAATAATTGAACTAATCAAAAATTTGATATAAAAGGATAATTCAGAAACAAACTTGGAGGTGTACCACAATTCAAAATCCGTAATGTTATAGACACCAAAAAGAGCATAGCTCAATTGAAATATCTGGATCAAATCCCTCCGACTCCTATTCTATTCCAAAGAGAGAGATGGTACCTTTATCTATATAATAAGATGTCATCGTAGTAGTCACGCAATAGATACGATTTGAAATGATAAAAGAAGGAAAATGATGAATTAGAACCAAAATATGATTTAAAAAATTAAATTTCAGAGACAAACATAAAGTTAAGTAATAATTCAAGATCCAACATTATATTTTAGGCTTCTTGTCAATCAAATATGTTTGTGTGTGAGAGAGAGAAGATTCAAGAAATACGCTATATGAGATTGTTGGATAAAGGGGTCCTAAATTTCAAAGACTAAACACTATGATGTGTGGTCCATGAAATGAGCACAAATTTGGATGCTTGTAGTTTTCATTTAATGAGACCACCATACAGTGACATATGAATATATATGTGTGCAAATAGAATGGTGGATGACAACATTGTTGACCCACTTGCAGTTGAAAGTAATAGACCATCACATTAGAAGAAGATCAAAAAAAAAAACAAAAAAAAAAGAAAAAAAAAAAAAGAGGTAGGTGTAGATATAGCAAACCTTGTGAAAAAGTAATGAAGGCACATAATGACCCTCCCTCCTCCTCTCACACTCAGCTATTCCATCACCATCATCATTTTTCCCACATTATTAAATTGTGGGTAAATCTTCATTGTCTTGATTTCTGACCTACAGGATCTCCTAATAAGGCCAAACCAGTGGTGGGGTTCATATCCCAAACAAATCATGTTCATCTTAATCATATATCTAAACTATGATCATTAGTCATAATAATGGAACTAATTTCTCCTAGTATCAAGATGTAAAAGTAACAGAAATCCTGCTATTAAGACAATTGATGACAATAAAAATCTCTTACCTTATCATACATACCAGTACCACACAACCTTTATGAAAATGACTCACCAAACTTTGGGTTTTGGCCATCTGTTGTCTTTGCTACTTCAGCAGTTGGGATGTCCATTATTTGGGTTAGACTGCCCATTCTGCAACATTTGAAGAATTATAGCCTTTGATTTTCCACCTCAACTAAAGCCATAAGTAGTAATTTATCAGAGGTTGAGTAATGAGTCAAGTTTCATCAAACTAAGTAATATGATAAATATTTACTGGAATAAATTGAATCAGAGACGGGGTGCTCAAAGAAAACATGATTAAACTCCATTTAATAATTCCTCAGATACATACCAAAAGTAGCCAGGGAATGTACCAAAAAACTGTGGATCTTTGATCACATACCATCAGGTGAGAGTTTAAACCAATCACCTTCTTTCTCTCAGGATAACGAGTAATCATTAAAGAAGCTCTCCTCCAATACATTTAATTAGACTACTTTACTTTATGGGAAAAATAAAGTATATAACATGGATAAAGCATCCTTTTCTCAAATATTCTACCCTCAAAATATCAAGTTAATGCTTTAATGTGTCAGAAGATCAAATCCATAAATCACCTGTTTGGTCCAACATATTGTTTGTATATCATCAATTTATGTTGAATTCAAGCTACAACCACAGTAAGTAGACCTGGGACAAGGTGGGGTTGGATTTGTTCTGACCTCTGGGTCTGCAATACAGCATGATGAGCAGGAAGACAACCACTTAGCTGCCCACTTGATGACAATGACTTGTTATCTAGTTCAATCCCATTCCACATTTCCACTGTCATGACTTCAGTAAGATTACTGGAGGAAAAAAGTCATTCAATGAAGTCGCCACAATGTGTGGATGTCTTCTAAAAATCGTTTGCAGAGTTTTTATATCTCCTAACAACTACTAAATATAAATTCGAGATATTTTTAGGATTCTCTCTTGTATCCAATGGTACAAAATTGTCGAGTCACATTATGACAACCTCCTTGAATAATATCTCAGGTAGGGAGGAGAGAGAGAGAAGAATTTCTTTGTAGTTGGGTACATTTACATAACACAAACAGAAATTGAAGGTTATTCATGAGGTAGTTAATTCACTCAAATATTGTAGGATCAGGCAAGTTGTCCCATGAGATTAGTCGAGGTGGGGGATCAGGCAAGTTGTCCCATGAGATTAGTCGAGGTGGGCGTAAGCAGACCCGAACACTCACGGATATAAAAAACAATCATGAGATAATTAATTGTCATAACAAAATAGGCATGGATCCTTTACCTATTAACCATTTACATTGTTAATGATCAAAGCTACAGCCTCAACCTATCTAATTATTAACAAAACCTGGAACCATTGGATTCTTGGCAGCAACATGGTTCACTCCCATTTCTCTAGCTTCACCAAAGGAAAATTACTATGCGCCGGATATGGCAGTAATATTAAGAGGCGCTTTCCTCATCTTTTGGCATCTGGAGAGGATCCTCCACCTTGGTTATGATGCTTACCATCTTCTCGTGTTGTCGACTCATTAGCACGACCCTTGTGCAAAACTGGATTCGGTACAATTTTTTGTACACCAAAATGGTCATCCATAGACTTGGTTGGATCAATATTTACCCCATGTTTGGTTTTAACATCATCACCCTTCTCAGAGTTCTTTGTTATATTACCAGTCCCTGATTGTTTTCTGGATTCAACAGCAATTTCCTTTATAGTCACCTCAAGTTTATCGAGTCTTGTTTTTACCTCCTGAAGCTCTGGGTTTATTTCATGAATTTTTTCAGTCTCTTCCAACTCTATTTGTTTTGCTTTCTCTTCTTCTTCTTTCTTCTTTTTCAGCTCCAGGTCCTGATATGGTGACTTTGGTTAAGAAAACCATTGAATAACTGAAAATCACAGAAAAATATTGTTAAGGGACCAAATCGAAGAACCAATGGAAAACTTAAGTATCCAAATTCCCATGGGTAGCATTGTTATCTTTCTTTGCCTCATTTTTAAGAAGTATGCACATATATAAATATATAGTTATTTTTCTTGCTATTTTATGCAGAAACAGATTCCTTGTGACCATATAAACGATAGAAAAAGTAACACGAAGCCATGAGGCCTTTTGGAGTGGTTCCAAAAACAAAGCCACGAGAGTTCATGTCCAAAGTAGATAATATCATACCATTGTGGAGATAGGTGAGAGGTTCATGTTATCCTCATACAATACACTACTAATTATGATCTAGCAGACAAAATGATGATGCAGTCATTTCATCTCTTAAATTACATTTATATCTAATTAAACAAAAAACAAAAAAAAAATGATATGACCTACTTCTAGGTTGTTTAACATCTATGATTTCAAATGTTCAAAAGTTTAAAACAATATTTCATTTAACCTTCTAACTAGTTCCTTCTTCTCTAAGACTAATGAACACACTTCAACTCTATCTTTTATCAACAAGTAATTTATTTATTTCTGTTTTAAAAAAAGGTGTTCTTTGCTTGCCATCTTATACAGACAGAGGCTCCTAATGACCACTCTGTAAATGATAGACAGAGTACCTAGAAGCCCGAAGATAACACTTATCACATAGTTACTAGAGCTAACCTGTTACAGAAGTTAAGGCCACTACGTAATGAACTAAACTAATTGGTATGAGATCAACAAAGATATAAAGCTGTGAGTATTTGGCTTTCCAACTTTCCACATTCTCAAATTTAGTCACTAGGTGTACCAGACGTTGTTACCAAATGAAACTGTTGAAATTTCTAGCCCTAAATCACTCTTGAACCCACCAGTCTAATTTTTAGAAAACTACTAGTTACAATAATTCATAATCAAACACCAGAGTCTCAAAAAGTTGAACTTCAAAATTGAAGTATATGATGCCAAACATAAAATAGACTACTAATCTTGATTTAAAAGACAGAATGATGATGCAGTCATTTCAACACTTGCATTGCTATCGAATTAAAAAATTACTAATCATGAAAACTTAAAACATTGTTTCAAAGCCATATTTGATATCCATCATCTATCTTTATATATTAATAATAATAATTTTTTGAGTTGGAAAACGTAGATGGTAAGATAGTTTGTTCAAAGTGTTTAAAAAGAAGCAGAAAATAAAACCAAATTTTGCTATTTTCATGTGCTTCTTTCTATTTTTTAAAGTAACAATCTCTATAAATGATCCTTACCCTACTCTTGTAAACTTATTTAAATATATTCCATAATCACATTCGTAGAGATAAAAATAAGAATGATTAAAAAAATTCTAGCGTTTTTTTTTTTTAATTCAGAGACAATTGAAAAAAAATGATAACCTAATCTTTTCTTTTTCTTTTTTGGGGGAAAGTTAGAAAAAGAGTTTTTGGGAAACAAATTTCAGAAGAATGTACATAACAAACTCTTAAACTGGACTACTGGTAATTAGCTATGGTACTCTAAATTACACGAAAGGAAATACTCCTATAACACACTAATACTTGACATAAAAGACCTCTTAAAACTTTAGGCTGCATAAATGTTTTAGAGAAACAACAACTTTCATTGAGAAAAAATTAAAAAATACGAGGACATACAAAAAAAACAGTCCTAAAGTGGCCGACAAAAAGGGAATCAAAAAATTCCTGCAAGAAGGCAACCCTTAGTGCCAACAAAAGGAACCCAAACAAAAACTTATATTACAGGTTGGGTAATTATAATGGTAGCAATTTTAGAGATAATAACCTAGAGTATAGCAACATTTTAAAAAAAAATTACAAATATAGCAAGTCTATCAATAATATACTTCTATCGCTGATAGACTCTTATAGTCTATTTTTGATAGACCAATATTTGCAATATGATCTATCAGTGACAGACTCTTATCGTTAATAGACTCTGACAAACTTTGTTATATTAGCAATTTTTTAAAATATTGCTATATATGTCAATACTTTGAATCTAATTACTATATTTGCAAAGGTTTCTTATAGGTTTAGAAAAAAAAAATGGGCTCCAAGTTCAACTATTAAGACTCTGGAAAACTGGAACTAGAGTGAACAATTAAAATAACAACAATCCTCAATGTAAAGTTTTGCATCCATAACTAAAAATATACATGGGAATGGGAACACCTAGTTGACAACTGTGAACTTTGTACTGTGGAGAGTACTACATAAATTCTTTACGTGAAATAAATTAAAGCTGGTACTTCAGTGATGAATTCTATTGAAATATTAGAATACAGGAAACGTAAACCAGAAAATGAAAGACAGACCAAGCTACGAAAACAGTATCATGTGAAAACGTATGAAATCAAAGGGCACAAATGTCTTCAGAAAAGAATGACTAAAGAAAGCATAAACCAGTAAACGCAGAATGCCAACTTAAGAAACTTTAAAATGAGGCCCTGAAATTTAGTTACCGCTTCCATCTTCCTCATTTCATAACGAGCATACTGGGCCACCAGATAAACAGCTGTTTCAGGAAATGGGTGCATTTAAGCAAATAATTAAAACACATATAATGTCTCTAGCCAAACACAGAATTAATATAGAGAGAAAGATAAAGGTACTCACCCAAAGACGGCATACAAACAAAGAAGAGTTGCACAAGATGGAAATCAAGCCTGAAAATGAAAGAAAGATGTTAAATACATATATGTTGGTAACAAGAAGATAAAATCAGCAAAAGGACATGGATTTTGAACAAACTTTTAATCCTAAAAGGACAAATCATCACACGCGTCTTATAATTAAGCATTGTAAACAAACAACGCGATGCACTCTATTGAAAATTCAAATTTTACTAATCTATTGAAATGTACACAAGCATACGACGATACCCACATAATTCAATTACATATTACAGATGTGAACACAACATGTTTGATAAAATGCCCCAAATAACTTGAAGAATCAAAAGCCACTTAAAGTGTAGAACCGATCAAAACAGACATGAAGACGAAGATAGAGAATAGAAAGTGATACCCAAATTTCTTTTTCTTGGAAGGTTGAGTGAAGAGGATCTTGGAGGCGGTCATGAAGTCCAAGTTATGCAGTTGCTTGTACGCCTCGTTGTAGCTGCTCAGATCCGATTCAACCATGTTGTCGCCATTGATCTTTCCGTTGCTGCTGCTCTTGTTGGTCTGAATGTGGGATTTGGAGCAAAATGATCTGGTTTCCAATGGCTTCAAACGCTTTGAAAATGAACTCCAACTGCCTCTGGCGCGAAACATTGTCGAACAAGATGGCCGTGGGTAAAAGTGGAATGAATACATAGGTCACTGATTCTTATGGGCTCAGTCATCATTTGTCAGGCCCATTAATGTGTCAATATTCGGGCCTCCGGCCCACCATTTTTGTTGGGAACACTATATTGTGGCCTTAATTTTTGGCTATTTGTCCATTTTTGGCTAATTTTTTATTCGTGTCAAACTACTGTAAAAAAACGATCATAAAATATGATATACTAATAATTTAAAACAATGGTCATTGGAGTTGGTGGAGGTAATGTCAGAGACAACAGTCGAAATGACAACAGAAATATCAATAATGACGAGAGCTTAGTGCAAGGTTACCGGATTGGTGGACATGAGTACAACACATCGATAACATACAAAATTGAGTCTTCAAACATTAAATTGAGATTTTAACTCAACTCATACACGAACCTCAAACGTCCCATACATTATTAAAAGAAATGGGGGAAAAGTTATACCCATTGCTGTGGTGGACCAACTATAGTGACTACCCTAGAATGGTAATCATTATATTCTTTATATCTTTTTTTCAAATAATTAATAACCTAATTTTAATCAACAATTCTAAGTACAATGCATGTTCCACTTTGTGCTAACTTTTCATGTACATATACATTTATCCATTCATAATTTTTTATAATTTAAAACTATGTTTACTTTTAATTTGTCCATAACACAACAAGTTGCCATCAAATCAAATCCTTTTAATCATCATCAAAACATTTAAAGATTGAATGTTATTAATTATTATCTTAATTAATTTGCGGTGTTTTAACTTTCCATCCAAATCTCAAAATTTCGAGATATCGAGGGACTTCGAAGGTAAATATGGGAATTTTTTGCTTTTTTTTTCCCAGATTTCTACGAAATTTTGAGAATATTTCAATTTTTTTTATTTTATTCTTCCTCCATTTTGACAAAATTTCGATATTTTGAGAAAAGTTCGAATTCTTTTTTTTTTTTAATTAGTTTCGTTAATGACTAGTTCGAGATTTTTAATTTTATGATCTTTGTTACACACAATTCTATAGTTTTTCACACCTCAAATATCATTTTAAACAAAAGATAAAGCTTTTACGACTTGTTACTTTTTAAATTTTCATTTTCTCAAATTTCAGCTTTATTTTCAACTTTAAGACTTTCATTTCTAAAGAAAATGAATTTGAGAAAAAAAAAACCACAAAAGAGAATAAATATTTATATTTAACCTCATTCAAACTTAATTCATTCAATTTTTACATCATTTTATCTAAAAAATATTCATAAATTTTAGATTATGATGTAATTACTTTTGCATTTCTTTTTAAAATTTATACTCTCTTGCATCGACATTTACAATTAGCATCTAAATATGGTCTTACTTTATACGAATGATGATTAAAAATAGTAATTATAGTCTAAGTAAGTCACACAATCAAAGTTTAATTAACTAATTATAACAATTTCCATCCATTTTCATAAAAAATTCTGAAATTTCCATCAACATGGATATTCCGTAAAGTCGAGACCTCAATATTTGCATCAGCATCGACATTTCGAACCTTGAGCTCAACTGACATCTATATGTGCTAATGACTAAAAGGTCGGTGGTTCAAATTTTCTCTCCTCATTTGTACTAAAAAATAATAAATAAATAAATAAACACTCGAGTTAGCCCAAGTGAACTGACATCCAATATATCTTATCAATCAAGATTTAAGAGGTTTGTGGTTTATCAATCATAAGACCATTTCAATTTCACTCTCTCAAGCTTTAGCCCATTCAATAAAGACAACGATTTTTAGCATTCAATAATTAATAACCTGAAGATTAATTTATGAAATACTTTCAATTACGAGACATTGGTAATTACTTCAAGAATAAACACCACCTCAATATGCTTCTTGGTCACAAAACTCTAAACAACATCAATATTTAGCCGTAAAAAAGACATCGTTGGAGGATGCGACCTTTCCAATAGAAATGTGATATTAATTAAGATTTTTTAACTCACTATTTATTTTAATTAACTTGGATGGTTTTTAAATTAAAATTTTGAGAATAAAATATACGTTTGAAACTTTTAGAATTGTTTGGGACCAGAACTATCTAAGATTATAATAATCATTTCTTGCTACAATAAATACTATTTAAAAGTCTCATATTAGCTACACTAAACACTATTTCAAAATCTACTTCATTTGCTACAGTGTTTATTATTTACTACAGCTTTTACTAATTTACATTTATCATTATTTTTGTAATATATGTTATAATGCTTACTATTTTCTTATCAAACTAAAATAATTTACACACCAAACACATATTATTATAACTCAAACCGAAATAATCTAAATTTCAAACACAAACTATTATAGCTCAACTACAATATTTTATGACTATAATAAGTAATAACCCGCTCATTGCCCCAAACGACCCCTAAAGATTGAAGTTCACATATAAGTTTATAGTTTAAAATTATTGGTCCATATTTCATAAAGTAAAAATGCTTCTAGTTTACTATTTTGTTCAAAAAGAATATTACTTGTCTAAGCACTTTTTTATGTGATGCATTTTTAGTAGCTCAAACATTTGGTTTAGGGTTATATTTATCTATTAAATACAATAAAATCCAGTAATAAAAATGCATCACATTAGATACTCAATGACATATCTTACTATAACCGGTATGTATGACGCAAAAACGAACCTAAATTGACTAATATAGTACTTATATTATCGACTTTGAAATCAAAGGTTTGCTTCCTCACTCCACAGTCCACATATTGTGAAAAAAAGTTGTATAGACAAATAATATTCATTAGTCGAACATAATTCGTTTATAAATGAATGATTTAAATTCTTATGGAATAAAATTTGAGTTTTTTAAAAATAATATATAATATTGAAGAGTATAACAAGACTCTATTTGATAACAATTACATTAGTGTCACATTTACCAAGTGAAAACATAATAGATCTATGGGAAAAAAAAAGTGATCCAATTTGATTACTTTTGGTGTTTTTTACTTGAGATCTGCATTTGTATTGACACATGTGATCTACATCAAAATTTGTAATGAAATAACGCAATCTGATTAATGAATTAACAGTGCCCAATTTGATTGTGCTTTTTGACTTATATTGTACTGTTACCATTATAGTTACTATCGGTTGAAAAATCATCAATTTTGATATATTTATTGTTATCGTTATCGTAACCGTTGTCGCTTGACCCTTAGAAATAGAAGTAGAGATAATAGTAAGAATAAATATGACAAAATTAATAATTTTAAGTAAATTAGATCAAAAGCAATTCAGCTACATTTAAAATTCAAAACTCATTACAATTGATCCATCTATAATAAAATTATATAATGATTACATCAATTTTTATTACGTTTTAGTAAACGTCGCCAAAAACTACGTTTTGTAATCTAAGCATATTATTTAGAATTGGTAGTCAATTTAAAAAAAAAAATGATAATCAAAGAATTGTCAATTGGGTATGGCCTATACATTGTTGAAAAATTGAGTTGGGTTTTGAAAACTTTTTCAAAAGTAGAAAATAAAAGATAAAAAATTCATAGATAAAAAAAAAGACAAAATCCTAAATTTATTGAAGAGATGGAGTTTACAGTGTTACAAGAACTGGTGGCACCCACTTGAATGAATCAGAAGATTCCCATTTTCTAATCCCCACTTTAAAAAACTATAAACTTTGTTAATAATCAAGAAAGTTATGATTACCCATTAATTATTTTTTCCTTTTTATGTTTCCGATGATCATTTTTTATTGGTTCGAAGATTATTTAGCAATGGAGTTATTGGTTTCAGTAAGTTAGTGGAAGTGGGATCGAAATGTTGTGCAGAAGAATCTCCAGCAATGCCGATTCTGGATCAGCCCCAGTGTACCTCAATGTGTACGATCTCACCCCCATTAATGGCTACGCATATTGGTTCGGCCTCGGTGTTTATCATTCTGGTCTTCAAGGTTTGCTCTTCTACTAATTCATCGCTTTCTCTGCTGGAATCTGCTGTTTAGATCTGCATTTCTGTTGCTTAATTTGGATTTGGTAACTGTTGAGTGATGAATCCACTTTTTATGAGTTCTGTTTCTGTTTGGTTCGTGAGAAAATGGGGGGAAATTTGAATGTACTTCTAGGTTTCTGCTTTAGGCATCCTTGTTTGTTGTTCTTGTAAGTGTGATTTTACTTTTGTAGAATTTTGAATGGTTCTGTTTGGATGGGGAGAACATGATGGAAAATTAGATGCACTTCTAGGTTTTTGCTTTTAGTTCACTTAATTTGATTGTTATCAAGTATAATTTGCTCTAAGACAAACTTTCCAGCTGATTTCTGGACCTGCATTTTGACATATTCTGTTTGGATGGTGAGAAAATGATGGAAAATTAGACGAACTTCTAGGTTTTTTCTTTGAGTTCACTTAATCTGTTTGTTCTTGAAGCATAATTTGCTCTTAGACAAACTTTCCAGCTGATTTCTGGACATCCCTTTCGATTCATTCTGTTTGGATGGTGAGAAAATGGAGGAAAATTGGATAAACTTGAAGGGATTTTCATTTTACTTTTGGAAAATGTTTGCTGGTGTTTGGGTGTTGTTGAGAAAATGAAGGAAAATTGAAACATTTTGTATCTGAAACTGAGTAAATGTTATGGGATTATTATTGTAATGCAGTTCATGGAATTGAATTTGCATTTGGAGCTCATGAATATCCAAGTACAGGAATATTTGAAGGAGAACCAAAGCAATGTGAAGGATTCAAGTTCAGGAAATCAATTTTGATTGGGAAAACAGATTTGAGTGAAGCAGAAGTGAAGTCATTAATGGAAGAACTTGGTAAAGATTACAGAGGAAATGCTTATAATTTAATCACTAAAAATTGCAACCACTTCTGCAACCATGTTTGCATCAAACTCACTGGAAATCCCATCCCAAGTTGGGTCAATCGCCTTGCTACAATTGGTAACATCAAATCCCACCCTTCAATTCCCCTTTTCATCTAAATTTGCATCTACATTGATAACATGTTTCACATTGATCTGAAATGCAGGGTGGATTTGCAACTGTGTGTTACCAGCAACCTTAAACTCCACAAAATTTGGTCAAAACAGAGTTCAAAAGAAAAGAAATGAAGAAAAAAAAGCAAAAGGAGTAGAAGAAGAAGAGAAGAAGAAGGAATTGATTCCTAAAATCCAAACAGTTGAAATTTCATGTTCTAATTCTAATTCCTCTTCTTCTTCTTCGTCTTCTCCGATTACTCTCCGCAGAGGCAGAAGCAGAACAAGACGTCCTCGTCTTCCGACTTCGCCATTAATTCCTGCTTCAAATTCTTGAACATCGTTGTTAGTTTGGTTAAATTGCATATTTGGTTCATGTATCTCGAAGAAAGTTAGAATTTAGTTCTTATAATTTTAAAAGTCATTGTTCAGTAACTACATAAAATAGATCATAGGGACTAACTTTTAACTTTCTTCAAATTAAGGGACTAAATTTGTCATTTAGCCAATGAGTCGTTAATTGCTCCCCTTCCTCTCTAGAAAACAAAAAAAGGAACATTTTTTGGGGGTATATGAGTGATTATGTAAATTGTGTATTATTAGGCAAAGTGGGTTGTTTTGTCCCTCAAATGTTTTCTTTTTCCATCATTAATGTCTCCATTTTCTTGGATTTGATTGAGCTACCATTAAAGTGGTAATTATAGGCTGAGATGTGGGTTGGAATCCAAATTAAATTGCAAATATGGCTCAAAGGAATGCTTTCTAGAGAGGGTCAATTGCTTTTTCTTTAAGGCTAAGTACAGTTTTGATTATTGCACTAAAGACTTGTTCTATTTCATTTCTTAAAATTTCACAAAGGTTATATTCATAATTTAGTCTATGCACTCGAGCATTAGTTGCGTGCATTCCAACGAGAACTTATATCTATACAATCTACTTTCATCACACTTAAAAATAAATAAACAAAAAAGAATTTAGCTCGTAACAGTTTATGATTGGACAATTAATCAATTTTAAGAGTGATTGTCTAATCATAATTTGTCACTTGACAAATTTTAATCATAATTTATTCAATCACGATCACGAGATTGAGAGACGTAGAAAGATGGTTTAATATAATTATCCTTTGGAAAACAAAGTTCCTCAAATCATGTAAAATAGCCCTTAATATTAGCCTAGGAATTGGCAAGAGTCCTTAAAAAGAAAAAAAAAAAAGGCAAAATGACCTAAAATAAGGTGCAAATTTGCAAAGAAATTTGTGACATTTGTGTTTTCTACTTTTGCTCTTTTTGAATGCTTTAAGCTTAAGGGTCAAAAAGTTTGAGAAATTAACCTTTTTTAATTTTAATTTTAATTTTATTTTATTTATTTATTTATTTATTATTTTATACTTTTTGTGGAGATTGAGGCAACCTACCATACCATTCATTCACTTTCAAACTAAAAAGCACTTCTACTCCATGTGATTAAACCTTTTGCTTTGACTCATTGATAGGTTTTGGTTTAAATATTATTTTCCATTTATTTTAAATTAATGGTTGGTTTTTATTTTAGTATTTGATTCATAAAAGATTTTCACTTTTCTAAAGACTTTTCTCTTTTTAAATTGGAGTTTAATCTTATAGTTGTTGTATGATGATATATGTGTTTACACTTTTGCTATTTAGATATATATTTTTACATTTTTATTAAACAATATTTTCCTTTGCTATTATTTAAGATAATTGTAAAGTTCTTTTTTTAAAAAAAATAAAGATTATTGTAGAGTTTTTTTGCAAATTTAGCAACCCAAAAGTAGATTATTGCCCAATTTTTGCCGGATATAAATAAATGTTATGAAGGGTGAAGATATCTGTCGATATACTAAAAAATCGAAAGATTCAATATCAAGTGTTTAATTTAAAAAATTAATCATTTTGAGAGAAAATTTAAGTGTTTGGTAACAACTCAAAATAGCTCTTGACGTGTATTTTCAATAATTTTCACCAAAATAGTTTAAATAAAAATTAGTTTCTTGAAAAATATTTGTGTTCTTAAATCAATCTAAACAAGTCTTTAGTTTGAGAGTAAAAACAAGTTGTCAATCTAAATGATTTTTATAAATTTTGTGATTTACAAAAATATCTTTTGATATCAACATATACATAAAATCGAAATCTCAATATTGACAGATATTTTAATCCCTAATACCACATCAATAACTAATGTCGTTATATCGATCAATATCTACCTTTGACAAGTTTTTTTCCTCAAAAGAAAAAAAATGGTAAGTTTCTTTTCATATAGTGAAAATCATTTATATTATAAGATCAAAGTTTATTTAATTTTGATTCTTGTCGTTTTAAGATAGTCATTTTAGTCCATATACTTTTAGATTTGACTCAATTTAGTCTTTATACTTTCCAAATATTTATTTTGGTCCTTTTACTATAAACTTGGATTCATTTTAAGCAACCATTTTGATACCTTCATTCTCATGTTTACTTCATTTTTAAACGATCAAAATGATCAATTTTTAAAAGTTTAAAAACCAAAATCAACTAAAGTTAAAAATATCATTTTAGTTCACATATTTACAGATGTCTCCGTTTAAGTATTTTCAACTATATCATTGAAGTCCTCATATTTTATCTAGTTTTTTGTTTGATTTTTTAAAAAGCATTTTTTTGTCATCATTAACATTTTTATACTCCTGTATTCCCTTGCGTTAAAATTATTATAATTTCTAAACCAATTTCAGTAAAGATTATCTTTGAAGAACTAAACTTTGACTCTTTTTATTTCCCTGGACAACTATTGAAAAATAAAATAAATATATTCCCAAATTTTTTCTGTGGAGCAAATTTCTAAGTAGAGCTGCTGTTTCATGGATACACAAAAAGTCTGTTAATATCAATGGATTGGCTAAGTAAGATGATGAAGAATGGAGGCCACAGAAGCAGAGGCAGAAACTTCAATAATCTAGCAGAAGAATAATCCATGAATGTTTGAAATGATAATTTGAACATAATAATGGGAATGACCTTTGATTTCAAAGAAGTTAATTAAAAAAAAAGAGAGAGTAAAATAAGAAATAATGAGTGAAAAATCCTGCTGCTATCCAAACGTGTAATCGAAGGTGAGCCTGCAGACATAGAAATGTTGATAAAGAGTATTAGTAAGGACGAAGAAAACGTATTGAATCAAATCTAAAACAGTAAGAGAAATTAATGGAATACTTGCTTCAACAACTGTGGCGTATACATCAAAATACATTGTATCACGTTTCTAACTCTGCTTTGCTTGTAACCATTCAACAAAATTGTCGAGGATCAACGGCCAAGCGAGTTCCGAGTCGTAATTGCTCAAGTCCGGATAACTTATCTGCATGATCATCATCAAGCGTCACGGCTTGAATTCGTCGATAGTTTATGGTGATGATACTATCAAAGGAATTTAAGGTGGATCCTTTTTTCTAGATTATTTCAATTAGAAATTTGTTTATTTTCCATATCTATAGGTTCGATAGGGGAGAAGTGACAGAGTCGGAGAAAATTAAATTAAACTATTCATTTCTTAAGTACAGATTTCATAGACCAACTGAAAAATTAAAAGAATTCAGTTAGTTCAGAAACTAAGGTCATTTGATAATGGTTTCGTTTTCAGTTTTCTGTTTTGAAATTTATGCTTGTTTCCTCCCTATTTTTCAATTATGGTTTTCACATTTATTAAAGAAAAATTCCTAGTCAAATTCTTAAAACACTTGACTTACAAAAACCAGTAGAACATGGATGACAAAATATATAAACTTGAGGTGGAAATAGTGATCATAAGCTTAATTTTCAAAAACCACGTGGTTATCAAGCTTAAGATCCTACTTGCTTTATTATTTTTTTCTTTTATTTTGATGATCCTACTTGTTTTACTTTTTTTTTATTTTGATGACCCTACTTGTTTTGTTCAATTCAAGGGATTAGAGTATCATTGAATTTGCAGTGACTCTTATAAAATTCAGAGGATGTTCATAAGTTGATTCCAAAACTATTTTCCTTTCAGTTTTTCTTACTGTATTCCACTGGTAGTGCAATATATGCAAGCAAATATACATGTCGAGTTAATGTGCTTTGGGAGATAATGAAGTTACCTCATTGCAGAATCGAAAGAAGCCCATCCATTGATCCATGTTAACAACTTTATAGTCAGTTTGTATCTGCATACATAATATGGCAAATAAGAAATTTTCATTTGATCTTCTTGATGACGGGGAAAGACAGGAAATATGAGAATAATCTATGCGAGAAAATTCATTACTTGGAACATGTCTTTCACAAAATCGCGAACCATGTCCTAACTCCTAAGGTTCTCATGAGAAAAAAGATTAACTAAGTGGCTACAGCTATAACTACTAGCAATAATATGTTTAAGACTTTAAGTCCAGTCATCAACACTGGGCAGTGTGCTCCAATAGGTATGCTGGCAGGAGGCTATAACTCAAGAATGTAACTCTTAGACTAAGTGCTAGTGCTACTATTAAAGGCCTAGAAGTGCTGTTAAGCAGTGCTGGAGTTAACTGCGCTGTGAAGTGTCAAACAGACCGTGCCTGTGGATAAATGTGGCAAACTAAAAGACAAAAAAATGTGGTGGTGCTCACCTTCAAGTATTCAACAAATGCATTGACTTGGGAATGAAACTGAGACCCCAAAACAAGATCCAGTAACTCACATATACTCTCTATGTCAATACTCTTTTGCTTCTCCTCTAAGAAAAATATCAATGGAACAAAGAGAACGTAAAGATCAAATTGCAATATGGGGTAGTAGAAAATGAAGCAAGCTTCAAGATTCGAAATACACTAAACATTATTTTTTTTACCTGTTAAACAATACCGGAATGCATAAGAATAGAAGTCCACAAAGTTTGATGGCCTCCTTACCTTCTCAAAATGTGAGGAATTGGTAATTAAAACTTTATGCACAAAATTACGCAATGCACTAAATAATTTGTTTTGAAAGTTTCAACAAGACAAGTACTATACCTCTTTCTCGAGATCTGGTAGTGCCTTCCTTAATTTACTAACAGTGTCAGCCCTCAGGGATTTGAGGCCTGTTCGCCATTCATCCTATCACATAAGTAACAGGTTAATGTTCCATCAAATAAATAAATAAAATTTCCATGATCGTATAAAATTACACAAGAAAGGGGGTTAGAACCCACTCTAAAGGAGTTAATAAAAACTCAACACTTGGATAAAATAAAATATATTCTTCATAGATTACTATACTAATTAGAAAATGAAAGAGAAAGGATTATATGATGTGATGCATACTGTGGTAAATAAAAGGACAGAATATCAACAAAAATAATTGTTTGGGACCACAAAGGTTCAAGGAAATACTACAAAGAAGATTCATTGTATAATTTATAATAATCCGAGGTCCACAAGAGAGTAAATATTCTTACCAGGTTAAAGTATCCTTGTTTTTCAGATTTCATTTTCCTGGTATGTGCAATCCATTAGTTCCCAGACAATAAGGACATATATACCAAAAGAAAAAAGGAGAAAAGAAGTGCTGTCAATAATTCCAAGTACAACTTACCAAGCAAGCATCAAGATCCTTACATCAGTGTGATCCACTTCCATGTCTGAACAAAGATTTTCAATCCCTTCTGGACTGTTAAAGAGAAATAGTCAGTACTACGTAACCTATAAGGATCTTATTCATACAAGTATTCAGAAGTCTCCTTAATGATAAGGAGAATAGCCTCCTTGATCATGTAAAGAACATGGATGGAATTTTGTTATTGGAACATTGCAAGGAATTTAACAGTACAAATACTGAATATATATGATACAACGCAAAGCTAACTAACAATGCTGAAAAAACGAGATTTTTCAATTGACCAAAGTTGACTTACTCGATCAAACCAGAAGTGGGACTGGCATACGAGTAAAACAGACTATCAATCCGTTCCAACTCTTTTGTGCTTGCTCTACTTGAGGCTGAATAAATTGAGAATTTTGAGTTCACAAGAATTGAAAATAGGAGCTCATATTGTGGAAGATATAAAAAAAAAAACAGATACTTTCACATAAATCACCTCATAAGAACAAAACAATACACTTCAACGTGGGCATGATACTTACTACCATATAACTAAGAAAGCCACCAACCTCATAGTTTTTCTTAAACACAGCCAGTAGATCACCCAACAAGGTTCATCATTCGTCACTCAATTAAATGTGAAAAAAAAAAACAAAACTGAAACAATGAATAAAAGTAGTTTGCATGTTCAGATTCTCTTGCTTTCAGTTTCGAACTCAATAACTCTCACTTTCTAATCAAACCTTCAACTCACTCCATATCATCTCGGATTGACTCCAACAGTTCCTCAAGTACATGTAATGAAAAAACATCATAATATAAGCTTGAAATTCCCAAATTTCATAGCCGTAACCACAATTTAAGCTAAATACTAGAGCTATTCATCCTACTTAAATCCCACTCAATCTAAAAACAAACTAAACCATCAACATAGCAAGATGCGCACATAAAATCGAAAACATAAAAATCTCCTATACAAAGGCATCATAAGAGTAATTAATTAAAAAAAATTAACCACAATATATACAAAAGACGATCATCGATATCTATGGCGAGATTTAGTAGTGGAAGAATTGGAATTGTGGAAAAAAGAAAAGATCAAGTACCGGAGCGAAAGAGATCGACGGCGGAAGAATTAACAGAAGTTGAATTGGGTTGACCGGTTTTTCTTGTAGCAGAGCGCCGCATCTTCTTCTTCTTCTTCTTCTTCTTCTTCTTGTTCTTGTTCTTGAAGAATTGGATTGCGATGAAGGAGATAAGAAGAGGAAGCAAAGAAGAAGATTGAATTTTGTCGCAGCAAATTGGAGAATTGCAAATCTTCGGCCTTTCGTCTTTTTAATTTTTTCCTTTTTGTTTCTTTGATTTTCTTAAATTTATATTATAATGTATTTATGTAGGTTTTACAATTTACAATTTACAATTTACAATTTACAATTTTATTTTGATGATTTTAATTCACTCTTAAAATAAATTCAACAAAAGAAAAAGAAAATATTCCTAAAATAAATAAATCGATATTTTAATCTTTTATGGAAATATCTTCTTCTCTTTTTTTATTTATATAAGAAAGAAAAATGAATTTTTTATTTAATTTCGTTTCAATTCAAGTGATTGCTCTCTTGGGTTATCATGCCTATTTTAAATATCTTATTTCAATACTTCAGATGTCAATTTCGGTCCAGAAAAAACTCATCTGACTTTCAGGTAATACGTAAAATTGTAATTTGAGAAAGATAAAATATGCAAAACAAAAAAAAAGAAAGTATTCCTCCGATGACCTCTAAGTCAATAAAATAGAGAGCAACAGGCATCGGTTCGTAGAACCTACAAAAAAGAGATGGTTGTGGCGCGAAGTACTCTTGTGCACCGACGTCACTCGGTTCGCACGCAACCCCGCCCCGTTATGGTATGGAAGAATTGAACTTATTGCAGGGCTGGTTATTCAGAGCCAGCAATTGGCTATGGTATGGAATAATTGTTGGATTTCAAAAATATCTCTAAACCTTCAAAAGTTTCAAGAATACTCTTTAGCCTAATAAAAGTCAAAATTACCTTTACCGTAGGTATTTGAACAAAAACCATTAAATTCCACATGACAAAAATAACTCTAAATTATTTTTTAAAAAAAATGTTAAAAAATCTCCTATCATTAATATAGTGATCAATTTGTTTGAAATTTTCTTAAATTAAAAAAAAAAACATTAATTTCAAAATAAATTATATAAATATCCTCATTTTCTTCATACATATACTCTCATATTTCTCATAATTTTCCAATTCTTAGCTGACAACAATTTTCTCAACAACCAAAATAAAAAACAAAATTTTAAGTTAGCAAAATTTCACAAAGTTTCAAAATTAGAATCTTCTCTTAAAACATACCAACGATAAATAGTCAAATAAAAAAAAGTATTTGGCTACTAATACACACAACTACAATCATATAGTTTTGTGAAAATATGTAAGTCTTAAAATCGTATGATGATTTATTTATTATCTTTTTTCTTATATTTTTATTTATTTATTTTAGATAAATAAGTGTCAAAGATAACAAAAAAAAGGGAGTAAGAGGGTATTGAAGAATGGAGGCAATCACAATATGGAAAATAGAGAGGTGTGACGGTATTTAACAATTTCTATTCATATAACAGTAAGAATATTTTTCTAGTTTTTTTATTTAAAAGTTTAAGAGTATTTTTGAAATTTTGAAAGTTTAGAGAACTCCATTAACATTTTTAACACAAAGTGTACAGTTTAGGATCATTTTTAAAAATTTAGTCTACATTAAAATATCGACATCGACGTATACTTTTATGCATTAAATTAACTCAAACATGCAAAACCCAGGTTTACTACACATTTTTAGCAAAATTTATCAAATTCTCTACAGATCATTTAAATTTTTTTGCTGTATTTAGTCAATAGTTTCAATTTTTGCTATCTACGAAAATTTCTCTCTTATATTGTTTGTTAAAGTGTATTTTTATTTATGGTATTTCATTAAAATTAATTGATGCAACTAAAGTTTATAATTAATAATAATGAACCATACCTAAATCAAATTAAATAACTGGTTATAATAAATAAATAATCATGTACTTATTTAATTCATTTTCACGGGTAAATATATACTAAATTAATATAATTTTAGGATTATTTTATAAAATCCTAATTAACTAGTTTTAGTATTAGTTTAAATAGAACAATAGTTTTTAGTATGAGTTATTTTAATGATAATTATTTTAAATAACAAAACTTTTGAAAATATTTATAAATATAGTAAAATATCAAAAACTATTTTGCTATAGATCGTAAATATATCGATTCATTTTGCTATATTTAAGAATAATTTTTGTTCAATAAATTGTAATATTTTGTTATTTTGGTTCATTTGGCACAATCATACACAACAATATTTCATTTCCGAACAAGTTATTCTTATACACGTTCTTACATGCACTCTTTTTTTAGATATCGATAAAACTTTAAACCAAACCACCTCTTAAACCTATGTATTTTCTTCTCATTTATTTTCTTTCTCTGTCTCTTCCATGAATTAATCTTTTTTTTTTGTTATTTCTCTCATTTCATTGTTTTTCATCATTTTAATGTTTTTATTGTTATTATCAAGTCTATAGTTTTTATTTCTATAATTATTTTTAATTACGACAGGAAGATATTTATTAGATCTAATAGAATTAAACATCGATCCAACCTATTTCATGAAAAAAAAACGTGAACAATTAACCAACTAACAAAAGCACTTTTTTTAACTACTTCTTCTTGTTGAACCTATAAAAATATCACAGGGATAAAAATTGGAATTCTAATTTACAACTTTGTGTTTATATCAAATTAAACCATAAACTTTTCATAAGTGTATTAATTTACACCGTCAATTTTTTTTTTTTTTTGTATGCATAAACATTGCATGAGAATTTTAATTGAAATAACAATATATTTCACATTATATTTTTCAAGCAAAAATTGAAAGATGTTCGTTTTTTCTTTCGTACAATAAGGGTAGAAGATTCGAATCACAAATTTTGTGGTCGTCAACCTACACAGATGTAAATCTAATTATATTTAAGTTGTTATGTTTGTGAATGATTTTGGGAGAAATATAAGTTATTATAAACAAATCTTAACCTTTTCTTTCCTGTGTCTGGTAAAACATATTACAATTAAATTCACTAAAATCCCGTTTAAATTGCATGTTCATTTCACACCATTTTTAGACTTTGTTTGGAATAGTTGTAGCTTTTAAAATAATTGCTTGACAACTACGCTTTTAGAAAAGAAAAAAAAAACAACTGTAAAATTAAATAAATTAGTTTTTGGTAAATTTAAGCTTGAAACCTAAAGTAGGTATTTATATTTGGTAAATAAATACTAAATTATCGTGTTTTAGTTACGATGACTAAAATGTACCTATTACTAAAACTTACCAAATATTAATACCCTTCATTTTATAGGTAATTTATTAAACATTAATATGCTTCATATTACAACTGTTTTTTCTAAAGGAAAAAGTATATTTTTTGTTTAAGTTTAGTTTCTATTTAGTTATTGGTTTCAAAACGTGACACATTCTGTTCTTAAGTTTTGAGTTTGGTTTTAATTTATGTCGTGGTTTCAAAATGTTACAATATTACCTTTGACATTTGAGTTTTGTTTTAATTTGGTTTTTAGACTTTAAGATTTATACTTTTAATCTCAATTTTTCACTAAATACTTATTTTATTTATTTGATGTAAATGTATGACGATAAATTTAATAATGAATCTAATTATAATTAATAAAGTTTCACTATTTTTCATCACTTGTAAAATTAAATTTAAAATTTCACTTTATAATAATTAGAAATTAATTAAGGGATACCGACGTCAATGGATGAAAGTGAGTAATCAAAAAAAAAATAGTTAAGGTTAAAAATATAAAATTTTGAAACCTAACAATCAAATTGAAATAAAACTCTAATTTCAAGAATGAAATTGTAACTTTTTGAAACGTAAGGACTAAATTGGAACAAAATTTAAAATTTAAAAGACTAATTAAATATCTAACATTTGAAAATTTAGGGACTAAATGAAACCAAGTCCAAAGCTTCCGTAATCTAAAATTAAGGGTCGGTTTGGATCGAATTACATTTTTAAACTATTTGGATAAAAGTTGTTAAAAAAAAAAAAGAAGGGAAAAAAGCGAATTTTAAAAGTAGAATTCTTAGCGCGAGTCCTTCTGTAAATAAACCTCCTTCCATTGCAATTCGTAACGGTCCTCTCCTCTCCATTTCAAAGCTCAGAACCAAACCACCAAAACAAATTTCCCCTAAATCCCTTCATTTCTCTTCCTTCCCATTCCGAATCCCAAACCCTAAAATCCTTCTTCACACCTCTACAATGCCAACGATTTCTCCTCACTCCGACCGGACTAAGATCGCTAACTTATGGCGTTTCACCTGCTTCATTGATTACCGGTGTTTTGCTCCGCCTAGGCTCGATATTGATCCTGACTCCGACGCTCTCAGTCGAAGGCCTTATCGCTTGCTTCCTCGTCAGGATCTCATCGATCTCTTCGTCCTGAAGCTTGACGGTTCTGTTTTTGGTGATTCCTTCTCCATTTTCTCCAATTTCTTTCTCTTCTGTTGTTTCTTGCAAGACGTGAGTAGAGATAGAGAATCTGTGTTTCGATGAAGTTTATGTCGGTTTGCTGGTGGTTGAGAATCGAGATGGAAAATGAATGATGAAAGATGGATGGAAACTGTGCTGGAAAGTGCTTTAATATAACTTGCTAAAGAGAATTGAATGGAGTATGGTTTCTTGATAACGTTGTAGCGGTAAAATGCGTTTAGAAAAGAGTAGCGGCTAAGAAAAATGCAACAGCGAAATGTTTAAATCTCCCGAATTTTTAGTTTATGCAGTTTTTCTCCTGCTTTAATTTGTAGGTGTGGAGATCATGTGAAAATAACTAAATATTTGATTTGATGCTACTTGTTCTTTATATTGTGGAAATATAATTACAGTGTCAACTGCAAGTTAAACTGATTTTTGATTGTTTGGCTATCCAGGTGTTCGTGTATCGCGCAACAGTACAGTAGCAGATCTTAAACGAGCGATAGAGGAGGTTTTTGATTCGCCCGGTGGGAGTGAACATTGCAAGATTACATGGTAGTATTGACTATGTTATGAGACTTATGGCTAATTTTATCCCTGATGATTTTGTTTTTGTTCCTTTTAGGAGCTTTGAAATGCTATTGGGTTTTACGTGAATGTTGTTTTGTTTATTTCCACCACATTAAACATTGCTGAATGTATATGTTCTTAGGTCACTCATCTGGGGACATTTCTGCTTATGTTATAAAGGCGAAAAGCTTATTGATGACAAGACATGCATTAGAGTTTATGGGATTAAGGATGGTGATCAGGTGTGAGAATATTGTGATGTGTCTCTTGCTTGTTCGTTGAGTTAAATGTTAGGTGTTTTCTCGCTTTTAACGTTTTCCCCTGTTGTGGTATGCAGCTTCAGTTTATTAGGCATATGTCTATCAACTGTTTACCGATGAAGAAAGATAGGAAGAACCAAACTGTTCCTTGCAAAACAATGCTGTTGTGAGTTACTAAGTTGTTCTTTCTTATGGCTGCTGTAGCATATGTGTCCGTTTCGTGCAAAACAGTGTCATTTCTTAGTTGTTCTTTTTAATGGCTGCACTAGCACATGCATAAATATGCCAATGCACGGGCATATACCGTTCTCTTTTCTGAACACAATTGCTCAATTTGATGGCTTGTTAAGAGCACAAAAATGGATACAAGACATGGATATAACACGACACGGATATGGAGACACGTTTTTTAAAAATTTAGAACATGATATGGCAAGAACACCTTTGTTAAAATATTTATCATTTTTATACAAAAAGAAATTTTAAAGTAAATGAGTTGATGCATTTGTATGTTTAAAAAACTCAATTTGATGTATTTTACACTCAAAATTTATTAGAATTGTCAGTCTTTTTAGCCTACTCAACAAGTGTTTTATGCATGTCTAATACGTTGGTTGCACTAACAATCGTTGATACGTGTCCAACAAGTGTATGAGTGTCCAAGTATCAACACATATCCGACATAGGCACACTCTAGCCAAACTGAAGTGTCCATACATGTTAGATGGCTTGTTTGAGTACCATTGTGCAGGTGGCAGTCTACAAATAATGCAAACTTTCTCAATATTTTCTTTTTTCTGCAATGAACAGTTGATGGTTTATTCTTGCATCGTTCTATTAGATAGTAAACTAATACTTCCCATTAAAGTCTCTCGCCAGAATCAAAAGCTGTTGAAGAGAATCAAGCAGATGGTCGGGACGATCTCAAGGATTATCAAGTTCACTGGGACGATTCGAACCAAGAGGAGGTTGCTTCTATGGCTAGAGGTGGATTTCAGCTAGCAAATTTCTTCAAAGGACGGGTATTATATTCCAGGATATGGGGTTTCTGTAAGAGTGCATCAGAAGGCAGGAATAGGCCTTCCTCTGCTTTTCGCATTACTTGACATTGGAAATGGACATGAAATAACACAAGCTGCAAGGTAATGGACTTAGCTAGGAAATGTAGGGATTGAAACTTGAGCATTTGATTTATGAACAAGACAAGTTAGATTGGAGTAGGCCTAGGAGAAAGGAAATAGAGGGAAGATTGACTCTGAAATGTAAATATGAGCCTCCATTTATTGTTGGATAGTTTTGTAGAAAGTTCTTTTGCTTCACTTCTCTTTCCATCTTTGGTGTTAGCAGTGAAGTTAGGTCATGTTTACAATGATAGTCTGAAAATTGGGAATTAGTGTTAAAATAGGGTTATTTTGAAAAAAAAAAAATGCAAAAAATGGGTTGTTCGAATATTATTCGCAAAAGTAGGGTTGATTTTTTGTCTTATTGTATTCAGTCCTCTTACACACTTGGCATACAGGGATCATTTTAGAAAGATCTGGATGATGTGGCAAGGGGAGAGGGTTCAGTCTCTTTGAAAGACTGAACCAAACTTACGTCGGAATATATACCTTGACCGGCGTCAGTGAGTTGACGACACACTGATGTCAGCCATTTGATCGATTCCCTTTTTTAAAAAAGATTGAAATTTAATTATTAATTATTATTTGCTTAAAAAATCTATAATAAACCTATTCCAAGTATTTTCCAACTCTTAAAACCATAAAATCTCTGGCTTAGCATATTAACCTTTTAATTTCTCTCAATCTCTCAAAACTCTCTCTATTAATCTATCTCAAATTTCTCAAACTCTTCCAAACTCTCTCAAATTTCTTCCCACCTCTCTCAAATTTCTTCCACATTCCATCATTCCATCATTCTTTGAGAGAGTTTGGGAGAGTTTGAGAATTTTGAGTTGGATTAGTAGAGAGGTATTTGCAAGATTGAGAGAAATTGAAAGGTTTATATGGAAAGCAAAGATCTTATGGTTTTAAGAGTTGGAAAATATTTGGAATAGGTATATTATAGATATTTTTTTTTAAAAAAAATTAATTATTAAATTTCGAAAATTAAAAAAAAAAGATTCGACCAGATGACCAGTGTCAGTGTGCCGTCAACTCACTGACATCGACCAAGGAATATATTTTGACGTCAGTTTGGTTCGTCTTTCAAAAAGATTGAACCCTCTCCCCTTGCCACATCACCCAAATCTTCCCAAAATGTTCCTTGCATGCCACGTGCGTAAGAAGACTGAATACAATAAGAAAAAAAATCAACCCTACTTTTGCAAATAATATTCAAACAACCCGTTTTTTGCAATTTTTTTCTTCAAAATAACCTTATTTAAACACTAATTCTCTGAAAATTGGCTTCATTTGATTATGTTTTTTTCGTTGTTTTATGAAATGTGTTTGAAAATTACATGGAAGTTTGTCATTGGAAGTCGTTGTGGGAGCTTGGGGTTGGCGGTGTAAAGGTCGTCGTCAGAGTTTGTTGGCAAAATTGTCATTGAAGGTGGTTGCTAGAGCCTGGAGTTGGCCATGCAAAAGTAGTCGTTAGAGTTGATAACCAAAGTGTGACAACAGTAGTTGTCAATGTGGCTAATAGTTGAAGTCATTGAAAACATTGGAGACACGAAGAGTTGTGGTAAGTTGGAGAGTGAATTGGGGATTAAGTTGGGGTGAGCTGGTGGGCAAAAGAGTAAGTTGACAATTTTTAACGACTAAACCCAACCTACATTGGTGAGCTAAATACCCCAACCAAAACTTAATATACCTATTTCAAAAAATTCAAATACTTTTAAAAAAAATGTAAATTTTCATGATTTTTTCCGTGTCAAGATTTAAAATTAAAGCATATTTATATATAATTTTTGTTGATAAAAGTTGATTTATTTCCATGTACTAACATTAAAATTAAGGTCAAATATCAATTTAAATCCCTAAAAAATTGGATGATTACCATTAAAATTAGAATGACATAAACTAATTTAGAGAAAGACAAGTAAATGTAATGAAATGTTGCTATTGTTAGTGCCTTGGTAGTTGACTAATCATATCTGTTCTAAGTAGTTGGTTGGAAATAGCATTGCTTCCAAGTTACATTCGATTGAGAGAAGGGAGTTCACGCAGATAAAGATGAAAGATTCAGTCTAGTGAGATGGAGGCTCACAAGCTTAGGGGGAACCTAAGTACTTCCCCACTAATACTCACATGCTTAGGGGGAGTCCAAGTTTTAAAGAGAGAGAGTTTCACATCTTAGGGGAGCCTTGGTGTTCAACGAGTTTCGCTTTACGGTTGTCACTGGATGATAACAATCTATGCTATACAGATAAGTACAACGTTGTCGCTTACTTGATTATATTAGTGAATCATCTTTCCTGGGCACAAATCCCGCAGATGTGGGTGTTGTATCATCGAATTGGATTACCAACTCATGTGTGGTAATATTGTTTCTCTTTCCGTTGATTTATTATTGTCTCTATGATTGTTAGGATGTGTTGTGAGACATCTCTAACTAGTGTGAAAGAACCACTTTTCAAAATTTTAGCTATTATCCATTTGATTCTCACGTTTTTCTACAATTTACACTTAATTAAAGAAGTTTTATACATATGTAAAAATAATGCATAAATAATCTTAATACGAATTTCAAATAAATAGTTTATATTGATCCACTTATAAAAGTTAGTTTTAAGTAATAGAATTATCAGTTTGGAGATTTAATTTATACAATTCTCAGAGTTGGTGTATAAATTGATATGTCCAATAAAAATGTATTTGAAAATTTAAGTACAAAAGTCTATGTCAAAATTTAAGTACGTAACTTTATGGTTTATCGCAATGAATAACATTTTTAAGGTCGATAATTAAGTGTATAATATCAATTAAAAGTTACAAATAAAGCAAAATCTATATATGATCGATATAGTTCATCACTGATGGACTCTAGAGTTGATTGGATATTTTATTATATTTACAAATTCATTTACACTATGTTATATCTAATAATACTTTAAGTCTGATTATTATATTTGAAAAAAGAACGAGTCTGATTTAGAATTTATAGACTAAATCGACAAATTTTAATTAAAAAACCATCTTAATGTCATTTTTTTTATTCGAAGTTTCATTGATTTCATACTTGACATATGTGTATTTTATATTTATAAATTAAGAGTCTCAACTTGTAATTAATCCAATAAAATCCCAGCACTCATAAAAAAAAATCAAGGATTATGAAAAAAATTGGACTGAAAATAGGTATTTTATTACATCAGACAATGTAATATAATAATTATTATTAATACTTTCCTTTTTTTTAAAAAAATATTAATATTATTAATTATAAATATTACAAGAAATCTATGATTTGCCGTTTGATGTTCAATTCTTTTTAATTATTTATTTATTTCTATATAAATTCTCAAGCATTCCATGTAAACGCTCCCCATTTGTTGTTATATGGTAATGCCTTAGAAGAGGGGAAAGCAGAGGGATTGAAAAAACCTAACCCCAAAGAAATCAAATTCTTCTTCCTCTTCCTATTTCCCAAGCAATCTCTCAAAACCCTAATCTTTTTTCCCTTTCTTTCTGTTCATCCTCTCGGATTTCATCGGATTTGCATTTGGTTGTTTGCTCCGGCGACGAAGGCCTCTTTAGGAATTAGCTTCTGCAAGCTACAACCCGGAGACCATGTCTGCTGTGGTGTGCGGTTCCAAGAGATCCTTCTTTGAAGAACTCCCACCGTCGCCTCCCATTTCCAAGCGCCTCCGTTGCTCCACTTCTACTTCTCCTATTAGATTTGCTGTTCCTTCTCATATTGATCACTTACAGCATTTGTTTCCTCAGATGGACCGTCAGGTTTCTTCTTTCTTCCTTTTGGTTTTAGATTCAGTTTGGGTTGAATTTCAGAAGCTGTCGTACTCCGTTGGTTTGGTCATTGTTCTTGTTTTGTGTGTATTTTGATATTTATTGATACGATAGGATTATAACCTAAATCTTACAAGAGTTTTAGACCTGGGGGAATCATGTTATTTTCTTCTTCTTGTATATTATAGTTGAATATGCTTCTGAAAGTTGAAATATCAAGTAATTTGAATTATTTGCGGCTTGTAATTTGAGTGGTTCAATTTTTTAATGCATTTCTTTCAGTGTTTTGTTAGAAAACTGCTTAATTAATATTTCGAGTTTGTTTTATTTTTCCATAAGTTTTTATTTATCATGCTTTGATTTTTTGCCTTTCAGCTTCTTGTGAGAGCCCTTGAAGAATGTGGCAATGACTTGGATGCTGCTATCAGAAGTCTGAGTGACCTGTGTTTGGGGTCTGCTGTTGAAAATCCTGTTGCTTCTGTTGTACCAGAGACAAATTTGGATCAAGGTATCACAGAATGCTAAGTAATGAAGTAGATGCTTCATATGTAGTTTCCTTGTTCCTGTTCGTTCATGGTTTCAATTATAATTAGGATGATGAATGTGAGAATTTGATGCATGCTTGTTTCTTGGAAGAGATCTATTGGGTCTCCAACTTGCTGTCCATAGTTTGGAATCCCAATTATTTGCTACCTACTCTTCTGTTTGTAGTTTGGGTTGATAAGCTTATGTTTACTGAATTGGAATGGCTGGTATATATACCATAAACAGTTGGCAAAAACCTTAAATCTCAATTGCTGGAGATAAATCTGCATGAGGAATTATAATCTTCTATGATTTTTTTGTCTTTGATGTTGTATTGCAGCTATTGCTCCTGATATGTTTCTAATGTGTTTTTTTCCCTAGTCTGGACTTCTTATTTCTATGCCTTCAGCTCGTAAAACTTTGATTTTTCATTATGAACTTATCATGCATTTTCTGCATAAAGCATTGTTCTTAACCTCTATCTTATTTCTTTTCTGTAAAGATCAATGATTTAGTGCACGTTTTAGAATTTTCAGGTTCAATCGCTAACGATGGAGAGGCTGCTGCTTCTGAGAATTCTTCAAGCAGTGTTTCTCTTGATGGTAGAAAATGGATCGACTTGTTTGTTGTGGAAATGATGAACGCCACCACAGTAGCTGATGCTAAGACTCGTGCAGCAAGGGCTTTAGAAGCTTTAGAGAACTCAATTACTGCACGTGCTAGTGTTGATGCTGCACAAAATTTTCATAAGGTAATTCAGTTTTAGTGCCCCACAATTCCAAAAATTTCACATACATGGGGGACAATTTTGGGGTACTGATATATTTTTGGAGCATTGGAAAGCAGTTAGAATTGGTTTGGGCTTATTCACTTTAACATGCTATTGCCATAAAGTAACGAGCCAGCTTGTAAACTTATGTTCTTTTCATTGTCACTCAGGAAAATATGCAACTAAAGGAACAAATTGAAGTACTTCTACGAGAAAATACAATTCTGAAGCGAGCAGTTGCGATACAACATGAGCGCCAGAAAGAATTTGAGGATAAAAATCTAGAGTTGCACAACCTTAAACAGTTGGTAGCTCAATATCAAGAGCAGCTCAGAACCTTAGAGGTGAGAATATAAATGTAGAACGTTTTGAAATATCTTCTCCACTACAACAGACCTCTTTTAAGTTCTTAAACATGTTCATGTTGATGCAACATTTTCTAACCAGTTGAAAAAAATTATGTGGCTTTGGTTACAGATTAACAATTATGCATTGACAATGCATTTGAAACAAGCTCAACAAAGCAGCTCGATTCCAGGCCGCTTCCATCCGGATGTCTTCTAGCAAACAAGAATGTAAAGATCTAAATTATTGCTGGCAGAAAGATCTAAATTAGAGAGGAAAGAAGGGAGAGCAGGGAGGAATGGAGCATGTTCATTACCGGTTTCTTATGAATAGAGAATAGAGGTACTGTGTGCTAATCAGTGTGTTTGCTTAGTTTGAGTTTGGTCATATCAGTCAACCTTGAATGGTTTGATTGCAACCACATCTTTGTTGTGAACTTCTATTGTTTTCCCCATAGCTTTTAATAAAAGGTTATATTTCAACTTGATGATTTAGTGGTTTTCATTATAATGCGGCAGATTTTATTTATAGACTCGTGCAACTTAAAATGAAAACACAAAGACAAAAGACGACATAGTCTCAATAACTAACTAAGAAGTCATAGGTTCAATCCACCACCAACTTATGAATTAATTTCTTAGGTCATGCAGGTTATTCTGGGAGATTAGTCAAGCTGTGCGTAAGCTGATCCAAATACTGATGAATATGTAAAAAAAACAAAACAAAACTTAAAGAAAGGAAGAGAACACAGACTCACAATTAGGGCTTATTACATTCCCTCAATTAGAAGGGAAGATGGCATGCAGTTTTGTTGTCCTGATTTTGCTTGGGACATTGGTTTGTTCATATTGTTCTCAACTCGAGGATTTTGGCACCCTTGTGCCTTATTTTGTTTTTCATAGGTTTTGGCAAGTTTCATTTAGTTTCAACTTCAATGCTTCAAATGGCTTGTTTTAACTTCTGAGCTTTGAAATGGAGAGTGATTATAATTTCTTTTCATCCTTTTAGTGCATCCGTTTAGATTTTTGTGTATACTATCAAATTGTTCAATTAGTTTTGTGAAATAATTTTTTAAAATTTTTTTTTAAGTCTTTTCTTTTTGTGAAGAGAGCTTTCGGATGGACCTAAATATTGTTCTCTTTAGTGCACGATAAAAAAGAGTCATCTAACTTGCTTGATATTGGTGGGTGAGCTGCCCCAAGGAATTCCTCGTCTCCATTAGACTTCGCATACCTATTCCTCGTCTCCATTAGACTTCGTTTACCTAACTTGTAATGAGAATTAGTTGGAACATGACGGAATCAATTGGAATGAAAATGTTTCTTTGGATGATATTTTACTTATTATGTTGAAATTTAGTTGGAATGGTAACAAAATTTGGTATTTACTCATCAATATTTGTTATATACCTCGTGGGTGATGTTTATTTTATCATTCATAGATTATTAGAATGTTCTTTTATTAACAAACTGCAAATGTATTAACTACAAAAATTTCCAATATTGTTGTTTTATTCGTACCAAAAAAAGACATATCTTCACTATTCTTATTTTTTTGAAAAGACGAGAGCGTTCGAATACTATTTATTTGTTTATTTTAGTACAACAATTGTGGAGATTAGAGATCGAGACTTCCACCTCTAGAATGAAACGTTGACTTCTCAGTTGAGTTTATTTGACAATCGCATAAAAATAGATCTTAAATATTAAACTAATTAAATAAAGAAAATCTACGAAACAAACAAGAAAATATACTAGTAAATTTAAAGTAATGTGACACCTTATTTAATTTTTCTTGTATCAGACAACTTAGAATTTTCATTAAAATTGAAAATCTTCAAGTTTTGTAAGTGAAATGATAAACATTGTCATAACAAAAAAAATTTAATTTCTATTATTACTTATAAAATACAAAATATCATTAAAAAATAGCTTTACTATTATTTTTTTGTTCTACATATGTTTAATTATATTAATTTAATAGTATGAATAATATTAATGTTGAATTGTGTTAATTTAATTATATGAAGTATATCGTTGTATTTGTAAGCACATGCATACACATAATATAGAGTTTCTTTTTTAATATATTTTTAGCACTTTTTTTAATATTTGTTAGCACGTGATATAAATGGAGTTTCTTTTTCAATATTTCTTAGCACGTGATATATATGGAGTTTATAAATGAATCATAATATAAAAATAAATACATCATTATTAATTTAAATAGTACTAAGAAATATAATTAAAATCATTTGTGATAAAATGTAAAAGTATTTACGACCATTTTTTTTTTAATACAATAGGAGTGAGGAGCAAGAGGATTCGAGTAAATATGTTTGCTTTGGCCATTTACGTTGAGCATTGAAATGCAATTATATAATTAATATAAAAATGATTTGAGTACGATAAATCTCTAGTTTTTATGGAAATAATAAAGACTGTAATAGCCATAAGGTTAAATACCATATCTTCATTGTTGTTGGTAAAAGAAAAACTATAATAACATATATCATAGGGTGAGAATTGAGAAAATAAGTAAAATCGTAAAGGAATCTTTGTTTGGAGTGGAGTTGTTTTTTGAGAGTTTGGTTGAGTTGAGTTGATAATTATTACAAACGAGAGTAATTAGGGGGTCGACGCAAATAACGAGGTGAGAAATATAAGTTAACACAAATAAATATATGATAAATGTGAATTAACACAAATAACGAGATAATAAACATTTTCAATTGTTGGCCCATTCAAACAGGGGAGAGTTTTTTTTTTTTTTTTTTAATTGAGGGCTCAAAAGATGTCATTATCTTGTCAATAAAAAAAATGTTTAAGAAGTGTTTAATAGATAAATAAAATATTTATTTTTATATCAACAAAAAATGGACCAATTGTAAAATTGTATCGCGAGGAAAAATAGTCCATGTACTTGCATGACGAGATAACTTCTTGTAATTTACCTCTATTTTTACAAATATATGAAATAAAATACACAAAAAAAATCAATAGAACTTAACCAAAACATCTATGATTCAAATCTTCGACTTCGATCCAACTCGTAATCTGATCAACCCAACCAAACTTGATTTTATTTTACATGAACTAGATTACTTTATATAAAATGCTTTTAATTGTAAATTTTTTAAAACAAAATTCAACTTTAATGCAGAAAGAGAGAATAAAAAAATAGTATGAAAGAAAAAAAAACCCAATAACAAAATCCGATTGGGTTAACCCTTGTACGAGTTTAATTTTTGCTAACCATGTCGAGTTGGTTCACAATTTAACTCAAACCCAGTTATTTCTTAAACTCTCACAGATTATCACCAACCCAAACCCAACCCTAATTTTAAAAAAAAAATCATACCAAACTCCCCAAAAATGTCATAAAGGGCATAATAAAATTAAAAGAGTGGCATTACGTGGTAATAAGAAAAATCAGACCACATCTTTCCATCCCCTTCTTCTTCTTCTTCTTCTTCTACTACTACTTATTCTCTCTATCGTCCACAGTCTCCAAAGCAAACGTAAAATTTCCCACCAAAACGATGAACAATCCAACCCATTTCCCCTCAATTTAGCATTCTCATCAAACCCATTTCCTTTTTACTATTGCCTTTAATGGCCGCTTCATCTCTTCCTCTTCTTCCATCTCCCCTCACCTTTGAGCGTTTCTCTGCTTCTTCTTCTTCTTCTCCTTCATCTTCTTCCTTCTTCCATGGCGGAACCCATCTCAGGTTCCACAAAAACTTCCTCTCTGTGCATTCCCATTCCTTTAATTCTTCTCCTTCTTCTCCCAATTCCCAATTTAATAAAAGGGTCTCTTCGAGACGACGCCTAGGAATTGTTAGTGCCTCTGGGGATTATTATGCCACTCTCGGGGTACCCAAGTCTGCTAATAGTAAGGAAATTAAGGCTGCTTATCGGAAATTGGCTCGTCAGGTACGGGATTTGTTCGTTTGTGTGATTTGGTAATCGTGATCAAGGTGGAGATTAGTTGTTTGAGAAGTTTATCTGTAGGGAAATAAAATTCTCTGAAAAGGGTTTCTGTTTGTTTAAGCTCTCAATGCCATCTTTGAACTTCTTCATGTATTGTCAATCACTGACAATTCTACTACTTTACTCTCAATAATAGCTGATGATTTTTTGTGATAAATCCATGAGGCATGACTATTATAATTGTGGACGTCAAGCTGTATTTACTCTTATTTGGTGCTTATGAACTAAATTATTGAATAAGCTCAATGCCAGTGAAAAATGTGAATACGGCAACTCTGTCATTCTAAGGACGCATTAGGGATTGATTCTCTGAGCTTAAGAGTGATTTGGATATAATCTTAACCGGTTTGGTTCAACTAATTGCGAACGAATCTAGCAACACAGTTTTTAGAATCTGTTCCCTAGCTGTAAAAAGCAGAATCAGATGTCACTCCTTAACAGATTTTAAAAATTTAATCATCGCTTTTATATATCTAGTACTAGTATATGCCAATTTTAATAGGGACTTTTTATTCGTTACATCAAATTTATCAAACACCAATTACAACCAGTTTACTTTATAAAACAATGGATGTTATATATGTTTTTTTTCCCCCCGAAAAATTGGTCGCATTGGACTAATCAACCCAAAAAATTGGAATGTAGGATTTGGTTGCAGGAGAAGAGAAATATTAATTTGTTAAGAATTGACATCTAATTTTACTTTTAGCAACATATTCTAAAAATTCTGGCTATCAATTTGTGTTTTAAAAATTAATTTTACTACATTCATTTACCATCAGTTTTACCAAACAAAAAGTCGTTAAGATTCTTCCATAATGACCTATTAATCCCAACCAACCTAAGCCTAGATATGTCTTAATAAATTTGCTAGCCATATTGACTTTTTGTTTTTTTGTTTTTTTGTTTTTTTGTTTTTTTTTAATTCTCTCCTTTCTCTCAAGTATCACCCTGACGTCAATAAAGAACCTGGGGCAACTGAGAAGTTTAAAGAGATCAGTGCTGCTTACGAGGTATGATTGAGGAAAAAAAGTTTAACCGTAATGGATGTGGTGCATGTTCTCAGAACTTTCATTTCAAGTTACAAGTATATCTGAAATGTGTAGTCTTTCAGTCTTCATTAGCAATATTTAAATCTTTGCATTTCCTTTAACCACCTATGTTCACAATCTCTTCCAAATTTGTTATTTCTGAAAGTTGGTTTCATTATTTTGTGGCGTCATCAATTGATGATGAAACACTTTAACCTTCCATAGTTTCACACTTATAATATTGTCCTTTGAATCTCAAGTACAATGCTGACAGGTTCTTTCAGATGACAAGAAGCGGGCTTTGTATGATCAATATGGCGAAGCTGGTGTTAAGAGTGCAGTAGGAGGTTCTAGTGCTTATACGGTATTGTTGTTATTTGATATCATCTCTAATTTCTGAGGGAAATAGTGCTTGCTTGATGCATTTTCACATCAAGCAATTTTGGGCCTTATACTATATTATTGTTGCAGACTAATCCATTTGATTTATTTGAGACATTCTTTGGACCAAGCATGGGAGGATTTGGTGGTATGGATCCAACTGGGTTCCGCACACGTCGTAGTAGTACTGTTACTAAGGGTGAAGACATACGGTGAGTAACAGTATGAAACATGCTTGAAAAGTACGTTATTGTTTTGTTACTATTTTTGGAGTAGTGTGATATTTCCTTCAATGTCTGTTTTAGTCAGATTCAAATAAGGGAATGTTACTTGTACCTTTACTGATTTTCATCTTCGTTATATGGGATATGGGTTACAAATTTTTTACTGGAGTATTTGTTTTTTAAAATAAGATACATTTCATTGATGAATGAAGTAGGGGAAACAGCAAAAGCCAATTGACAACTACAAGAAACATTTCCAATTGGAGACAAAATAAGAGAAACTGAAATGATTAAATTGGTGCCCATAAATCTATCAAAAGAGGAGAAAGAACCACCAGAAGGATGATCCACCATAAAAGAAGTCAAAATATCAAATATAAAATTAGATCCTGCCGAAGACCAACCAAAAACTGCCAAAACTATTATGTGGTATGATCCCTGTCCCCTGCAAACAGAAACACCCAACAACTCTATGGACCAAGTTCCCTGCAAGCAGATGTTAAACAACCTTGCCCAGAAATGATGGCCTCTGTATTAAAATGTATGAATATATGTAGAAATATCCAGCAGTCCCTCCTTCTATAGTAATACAGAAAGCAAGAACACAAAATAGGGCAGCCAAATAAGAGGGCTGTTCTCTCCCTATGAACAACAGTCCATACCCAAAAGCACCATATTCCAGATAACTAACCCTAGCCAAACAAAACATATTTATACTACTTTTTCCTAACCAGAACAGCATCACAGAAAAAACATCACAAGGACTAATACGCTTTTACCCTTGGACAGCTTCAGGAGTTACTTTTTTACCCCTTCTTTTATACACCTGCAATATGGGAGGCCTAGCAATACCCCCATGGAGAAGAGTCACCTTGTCCTCAAGGTGAAAATCCGGGAATTGCTCCTTCAACACCGCGAACGCCTCCCATGTGGCTTCATGCTGAGGTTGGTTCTTCCATTTGACTAAGCATTCCCAATCTCCCTCAGCCGCATTCCACCTCATTTGATCCACCTTGTCCGGTTCCAAAATCCATTCCATTTCATCATTTAACGGAGTAATATCCGGTTGCACAATATGCTTGTCTCCCACGGCTTTTTTCAGTTGAGAGACATGAAAAACCGGGTGGATTTTTGCCGTGGCCGGTAAGTTCAGCAGGTAGGCTACCTCCCCTACTCGATCCAATATCTCATATGGCCCGAAATATTTTGGCGACAGTTTTTCACAACGTTTCTTTGCTAGTGAGTGTTGCCGGTAGGGCTGTATTTTTAGGAAAACCCAATCCCCCACTTCATAGACAACTTCGCGGCGATGCACATCCGCAAATTTCTTCATTTGTGCTTGGGCATGAGTCAAATGGGATTTCAAATTAGCCAATAATTCATCCCGGCTTTGGAGGTGCTGCTCTACCGAATCGTTTTGAGTGTTCTGACTATGGCCGTAAGATATGATAGGGGGGGGTGGCTGTCCGTAAACTACAGCATAAGGAGATGTCCGGCTGGCTGTGTGGAAGGAAGTATTATACCAGTATTCGGCCCAAGGTATTTTGTCGCTCCACGATTTGGGCTTCTCGCCACAAAAACAGCGAAGATATAATTCTAGGCATTTATTCACTACCTCCGTTTGGCCGTCGGTTTGTGGGTGATACGCCGTACTACGTTTTAGTTGGGTACCTTGCAGCCGAAACAATTCCCTCCAAAAATGGCTGATGAACACTCGGTCACGGTCCGACACAATGGACCTTGGGTAACCATGGAGCCTCACCACTTCCTTAACAAAAATGGCAGCAACTGTCTTAGCCGAGAACGGATGCCCTAGCAAAATGAAATGTGCATACTTACTCAATCTATCCACCACAACCAGCACCGTGTCGAAGCCCTTAGATCGTGGTAAACCTTCCACGAAGTCCATGGAAATGTCTTCCCAAATGCGGTTAGGTATCGGCAAGGGTTGTAGTAATCCGGCTGGAGATAGGGCTTGCGTTTTGTTTCGTTGACATGTTGAACAAGCGTCTACATACTTCCTAATGTCATTGCCCATGCCGTCCCAAAATAGCTCCGCTGCCACCCTTTTATAAGTGCGCAAATGTCCGGAATGGCCCCCAATAATGGAATCGTGGAAAGTATGTAGTATAGTAGGAATTAGGCTGGAATTTTTTGGGAGGACCAATCTGCCCCGGTACAATAAGCGGCCCTGCCGAATGGTGAACCTTGGATGCCTCTCGGGGTCCTCCAATAACTGATCATAAATCCCCTTCAGTTTGGCGTCGGCTTGTACTTCCTTTTCAATCAAACTCACGTCGATTACTGATGCCACGGATATTGTATTCAGTTGGACTTCGGTTGGTATGCGAGATAGAGCATCCGCCGCCTTGTTTTCCGGACCGGAACGATAGAAAATTTCGAAGTCGAATCCCATTAATTTGGTTACCCATTTTTGCACTCCGGGAGGGATTTCCCTTTGCTCAAGGATATGACGAAGCGCCTTTTGATCGGTGTAGACCGTAAACTTGTGCCCCAACAAGTAATGCCTCCATTTTTCCACTGCTAAGACGATCGCCATTAGTTCTCTTTCATAAACTGAACGTTCGCGGCTGGCTTCCGACAGTTTTTGGCTAAAATAAGCAATTGGTTTCTTGTTTTGGGACAGCACAACACCTACCCCGAATCCCGACGCATCCGTTTCAATCTCGAAGGGTAGGGTGAAGTCCGGCAACGCTAACACTGGTAAAGTGACCATAGCGGTCTTCAATTTTTCAAAAGCTGCTGTAGCTTCCTCGGTCCATCGGAAACTGTCCTTCTTTGTTAGCCGCGTTAAAGGAGCCGCAATGACCCCATACTCTTTGACAAACCGTCGGTAGTACCCGGTTAAACCCAGAAATCCTCTTAACTCTTTCAAATTTCGCGGAATGGGCCATTCAATCATCGCTTTTATTTTTCTTGGTCTGCCTCCACTCCTTTCTCCGACACCCAATGTCCCAGATATTCAATCCGATCTTTTGCGAACTGGCATTTTTTACGATTCGCATACAACTGATGTTGCCTCAACAGCTGGAATACCACAGTCAGATGCTCCAGGTGCGTACCCATGTTGGAGCTGTACACCAAAATATCATAAAAAAATACCAAGATAAATTTTCTGAGGTAAGGACGGAAAACCTGATTCATGAGTGCTTGAAATGTCGCAGGAGCATTTGTGAGACCAAACGGCATCACCATAAATTCATAGTGACCTTCGTGGGTTCGAAACGCTGTTTTGTGTACATCTTCATTCCGAACACGGATTTGGTGATATCCCGACTTCAGGTCAATCTTTGAAAAAATGCACGCCCCATTCAACTCATCCAACAACTCGTCGATCATCGGAATGGGAAACTTATCCGGCACGGTTGCCTGATTCAGAGCTCGATAATCTACGCAGAACCGCCAGCTCCCATCTTTTTTCTTTACTAAAATGACAGGACTGGAGAACGGGCTGGTGCTCGACCGAATGATGCCCGCAATTAACATGTCACTGACCAGCTTTTCAATCTCATTTTTTTGTGCGTGGGGGTACCTATACGGTCTTACGTTTATTGGGTTGGTCCCCTCTTTAAGAAGTATTCGATGATCAACCCGGCGCTGTGGAGGGAGCCCAGCTGGTAAACAAAAAACATCTTCGAACTCCTTCTGCAGATTTTCAAACTCTGGCCGATATTCCTCCACCTTTTCCGTCACTGTTATTTCCCTATCTGTCTTCGGTATGCCCATGGCTCTGAAATCGATCAAGAATCCCTGATCCTCCGGCTGCCATGACTTGTTTAACATCTTCAGCGTCACTTCCATTCGAGTCAGGGACGGGTCCCCCCTCAGACTCACCCGGAGGTCCCCAACAGAGAAGGTCATTGTCAAATCCTTCCAATCTACCGTCATCGCACCTTGTTTCCGTAGCCATTGCATACCCAGTACCATGTCCAGATTACCCAACTCCAGCGGTAAGAAATCTTCCACCACTGTCATAACTGGTAATTCCACGATGAGACCCTTGCACATCCCTTTCCCTTGCACGGCTTTTCCGGACCCCATGATCACGCCATAGCTGGAGGTTTCTGACATCGGAATATTCAGGGCTTCAACTAACCGAAGGGATACAAAGTTGTGGGTAGCGCCACAATCGATCATTATGACTACCTCTCGGCCTTCCACTTTTCCTTTTAGCTTAAAAGTTCCCGGTGTCGTGAGACCCACCACCGAATTCAGGGACAGCTCCACCACTGGACTCACCTCAGTCAACGCTTTCTCCTCTTCTGCCTCCCCCATTATTTCATCTTCCACATCATCCGCTACCACGTACAGCCGTAACTCTCTATTCTTGCAGCGGTGCCCTTTGCTAAACGGTTCGTCGCAGCGATAGCACAACCCCTTATCCCTCCTTGCTTGCAGCTCCGAGTCCGTCCACCTTCGCCACTGATTGTCGCGCCGCTGGAAGGACGAAGAGGCGTGAGGACTGTTCACAGGATTTTGATTCGTGTTTCCGTGGGGGATTTTTTCGGCTAAAGTAACCACTCGGGTTACTGGGCTTTCGGGGCTCCGGGTCGTACTTTTCTGGGCTGCTCACCCATCCTTGGTATATGGGTTGGGTGCGGACCGGGCCATCTCAATCTTCTCTTCCGCCAACTGGGCCGCGTCCATCATATCCTCCAAGCCCAAGGCCTTCATAGCAAACACTTCCGTACGTATTATTGGATCCAAGCCATTCGTGAAAGTGTTCACCAAGACGTCTTCCGCCATCTCCGTGAGGGGCGCCGAGAGTTCTTCGAATTTCTGCAGGTAATCGGTGACTTTTCCATCCTGTTTGATTGCTAAAAACCAGGCGCACTGGGTACCTTGTTGACGACAACGGAATCGGGTATACATTCTTAGTTTCAACTCTGGCCATGACTTGAACTTCCGTCGGTTTTCAGCCCATCTGAACCAGCTGAGAGCTTTCCCTTCCAAGCTTACAACCGCTATCTTCAACTTCTCATTTTCATTAAGTAGGTGTAGTTGGAAATAGTGCTCAGCTCTATAGAACCATCCGTCTGGATCTTCCCCATTGAAAACCGGCATCTCGAGTTTCTTGAACTTAATCCGATCCTGCCCCCCTGCTCCCTCGCGTATTTGTGAGGATTCAGCTTCTTCTACGCCCTCTCCCTCCTCGGGTGTTACCTCCGTTCTAACCTTTCTCTTTCCCGTGATTTCCGAGGTCGGCTGTTGACTCGTTCTATCCTCATACAAGTCTACCAGCATCGTGTGCAACTTCTCTAGCGTTTTCTCGATGAGCGGTAACCTCTGTATTTCATTCTTAATCATCCCAATGTCTGTCTCGGTTGCAGCCAACCGTTCCTCAATCTGTTTCTGTGTCATTTTACTCCACCTCCCCAGGTTGTCGAACGGCTCTGATACCACTGGTATGATCCCTGTCCTCTGCAAACAGAAACACCCAACAACTCTATGGACCAAGTTCCCTGCAAGCAGATGTTAAACAACCTTGCCCAGAAATGATGGCCTCTGTATTAAAATGTATGAATATATGTAGAAATATCCAGCAGTCCCTCCTTCTATAGTAATACAGAAAGCAAGAACACAAAATAGGGCAGCCAAATAAGAGGGCTGTTCTCTCCCTATGAACAACAGTCCATACCCAAAAGCACCATATTCCAGATAACTAACCCTAGCCAAACAAAACATATTTATACTACTTTTTCCTAACCAGAACAGCATCACAGAAAAAACATCACAAGGACTAATACGCTTTTACCCTTGGACAGCTTCAGGAGTTACTTTTTTACCCCTTCTTTTATACACCTGCAATATGGGAGGCCTAGCATTATGGTTCTTCATTATCAGGAAATCCTAAATTTATTTTAGTGATTTGGGAAATTTTTGGAAGGCATGATAACTTGAATTGCCTTTCTCTACCTCCACTTCATACTTTCATAAGGTTCAGGCAGCGGCCTATTAATTTTATAAAAAATTCAGGTAGCTGTGGTACTTGCTGGCTTGATTTCTCACTTGATCTCCCTCTTGCTTAAAGTTATGTGAATAGTTAAATGATACTTTCATTTTTTTCTCAATGAAAGTGGTTATTTTCATTAAAAAAAGATGATATTTGTACTTAATGCTAACATAGGTCCTTCTGGACGCATTTAGTTAGCCTATAGTAAGAGGTGAGGCATGGCAAGTCACTATAGTCTCTAACATGTGCACTTATCATTACAGCTGCCTTTGATAGGGTAGCTGCCATGGTTGCCATTTTGTCATGTTTTTGGTAAAGCATGTGATTACACATAAGAAGAGTCTATTAAGCAAAGAGTCGTGACAGCCTTAAGTTTTCTCATTATCTGGGATGATACTGAGGGAGATGTAATAAAATCTACATGAAAAGGCCATCATACCATCTTCTTCCTCTTTTCCTTGAAATTCTACTTTAAAGTTGAAACAGGGGGCTTCTTCCTACTTTGACAACATCAGACACTTTAGGTACTGAAATTTCTCTTTGCCAAGCAAACAATTCTAGCACTACGATTCTGGTCATGAACTTTTCAACAACCACTACTTATTTTGGATAGTAAAGAAAATCATTAAGAAAAATGAATTATTATAGATTATAGGTGACTGGAATTACAGCTACTTTAATTGATTACATGTTTTTTGGCTGTCTTCATTTGATAGGCAATTGTTTCTTATAACCCATATTTATTAAATTGACGATCAAATAACTTCTCAATATTTTGAATTCAGTTATGACATCAATTTAGGATCTTCTGAAGCCATATTTGGATCAGAGAAAGAATTTGAGCTGTCCCATCTGGAAACATGTGAAGTCTGCACTGGTACTGGATCTAAAGTAGGCTCCAAAATGAGGATATGCTCAACATGTGGAGGGAGAGGTCAAGTTATGAGAACCGAGCAAACACCTTTTGGTTTGTTTTCTCAGGTATACGCATCAATGTTGCTTTAGAACTTGTTCTTTGGTTTCCTTGACTTAATAGCAGGCTGAGTTTGAAAGTTCATTTGATTTTTATTTGCTACATTAATTGTTCACTTTACATCTTCCATTCACTTTTCAACCAGAAGCTTTTGTTTGATATATGATATGATTTGATTGGAATGATTTATCTGTCATTCATTATCAGGGATAGTTTTGTATTTGTTTAAATTCATGCTTGTGTCAGGTCTCTGTTTGTCCAAATTGTGGTGGCAATGGTGAGGTCATATCTGAATTCTGTCGGAAGTGTTCCGGCGAAGGGCGCATCCGTGTTAAGAAAAACATCAAGGTTAAAGTTCCTCCAGGAGTCAGTGCAGGCAGTATCCTAAGAGTTGCAGGAGAAGGTGATGCTGGACCCAGAGGGTATGTTGTTAAAGATTTTATTTTATTTACTTTTTTTTTCTTTAGAATATTTTAGTTTGCGTGCGTAAACTTTTTTCCCTTAAAAATATGTGTTTGCCTAGATGTTTCTGATCCATAACCTTGCGAGGCACTTATGACTTATCTGTCCTCATGCGTCCTTGAAATATAATATTTGTATGGATTATCAGTATACATGGCCTTGAGATTCCTTTATTTTGAAGAATGGGAATGAACTGGCTTTCTACCAAGGTTTTATTTTCAATTTCTCATTAGTTATTCATGCATGTCAGTCATCTAGGTTTTTTTCTTTGTCAGGGGCCCTCCGGGAGATCTCTTTGTGTATCTTGATGTTGAAGAGATACCCGGAATTCAAAGAGATGGCATCAATCTTTACTCAACAATAGCTATAAGTTATCTGGACGCCATTATGGGATCTGTTGTCAAGGTGAACTCTTAATAGTCTTTTTGTGATGCATTTTGTTGAATTTGTCTCCTTAGAGGGTTTAATCTTTATTCAAGCTATTAGTTTAGAGTTAAACTCCGTAAATAGTTGGATGGGTTGTGCGGCCATTCTTTTCAGTGTGGAAATGTGGAAATGTGCATCAACCTCCTGCAGCATGTACAAGTGTATTGATGTTGGGGATACCTTTCAATTGAGAGGCTTAAAGCTAATGGTTTCCATTCAAACAACACTGTCTATTATGAGCTTTTTTTGTAGTATTTGATATACCAGCTAGAAACTGTTGCAATTGCAACCTTCATTTCGTAAACTTAAATAATAGTTAATAGCTTTGCCACGACAGGACTTTATTTTTTGGTGTATAAGTGAACTATTGTCCAAGGATTGTGTTTAACAATATCTTTTGATATGGCCTATTCAGGTAAAGACGGTTGAAGGTATAGCTGAACTTCAAATTCCACCTGGTACTCAGCCTGGTGATGTTCTTGTTCTTGCGAAGAAAGGTGTTCCAAAACTGAATAAGCCATCAATTCGAGGTGACCACTTATTCACAATCAAAGTAACCATACCAAATCGTATCAGGTAAAAGGATAAATTTATGTTAAGATTTTCTTGTACGTGTTCTTAAATAGTCAACTTACGTTTTGTTTTCGATACAATGGAAGCATTTGACATGGGTTCTTGACCTTTAATTTGGAAATAAAAGATACCCACTAGAGGGAGTAATGGACATGCATTTTCCATTTAAACTTATAAAATGGGTTCATAGTTATGCCAGGTATATCTTCAGGCCTTGATATGATTCATCTCATATACGACATGCTTATTTTCCTGGTTTCAGTCTTGTTTTTTACAGAAATATCATTGGGTTGAGAGTGACACTAACAACCATATCTAAACTACTATGCTTTACAACATAAATCTTTTCTTCTTGTAAATGTTGTTCATTCTGTTTCTTTTCTACTTTCCCTTCATCTTTTAGTAATTATTAATAATACCCATTTTTGTTTACAGTGAAAAAGAGCGAGAATTGCTTGAAGAACTTGCTTCACTGAGCAACAATGCTGGGGCTGGGAGCCGTTTCAGAACTCGCCAAAAATCCCAACCACAACCAACTAGTAAGCAATATTCACAGATTTTTCCTGCATGTTTTTCCAAGCACCTACAACAAAAATCCATGTACATGTTATTATTAAAAAGAAAGGCAGAAGAGTTTGAACCCCCCAAAAGTAATTATTTGAATGTCATGGTGCATTATTGAGGTCTTGTTTGACAATCATTTGGTCTCGGTTTTATGACGCATAGACGGATAAAGATATGGAATATGGATATGATAGGGATGATGTGGGATTTTTTTTACATGTTCTTGTATTCTTTCATTTTTTTTCTCAATGAAAGTTGTTAGGTTCTATAAAAAAATGATAGGATATTAATGTTATGCCAGTTTTTATAAAACTAGGATTTAGATACGTTGAGGATATATATGTATGTTCGTGTATATATTCTAGGGTATATGTAAATTTGACACAAACATACTGAAATTCATCCACTAAAAAACACAAAATGTCAAGTTAATGACAATAATACAAAATACAATACAAACACGACATACAATACAAAAAGCAACATAAAGTTATTGAAATACAATAGTTAATAGAATACAATAGAAAACGTTGTTATCATGCTAGAGTCAAATGAGATCGCAAAGAAGGGGATTAGAGGTTGAATTGTTGAAGATATTTAAGTGGGATTTTTATTTTATTTTGTTTTATTTTTTAATGTGATATGTGGGGACCCAGATGATTTGTTTTTATTTTTTTTCTTTTAGTTTTGGGTTGGGGCAGTGAGCTTTGTTAATAGGTTGTTTAGTTTTGGGTTGGAGAAGATTAGAAAAGCTACATTTTCTTTTTAATATAAATATATAAATATATATATATATATATATCATATATGTAAAGAGAGGTCTAGTGTGCTCCCTTCACGTGTCTAGAGGACACACATATCAATATTTTAAAAGAGTAAATAATAAAATAGATACGCCAAATCACGCATTAGATACGTATTTAGATAGTATAGCTGATACGTATTAGATACCAATTTGCTACTTCATGTAAAGTATATGTGCTTCATAATTGATTTTTGTGTTTTTGAAAATTAATGTTATGAACAAAATTTGCACCTATTGCTTTCTTTGTTTTCTTATTACTTTCTTCAATTTTTTACAAAATTAAAACCAAGTTTTGGAAACTTCTATAAACTTCTTATAGTGTTGGGAATTTGCCTAAGAATCCATATATTTCATAAAAAAAAATTGTGAGAAAATAAGCATAATTTTATAAAACAGAAACTAAAGAAGAATGGTTACACAGGGTGCATTTTTTCTTCTTCTTTCTGTTATTTTTCTATTTTTATTTTTATTTTTTGCTAGTGGGCATTTTTCTTCCCTTTATCTCCCTTTTGGCTTATCTTTCCTTAGACTATAAGTAGTGGAATTACATTTAAATTTACAATATTGGAATTTTTAGAATTGATTGCATTTGCAGATACAAGTACAGAAAGTGAGGTCAAAACAGTTGCTAATAGTACTGAATCTGCTGATGATGGGGACTCGAATGATCTATGGAAAAAAGTACAAGATTTTGCTGGGTATGATCTCTTTTCTGTGCTTTCAATCATACCTCTTTGAATCTGATGATTATAACTTGGGAACTAGTTTTACTTTTAAAATTTTAAAAAGCTACCTCCAAAGTCTTCTATTGCCCTAATCTTTCCCGCAAGGGATTCGTGAACGATTGTTAAGAAATAGATTTCTATTGTTCTGGATTTCTGAATGCGTGTTTGGATAATTGGTTTTAAAAAATTGTTTGTTTATTTTATATTTTTCCTTGTTTTCCCTTTCTTTGTATTTATAGTTGGTGTGCTAGCCAGAATTATTCTACATTTTGAAATTGACTGGTAACACATTAAACTGAAACTTCACCGAGACTTATTATCGGAAGATACCCTTCATCCTAAGAGTATGTCCTCAATCAAGAAGTTAAATGTTCAAATCTCCTTCCTCACTTGTTTGTTGAACTATAAAAATCCTATTTCTAATAAACACTCTTTCATATCCCACTTTGATGAAGGGGTTTGAATGGATAAATGAAAAGAAAGAGAAAATGAGGGAAAAGTCCAAATCCAACTGAGTTTATACCTTGTGCCCTTTTTATTTATCATGAAATTGGTGCCATATTAAGTAGGATATCACCTGTCTGGTTTTACAAGAAGGTTCTATGTTTTAAATAATAATCACAAAAGAAAAATCCTTACCCTCTTCGTAGAATTTTGTTATGACACCAAAAAATGTGGTTGCTAGCATGTCAAACCTCATGTGTACACAATATCAATAGCTTACTCTTGCATTTTGTAAAATTTGGAACTTGCAGGTCTGTAGCTCAAGGAGCTCTAAAATGGCTGAAAGATAATCTTTAGCCAGTCTCAAGTTTGGCTTCGGCTTGGCTTTAGTTGAAACCAAACTAAACAAGTCTTTATTCAGCCTCCTTGGCTCTAGATCTCTACTCCTACCCAATAGTGGCTCAAACACACTTTCTGGCAATTTTCCTGAGATGTTTCTTCATGCGTCCTCCAGGGGTGACCATTGTGCTCAGAGTGGATGTTCATAACTTGCTTAGAGTTGAGTGCTTTTTGTCTCATTAGTTGATGGTATTGATTAGAATTACATTTCAAACTATATTCATTTATAATAATTCAAAGCATTAGAAAAGTAAATGATTTTGACTTATTGAGAATGGGATTTTGGTGAAATCTTGTTGTCCACGGAAAAATGGAGAAGAGTCCATTTTGAAGTTGAAGTTGAAATTGAGATATCTATTCATCCTATTCATTGTGTGATTAATATTAATACAGTTAAATTCTTTGTTTAGCCGTTTCGATGGGTTTTATCAACTGATTCAATGTTTTCAGTATAGTGTAGTGACCAAATAGATCTGGACTTGAAACTTCAATAATTTAACTTCTACTTTTTATAGTTCGGATTGACCAATTAGACATAGACCTGAAAATTTAAAAAACTAAACTTGAAATTTATTCAATTGATAATCAAATATTGACAATCCGAGCAATATGAATAGTGTAGGGCATGATTTCTATTATCAATGTTAACTTATACAATGAAGATGATCGAGTAACACAAAAACATGAAGTGTTTCATCTGTTTTCAATTTCTAGTGCTTTTACAAGTGCTAACTTTTATATGTTTTTGGATGGTTAAAAGCATTTCATCATCTTGTAGAAATGAAAGTAGTCGATCGTTAGCTTTGTGTCTCTTCACGACTTTGCTTGATCAAAAGCCATATTGCTACAACCACAGGAGTTGATATCATGATAAGAGCTTGTACAATGTTGGGTTTGGTTATCTCTGGAAATATTATGCTTCCATACTTTATTCCAAATCCCCCTGCTATGGAACCTGCCCCCAGTTTCAACAAAAATTCCACATCCTCCTGCGTATCACAGAGTCAAGTGACACAACCGAGTAAATATTGGTTCTTTAACATATTTAGAACTGACTTTGAAAGCTTAAAACACACTTAAAAACATATTTTAGAAAGTCGTTCCAAGTAAATCTTGAAAAGGGTATGAGAGATAATTAAACTGCTTCTAAAGCTTGTCTTTACTCATGTTAATGACATGTCAAAAATGACTCGACGTCTTACCTACATGGTTTCACTATCTCATAAACCAAACGAATTATTACTAACAACAACTAAATCAAACTATCAAAGCTGCCATTACACAGTCTAAATATGTCATGTTCGAAAACAAGAAATGTAATTTAACTAAACAGTTGCAACATTCTTAGAGAGTACAAAGAGCATATTCCCAACCAGAGGTTGACTAACATGTTGGACTTGTATATCTTGGAATTAAAATGGCAAGTCTATGTTTGAGTTTTCTAATTCCAGGCCATCGAAGACTAATTTTATTGCATAGATTATAATGTTTTGAAAGTCTCCTTTCTTTTCATTTTTTCTATGCAATTCTATATTGATTATGTTTAAGTTTAGGCTTTCCTGTCAATATCAAGCATATCTTAGAAGAGATTTGTTGGGTAAGAGTGAAATAGAAACCTTGTTAATCGAATTTCAAAAAGATTTATTGTGCCGTGGAAGAAACCATTGTCCTGAAAGCAATTTTGGCACAACATCGATAATAAATGGTCTACACACTGGTTGCTCAACATGCACTCATCATCAAAGAAGAATTTGAATCAATGCCAGAAAGAGCTCCCTAAGATCTCTAGTTATGAAAATAGTAGGATTATTAGTAGAATATAAGTATGGTTGATAGAAGAGACATCTTAGTAAATAGTTAGTAAACTTGTTAGAGTTTTTAGTGTTCTCTATTGTGCCTTCAAGTGTTCTTTTTCCAGGTTTTATAATCGAAAGACAGAATAACTAAGCTAACAAGAATTTACTCAAACTCCAGATTTCCTAGTCCAATTCAATCAATGTAACTTATAGAATCTAGCCAGACATCAGTCAAAATACTGCTAAAATGTGATTAACTAACGAGTTCCATCGATTTTTCTCTCATTCAGCCTAAATTCAGCTAATTAGCCATCGAATTACTAGGTGGAATCAGCAATTAACAAGCATATGTTTAAAAATATAAGGAAATCAGCGAAAACAAACACCTGATTGATGAAACCACCGGCGTCGTTGCCATTCGGATTCCCTCCTTGTCCAAGTGCTCGAACGGCAGGAAATTTCATCCGCGTATTGAGAAAGTAATTTGGATAGCGCATTGTGAGCCTTGCGAAATTCGTCGGATGCCTTCCTGATTTTACCTTGGCCGGAGCCGGAGCGCCGATATTCAAGACTCCGGTCGCCGTCACCGTCGCTGCCATTTTCCTCTATTATCTCCCTTTCTTTTTAACGGCCACCGCGAAATTATCTTTGCTTCTCCACTCCGTGCCCGTAGTTGTTCTCCAGTATGCCACGTCACAGAGTTTGATTGGTTTTTACTTTTGTTTTAATTTCTATTAATGCGAAAAAAAAATTCAAATTTTATATATATATCAACCTCATTTGATTATTTTCATTTATCTATAAATAATTTCTATCATATCATACTTCTCCTTCACCACTCTCAAATGTTCCTCTCACTTTCTCTTTACTTTAGATATATTATATTTTCTAATCACCAATATCTTATGATTTTTAATGTTATGGTTTGTAATTCATAGATCTTAAATTACAATAGAAGGGGATGGTTCCATACAACGAGTTACTTTGACTTAGATCTGAAACATACATAACGTAGTGTAGTAGGTTCAAAACTTTGAAATTGACTTTTCATCCCTTATAATCATAACCGTCTTTTAACTTTTGATTTATAATCTTAGAATCGTACTTTTATTACTTAAATAAGTTTGTTCTAAAGTTTCACATAAGAATTTATAATACTTTTGAATTTTTCTTGCCATATTTGTAGCTGTTTTCTAAAATATCTATTGAAATATGAGGTATTGATATTTACATGAATATCAATATTTTTATCATCACTCATAGCGTAAAAAATTTGACAACGAAAGGTCGAGTTGAAAACAACTTTTTTTTTATTAAAGTTAGGTTTATCTTAATTACAATCCTAAATTAAAAATTAATGAATAGAAAATATAAAAAATGATTTTTTATAAAAAAAAAAAGTAATTGTATTATACGATGAAATTCAATGTATTAACAAATATACAATACTTTATCAAATAAAAATAGAATTACACAATACAAAATAATATTTAGATATAACAAAATTTAAATTTAAGTACTCAGCTATCCTTAGGAAAGAAAGATAAAAAACCAAAAGCTGGGATCTGCTGCGGGCAGGTCCATGATATTATAAATACCTTTTATTTTGTTGCAATTTTCTTTTTGTTTTTGTGCAATCGGATTTTTTATATCACCACTCCGCGTCCAACTTCTGAAAGGCGAAGAGGAAGGTTGGTTAAATTTTTCAGAAACCCCCAAATCGGAACCCTAATTCAAAACCTCTCTTAATCGATCAACAATTCGAATTCAGATTTCGAAGAATCAGCAAAGATGGTGTTAGCACAGCTTGGGGGGAGCATTTCTCGTGCTCTCCAGCAGATGAGCAATGCGACGGTGATCGACGAGAAAGTTTTGAACGAATGTCTCAACGAGATCACCCGCGCTCTTCTTCAATCCGATGTCCAATTCAAGCTCGTCCGTGACATGCAGACCAATATCAAGAAAATTGTCAATCTCGACGACCTCGCTGCTGGTCACAATAAGCGCAAGATCATTCAACAGGTATGCTTTATTTCCTTTTGTATTTTGTATTTTCCTTTTTTCTATCTTTTATTGTCTGTTTTTGTTGATTTGGTGCTGTAGAGGTAATTTATGAAACCAGAGTTGATTCTGAGAGTTGTAGCTGAATTTCGAACGAGTTTCTTAATTCATGTCATATAATGGATTAAGGGAAATGCAAAATCTTTCTGAATTCTGAGCCTTATTAATTGTGTTTATAAATATTTGTCGAAGTTTATAAATATGACATGTGGTGGGATTTGTTTAGTTTAGGATTGTTGCAATTGTTATTTGACCTTTATATCTCTAGAGTTGGTTGGTACTTCCTGGGGCTTCATTGTCCTATGTGACTCTTGAGTTTTGTTCAATTCTAGAGATGGTCAGAGCTGCTTCGCCTTATCCATTCACTTTTCCTGCTTGGTGTTCATGGCATTACCACCTACACGATGAGAAACACATTTTGGGATGAGTTGGATTATTTATTATATTTTCGTGGTCAATTTTGGGATTGGCTGGGAATTCTAACGTTACCAGTATTTCTTTTGTTATGGGGATAGAACCACCAAGTGTATGGGGGCTCTCAATAGTTATGTTGTAGATTGGTTCATCCTAACCTGAATGGGTGTATCACTTGGTCTAGTCTTTCTGCTCAATGTTGGTGAGCTGTAGTATAGACCTATTCTTGCTTTCTAGATGTTAGATGGATGTTCGTTTAGAACAATGAACAACCTTAACATCCTAGATTCACTTCAGATCTTTTGTTTATCCCTTTATTGACTTGTTTTATTAAAATGGGGTCTTCCTCCCTTCTGGATGACTTGATGAAAGGAGTGCAATCTCACAAAGCTAATGAAAGAGATGTTAACCTCAAAAGTATGACCTTGTGATAAAAAAGGATGAAACAAGTTGGAGTTGGCAAAAGCAAAACTTAAGTGGATACACGAAGGTGATAGGAATACATCCTTCTTTTCACAGTGACTGATATTTATAACTAGCCAGGGTTCATGTCCAACAGTCAGTTTTTGAAGATGATATATCTCTCATCATTTTTACAACTATTTCTGATATTACAACCATGCTGAACTCAATCGTTTCTTATAAAAAAAAAAAAAAAAAAAACCATGCCGAACAATTTACTCATTTTGTTGGTTGCTTTTGCAATACTATAGTTCTGCCCTTCTTAAACATTACATTTCTTTTGATGGACATCTTTACAACTTGTGCGACGGGACCCATCTAGTGCAATTCGTAACTCATCTATTTTAAGATTTACCTATTTGTTTCATTTTGGTATTTGGCTAGCTAGGTGTTAAGATGTTTTCTCGTCTCCCTCTGTAGGCTGTATTTAATGAACTGTGCAAAATGCTAGATCCTGGAAAGCCTTCTTTTACACCAAAGAAAGGAAAAACAAGCGTTGTCATGTTTGTTGGTTTGCAAGGTATGTTACTGTCTTTATAACCTGTTTAATGATCCACTTAAATGTGGTTTTCTGCCATGTAGAATGACGAGGGTTCGTTACTGTTATCATCATTACTCATTAGTCACTATTTTTTCTTTATGTTATAGATTAATCTTTACTTTTTTAAATATTTAAAATTCAGGGTCTGGGAAAACCACAACATGTACGAAGTATGCATATTATCATCAAAAGAAAGGCTGGAAGCCAGCTTTGGTCTGTGCAGATACATTCAGAGCTGGTGCTTTTGATCAATTGAAGCAGAATGCAACCAAAGCAAAGATTCCCTTTTATGGAAGGTAGGGTAGTTCATATATATTTTTTTTACTGTTCATTTCTGTGATCGTGGAAGCATGGTTTACTTTTGTTGGAAAGAATAGCAACTCTATATGAGGGGTGGTCTTACCAAATTGGTGATTTAGTTATCATTTTACAGCTTTACTGTAGTATCCTACCTAGAACTTTTTCTGCTATGAGGAAAATACTTTCTTGCATGCATAGATCCTTGTGTTTGATAGTACTTGACTTTTAAGCTTTCTTCTTTTAGCATAGCACATTTGTGATATGGTTGGGGATTGGGAGTGGGTGAGGTATGGAAGAAGTAAGAGGTATGTTTCCTTTATAGTTTATGGTTCCGGGCATGTCCTGGACCTTAAAAATGTAATCCATATGTGTGCGTGCATTTGCTCGTTTTTTTCTTGTTTTTACTTTTATGCATTGGAGTTTTCTTCCTCTCTCAGTGTGCTTGATTTATTCGTATTCAGTATTTCAATTATTCTTTATTTCCCCATTTTGTAGTTACATGGAATCAGATCCTGTTAAAATTGCGGTAGAAGGTGTGGAAAGATTCAAGAAAGAAAATTGTGATCTCATAATTGTTGATACCAGTGGGCGTCACAAACAGGAAGCTGCTCTTTTTGAAGAAATGCGTCAAGTTTCTGAAGCGACGGTATTTTTCTTGTCTTATTATTTTATGGTCATGTGATGATAACTTGTTAAATTTCTGACCGTTCTTTGCCTTGTCCAGAAACCGGATCTCGTTATATTTGTCATGGATAGCAGTATCGGTCAAGCGGCATTTGACCAGGCTCAAGCATTTAAACAAAGTGTTGCCGTTGGTGCTGTGATTGTGACCAAGATGGATGGTCACGCAAAGGGAGGTGGTGCTCTTAGTGCGTAAGTTTCAAAGCTTTTGTTTTACCTTTTTAGTGACGAAGAACCATACTGAAGGATGCTAACTTTGTGCAAATTGTTTTGCCAAAGTTTTCTTTTGCTTCGTAGTTTGCTAGCCTTGTGGAATTTAACAGTTGAAATTCTTCAGATTTATTCTTTGATTAAATGACCTGGTTATTACTTGGTCAAATTGATGCATAGAGTATTATGAACTAAATCTCTTTCCTCAATTTCTACTTATTGTCGCAGTGTTGCAGCAACAAAGAGTCCGGTTATCTTCATTGGAACAGGAGAACATATGGATGAGTTTGAAGTTTTTGATGTTAAACCATTTGTCAGCCGTCTTCTAGGTGATTTGTCGATTGAATCTAAACTTTTTGCATTAGCTGCCTGTTACCTGTTTATTAAGCGACTGCATCATTTGTTTAGGCATGGGAGACTGGTCTGGATTCATGGATAAAATTCATGAAGTCGTGCCAATGGATCAGCAACCAGAGCTTTTGCAAAAGCTTTCTGAAGGAAATTTCACGTTGAGAATTATGTACGAGCAGTTTCAGAACTTACTTAAGATGGGTCCAATTAGCCAGGTATTATTTGCATTGGATATAATATACTGTAATTTTATTGTTTGCTCCTCCCATATTTTAGAAGAAAAAGTGGGTTGACCTTTTGAAATTTCTAAGGGAGATTTGGTGGTAGAAGTGTCACTTGAGGGGTTATTTGGGAGACTGGAATGTAATGAAGATCACTGGAAATCCTACGGGCATTGGAATGAGTCGGGAAGCGAGGGCTTTACGGGAATGGGATCGTGAAGCATCTAAATGGTGGGAAAGAGAGTTGGGTTGTAAACTTTGGGAAGAGAATGAGTTTGATATTACAAAACGGACCCAAAACGTAAACATAGGCTTTGAATCAAAACCCACTACAAACTCATTCCACTCCATCTTCCCAACATGCCCTAAAGGTTCGTTGTAGTAAGAGCTGTTCCTCTTGTTCAGTTGTTCTAATGTTTACACTCCTAAGATGGCAAGATTAATGCTTTTGATATAAGTCTTAGAAATACCTTCAGTTTCTTGCTATACTACACTTTATAGGGGACGATCGTGGTGTATCCTATTCCTACTCATACTTATTTACAGAAGCATTTATTCTACAACTTCCATAGCAAAGAGGTTTTTAATTGGTAAGGTGGAGATATTGAGGTCCAGAGCATTATAAGTGTAGCTAGCCGAGTTCACAGGATAAAAAATTGAGAGAATGCGTGCTCTTATGTAATTTGAGCATGGGCCTGCTCTAAATAATTGGTATACTCTAAATAATCCCATGCTCTAAATAAGCATGGGATTGCTTATTCTGAAAACTAGGTGGGTCACGTCAAGCTTCAAATTCTCTTATTGAAGTTGATGTTTTCATTAATAAATTCTTAAATAAACGTAAGCAGTACTCTAAGAACTGGTCACCTTTAGGTATTTTCAATGCTTCCCGGATTTAGTGCTGAATTGATGCCAAAAGGACGTGAAAAGGAAAGCCAGGCAAAACTTAAGCGGTACATGACCATGATGGACTCGATGACGGATGAAGGCTAGTTGAAACTATCCACATATCCTTTCCTTCTTTTCTTGCTGTTGATACTACGTCCTGGTTGAATTTGTTGTTAAATGATCCTTTAATATTTTAAACAGAATTGGATAGCACAAACCCAAAGCTCATGAACGAGTCGCGAATGATGCGAATAGCACGAGGTTCAGGTCGCCGTGTTCAGGAAGTAATGGAAATGATGGAAGAGTACAAGCGTCTAGCCAAGGTATGGAGCAAGATGAAAGGGCTAAAGATCCCAAAGAAGGGCGAAATGAGCGCGCTATCTCGAAATATGAACGCACAGCACATGAGTAAGGTCCTTCCTCCCCAAATTTTGAAGCAAATTGGTGGGATGGGTGGCTTACAGAGCTTGATGAAGCAAATGGGTTCAAATAAAGATATGATGGGAATGTTTGGAGGTGGAGACAAGTAGAGGTTTGATTCGAAGTTCGGTTCGAATTCTCTTATTCCGACAAGATCGTCGTGCAGAACGTGTGGCAATACTAATCTTCAACAGGGAAAAAGACGACGACGTCAACGATTTCACTGGATTGATTAAGCCATCGGACAAATATGTATATTTATTTGTTCTCTAGCGCATGGTTACAGTTGCGACGGTTTGAGCTAATTATTTTTACCCCTTCTTTTTGACTTGGTAATTTCACCACACCCACAACCACAACCCTTGTACTTTGTTCAAGATGTTTAAAATGTTTAGCAACGGAATAGATTTTTTATGCTTTCTGTTTCAACTTATAAATATAGCTTTATCATTTTGCATTTGTCCAATCTCTAATTTTACTCATTTTTTCTTCTCACATTAGGGCGGTTTAAACTGTTGTGTTTTAAAAAGTATATTGAAAAATTGACTTTCACGTGCACAAATTTTACCAACTTTATTTCGAACAAATGTGAGTTCGAGCATCGTTCGATGTTTAACACAGGGTACAAAATGACTGTAATTGTAAATATTTTAGTTAAGTTTGTTATATTTAAAAACAACTTTAACTTGCATCCTATTTGGCCACAAGTATGTGACGTTATGTGAACATTTATGAGTGTGTAGTTATAAGACACACGAACAACATGCAAAAAGACACGATGTAATAAGGAAATGACATTTGGTCGTTTTTGGACATGTACATTACACATAAATTATAATATTTATAATAGGGGCAACAAGAAAAATAGCAAAATATAATGTTTCTTTTTGAAAAATAGTAAAAAAGTTTTAAAATTATAAAAATG
>JBBPDJ010000021.1:14706102-14726196 GCA_037974625.1 Cucumis cinereus
TATATATATATTTCGAAGGATTATTCTTTTACTTTCTTCGATTTCTTTTCTTTTCCCTCCATATAAAATAAGCTTTCAATGATGGTTAGGTATAAAGCCAAATGAAAATTTCCAATGAAATTTATTTCCTTTTTTAATTTTTTTTTTTTAAAAACTCTCACACCTAACATTACAACATTTTCAAATGTAATCAAAATGTTTATAAAATATATCAAAATTGTAGATTCTATCAATGATGGACATTCATGGACATTGTAAATATTTTCATCAGTTTTGTCATTTACAATAACTGAACCTCTCACTTTAAAATTAATATTACAAGCATTATATCAGTTTAAATTATACTTATTGATATATATATATATATATATATATATATGTTAGTCGTCCATCCTAAATATATGGTAATTTATTAGAATAAATTATCATATTTTATTATATTTTATAAATATTTTTAGGAGCGTGTGAACTAAAATAGTTTTCGAAAATTAAAAGGAAAAAGGAATGGAGGGTAAAGATTAAAAATAATTGGGGAATTGGGGTATCTTCGTGGTCAATTCGCCCTAATTCCCTTTTTCGCGTTATTTATTTAATTATTTATTTATATGTTCGTTTTCGTTTTGGTCCACTTTAGGGTTTATGAAGCTCTGAACCGCAAAGCCCATTAAACTTCGTCTTCAACCTCCACAACCGACCTTGCGCCAAATTTTCAAAATTTCTCTTTCTCCAACTTTTTTTTTTTTTTATATATAAAAGAAAATTTAGAACTTTTTTTCACAGTCCGAAGATTACACCAAACGCAACACTTTTTTTTTTTTGTTGATTCTCTGTGAGATGGAGTTGCAAAACGGAGAAACTGATAATGAAACTCATCAATCTCGGTATGTTTATTGTTTTCTTCTATCCTTCTTTTTCTTGTATTCGGCTTCCTAAGAGAGTGTATATAGAATGACATTGTTTCGACGAAGTTTTCCGGGGTTTTCTGGCTTATTCATTGCTCTGTTTGGGGTTTATCAGAGTGCCCTTGCATTGAATTTGTGTTGTGTCTCTTGAGTATTCGAGTTCGATTACTTGTTAAACTGAGCTTTCTTATTCTAGTATGTTCGTAGGATGGTCTTTCTTCTTTTTGGGGGAGAAGAAAGTAAGAAGTGTGATTTGCTTGAATTGGGTGAGTAAAAACAGGGAAGTGAGGTGGGGGATTCTTATTTGTTTGTATATTTTTGGTTGCTGTTGCATTATGTGCATTAAGATTTTTACTTCCTTTTACAATTTTGAATTTTTGAAAGAATATGTTTTTGCAAATTTGTGGCATTATGTTGGGATTGAGTTAATATTGTATATGATGATGAATATTTAGTGTAAACTTGTTGTTTATCTTACAGTGTTACAACTTTAATGGAACTAGAACCGGATCTTCTTTTAACACCTATGGATAATTCAAATAAGCGTAGAAGGAAAAAGTCTTTTGTTTGGGATTATTTCACTGTTCAGACGGCTGAAGATGGATGTATCAAAGCCTATTGTAATCAGTGCAATAAAGCTTTTGCTTACATTAATGGTTCAAAGTTAGCAGGCACCAGCCACCTAAAGCGTCACATTGCATTAGGCATCTGCCCTGTAAGCCGTGAGCGGAACCATTCTAATGGTACTCCTACAACTTTCACTAAGGGGAATACTGCCAATCCACCTAGAAAACGATACAGGGCAACTCCTACATTTGCAAGCTTTCCCTTTGATCAGAATCGATGTAATCATGATATTGCCATCATGATTATTATGCATGAGTATCCACTTTACATGGTTGAGCAACCTGGTTTTATTGATTTCGTCAAAAATCTTCAACCGCAGTTCAATATGATGAGCTACACCACAGTACAGGAAGAATGCACGTCGATTTACCTTAGAGAGAAAGAAAGCCTCTTAAATTTTGTATGTGGAATTCCTAGTCGAATAAGTTTATCAATAGATGTTTGGACTTCTAGTGACACCACTTGCTATGTCTTCTTGAAAGGACATTTCATCGACAATAATTGGAACTCGCATTGCCGAATCCTAAATGTTGTTAGAATACCCTCTCTCAAGGATGATGCCCTTAATCTAGCCATTCTCACTTGCTTATCTAATTGGCAATTGAGTGGACGTGTCTACACTCTCACAGTTGATCAGTCCTTTTTGAGTGATACCATTGCTATGAACTTTAGAAGTTTACTAGTTGCTGATGACCCAAATTTTCTTAATGGTCAGTTATTATTAGGAAATTGCTTAGCTCAAGTTCTTTGTCAGCTTGCACAGGATGCTCTATTGTCAACGAGTGAAGTCGTATGGAAGATTCGTGAAAGTGTGAAGTATGTAAAGACCTCCTTTGTGCGAGAGGAGAAGTTTCTTGAGTTGAAGGACCAACTTAAAGTACCCAGCAATAAGGAGCTTTCAATTGATAATCAAACCAAGTGGGACACAACATTTCATATGTTGGTAGCAGCCTGTGAATTGAAAGAAGTATTTTCTTGCTTAGATGCATCTGATCCAAACTACGACTTAAATATATCAGTGGATGATTGGAAGGTGGCAGAAACTCTTTGCACATATTTGAAGTATTTTTTTGGTGTGGCTAACATTTTAACTTCCCCCTGTTATCCAACTGCAAATGTATTCTTTCCAGAAGTATCAAAAATTCAAACGGAGCTCACTAATGCAAGCATGAGCCAGGATCCACTTGTTCGTGACCTGACAAAGCCTTTGAAAGATAAGTTTGATAAATATTGGAATGAATGCTGCTTAGTTTTAGCATTGGCTGTTGTAATGGATCCAAGGTTCAAGTTGAAGCTTGTTGAATTCATCTTCTCCAAAGTTTTTGTTCAAAATGCAGAGGAGTGGATCAGAATTGTTGACTATGGTCTCCATGATCTTTTTCTCCAGTTTACCATGGAAACGCTTACCCTTTCAGAGACCTTTGGAGAAGATGGGAATATCGGTATTTCCTTAACTGAGTTGCAGGACGAAGAACATCAGGGAGAAATCTTTCTTACAACAGGTGACGGGCTCTCAGATTTTGATGTATATATTTCTGAAATCTCTGAAGGCCAGCAAACTAAATCAGAGTTAGATCGTTATTTAGAAGAGGATTTATCACCCAAATCACGAGAATTCGACGTCTTGAGTTGGTGGAGATTAAACAAATATCGTTATCCTACGCTGGCAAAAATGGCTTGTGATATTCTGTCCATGCCGGTGTCGACCGTTACTCGTGACTCAGTTTTCGACACTGAAATCAGAAGAATGGATAGCTATCGGAGGTCATTGCCGTCAGCAACACTTGAGGCTCTCATTTGCACTAGAGATTGGTTACAGTACGGATCATTACAATCCTCATCCACAGAGGCTTCTGATGCCACTGTGAAAAGTGAGTTTTAGATTTTTCTTTTTCTTTAGTGTAGGTTTCGATTTTTTATTAGGAGATGATTTTTTGGGACTAATAGGAATTGAATAGCGTCCTTACTTTCTGACTTACTTTCCATATAGATAATTTTTTACTGTTGATATAGCCTCACATTCACTTGCAACATATGACTTCTATGTTGCATCCTGTTGAAGATTGTTTGAAATGGAATAGAGATTTTATGCTTCTCTGTCCAACTAATGAATACAGTTCATCATTTTTCCAATGTATTTGTCAGACTTCAAATTCTACTTGATTTCTTCATATCCAATTTCACCTGTTTTTTAATAGATTTATTTGAATAAAGAATTTGGGGAGATGCTTGTTTGTTATAGCTTTTTGATTCTTGTAATCTTGTTGAGCTTTTCGTTGTCAAATTTAATAGGGAAAATTACGGAGTCCATCTGTCTCTTCTGATTGACCATGAACTATTTAGTCTTTTCAATGTTAGGCTCAAAAGGGTCATACTTACAAACCCATTAAGTTTAAATATAAACCAGATAAATAGATAGGTGATGTGATGACGTGATTTGGAGGGCAACAAAAAGGAGCTATATTTTTAATATTTTAGATTCTCTCTGTCCATCTTTCTCTCTGCTCCTCTCCTCTCCTCTCTCTCTCTCTCTATCTTTCAAACTAATGCAACCCACTGCCCCCTCCATAGTTGAAATTTCTTTGTCATTTTGAAAGAATAAGATTGTCTCGTAGGAGCTGGTGGTGTGAAGCCTTCTATTTCTCTTGCTCCACCGTTGGCCGCTTTTTTGTACGGGTGATAGCTTTCACATACGCCTTTATGATTAATGACTTGCCTCTCACAAACATATGAAATATAACTTTTTAATTACATTAGAGCGTACTATCACAACTAGTACCCTTTTTGTAAATTCGTTGAATTAGTTTTACTCGGTGCTTCTCGTCTGAGATCGAGACCGGAATTTTGTATGAAAATTAACTTTTTTTTTTTAACTTTATCTAAAACTATCTTTTTCTTTTTTGCATCTCGGTGAATCTTGTCAACCATGAGTATTGAGATTTACATGATTTTTTCAAATCTTAAATATTTTTTTTATCTTTTCAAAATTTAAGAATTACAATATTAAATATTAAAAAAATAATTGGTAAACTATGTAGATACTCTATATTTGAAAATATATATACATATATATAAATCTTAGTTCATCCCGGTCAAAATTGTATCAAGAAAGTCCAAAATTAGTCTAAAATTATCAATTATTTTCAAATATTATGCAATATTTTTCAAATCTTTTACCTAACGGCTAACCATCGCCCCAAATTTTTATATAAAAATGTTTGTAAATTCATTTAAATATTTATATAATTATGGAACTCATAAATGAGGATAAAGATTTGAGAAATTGTGTAAAAATTAATATAAGATCTGATATAGATAATCAAATTTAGAGAAAATTTGAAAAAATAGTTAAGATCTCAGTATAGGATTTGAAAAGATTATATATATTTAAAACATTTGTAGAATCTCGGGGTTAATACTACACAAGACTTCATCTATAAAGTCAAAACAATCGATAACGTTGAAAAAGCACTGGGAGAAACTAGTTCAACAGTGTTATCTTGGTAATGTGAAAACGTTAAAGAGGTTAGTTTGGACAATTTCCCTAGGAATGATCATGTCTATAAAATCGCAATGGAGATTACCGTCTCACGTTAGAGATACAAACGATAAACATAACCATTGCCAAAGTGGTGCATTATAAAGATGGTATTTTCCATGAATATCTCACCTTATATTTATTAGAAACTCCTAACAAACTGCGATAAAAATTGAATTATAATAGAGATGATCGTCATGTTAGGATTAATACATAATAAACGTTTGAGAATAGGTTATTCGTCCAGCTAAAGCCCACTCCACTTTGTCAACTAACTCAATAACTAAAGCAAAAATGGCACAAAATAGACATTTTGTTGTTCATAATTGCTAAACATAAGTCTGATAATTGTTATAGGTAGTGCTTTTAGAAATAATAATTAAATATATAACAACATTTTAAAACAAGTACAGATATAAAAAAAAAACCTTTGTTGATATACTCTAGCAAATGAATCTAGATTTTTTTATATTTGTAAATTGTTTTGCATTGCGTTGTATATCCAAATACTTTAGATTTTATTGTTACATTTTCAACTATCACTAACTTTTATTTCTTAAAAAATTAATTTATTTTGCCCCTTTTACTTTTCATGAGAGATTGGCCAAACTAAGGAAAAAGAAACAACATTAAAAAATATTTTATTGACCAACCAAAATTGCCTCCTATGATCTATAAATGCTCTAATCTAGGTATATTATTTGGCATTTTCAATAATACTCCCAACAAACTTATGGAAATCAAACATTTTCCTAGAAGATGTAAAACATATACGAGACATTTTGGAAATGGAGAAATATTTTTTGCCAAAATTAAACCATTTGTTGTAGAGCTTAACTAGTTAAGTTATACATAACTCATAATTAGTTATTGGCATGTGATTTTAGATATAGATTCGAGTGAGATGGTAAACTCTCAACCCTGAACCAAGCAATATCAATCAATTAACAACGCAATCTTCTGCTCAGATCTCCATAGCCTAACATCTGCATAAACTGGTCAATTGGAAGGGTCAGTTCCGAGCTGAAGCTTGCTCAGTATATCCTTGATTCCCTGTACAGCGATACCGTACTTCTCTTTCGATTTTCTACCTTCTTCAATCACTTGCACAATGGATCTGTATATGTGGTCATACCTATGAACTTGGCTGTTGGTATCAATACTAGTAGTGTAACTATAATCCAGAATGTAATTTCTTTTAATGTCTTTTCTCCATCGTGGTAGGATATATTGAGCCGGGATTTCCTCGATACCGTTCTGGGTAAGAACGGATAAAGCATGTCTGCATAAATATCCTTTCCAGTTGAACAAGCCACAACTGCATTGGACTTCCATGTCAGATTCGTTGTATGAAACTTCAAACTCTCTTGCATCCCTTCTACTTCCCTGCATTTCTACATGTTCTTTCACAATATATGTCATTAATGGCGCCTCAGCATTCAACTTCCTTGTGTTAAAACAACAATACATTCCCTCCACCTCTCTCTCAAACTTTTCAAGTATCTCATTGGTATACAATTTACATAGCTGCGCTTCAAAATAGCATCTTGATTTATGCATGGAACTTGAATTTTTTGAATCTTCATCTGCCAAAGCTTCCAGTTGATGATGTGATTGTATAGATTGATCATACTGCTCAAAGAATTGCTTTAAAGAAGTATGCTCACGCAAGTGTTCTTGAAAGAAAGATGGAACTACATCACCGAATTGTATTGATAACACTCCAGCCAAAAATGTATCCTTCATGAAAACTGGAACCCACCGCCTCCGATGTTCGTAAAGCTCTTGGAGCCATTTATGATCTCCAAGTCTGTGTTGCTGGATCATACCTTCCCACAATGCGTCGAATTGTTCTGGCTTCAAGGAGTGGTAAACTGCTCTAAAGATTGTGGTTTCAATTGTTTCATATTCAAGCATTCCTCCAAGCTTCTGTGGAACCTTCCTCATAATATGGGATAAAGAAATGCAATGAGAAGCTCTTGGGAATACATCAGAGAGAGCAATTTGGAGTTCTTCATGTTGATCTGCAATGATAACTTGTGGAGGTCGTCCTTGTACAGAGGTAAGGCATGCTCTAAGCAACCATATATATGACTCTACTGTCTCCATGGCAAGTAAACCACAACCAAATAATAGACACTCACCGTGATGGTTTATTCCAATAATTGAGACCAATGGAACTTGATACTTGTTTGCTAAACATGATGTATCAATGTACACAACGTCGCCAAAATAAGTATATGCAGCCCTTGACCTCGAAGAAACCCAAAACAAATTCCTCAGAGATCCCTTCTCATTAAGATCCATGACATAAAAGAAATTTGAATCTGTCAGTTGTGCTTGACATAAAAAATCTTCAATAGCTAAAGCATCTCCTTCATTAAGTTTTAATTGATTGGAATCATCAACTCTATTTCCAAACTCTCCTTCATCAACATCCAAGTATCCATTGTGATCAGCGTCAATTACAACCGTTTGAAACAACCGAACCTTTTGCACTTCTTCAACACTATCTAGTTGCAACAATCTTTTGGTTCCAACACCCAAGTTCTTATGAGATTTATAAAACTTTCCACTAGTCGGGTTGATCAAGTGATTATGATCAAGCTCAACTTCAATTATTCTCCACCTTCTAGTATCCATCAACCTAAATTTTATCATAGCTGGGCAACCAGTTCTCGTCTCCGGTCTCGGTCGGTTCGCTTCACTCTTCTTCTTGAAACCTGCACTACTACAGCTAAGTTTTCCTCTATACTTTTCCTTACTCTTCCTATACCAAGTGTTACTAACTCGAACTCCAAAACCCTGTTCTTTTGCATAGCAACTATAAAAGTAGTATACATCCTCATAAGATTCGAACTCCATACCAACAGCAGGAGGGAGGGGATTTTCTCCTTCAAATATCCCACTTTGATCAACATAATCTGCAATTACAGAATCCCCTTCGATCTCAAAATAATCCCCCTCCTCATCGCCCACTGGCTCAGAGTTGAGAGAAACTCCATCCATCTACTCAAGATGGAAAATCAACAATTTCTATAGAAAAGAAAAGGATTCAGAACAAAAACAGACGCTATAGATTCTTCAATTACAATAAATAGACTCTAATTGTTGATTCCGTTCGTGGTTAGGTATAAATCCATAGAATTTTGAAAGTTCCGATCCGGTTTTCGGCTTCCATAACTCGAATCGTAGCTTAATCGAATTTCATTTCGATAAGAAGAGTAAAAAATTGTCACGTCACACGAGATTGAGAAGCACAATTCATCGATTCCATCGACTGAGCTAAAAAAAGGGGGGAAGAAATCTAGAAAGCGCCTGACCTTGGAGAAAGGAAGTTTTTAGGTATATTTGGTGGCTTCTCCATGGTTGTAATTGGTGTTCGTAACAACATTCTTAATCAGCAACCCAGCCATTCTCATCCTGCTGCTGAAGAAGCTTCTTCTTCTTCTGCCATTTTTGTCGCTACAGCTTCATAACCATCGGTGGCAAATTTACCTTTTTATTTTATTTTATTACAAGACGAAGTTATATATATATATATATATATATATTATCGTCCATTCGAGACGAAAAAATCGAAACTCTAACTTTGAAATTGATAACTAAGAAGTCCAAATACCAAACAGGATGCAACAGGATGCAACACTCGGACAACAATACACCATATTTTAAAAATTTAGAACATGTGTATTAAAATATTCATTTTTAAACATATATATTATTTTTGTAGTAAAAGAAAACTCATAGCAAGTGAATTGATGCATTTATATGCTTACAAGTTACAATACTTCACTTGATGTATTCCACACTCAAAAGTTATTTTTGTGTCTTTTTAATCTACTCACCAAGTGTTATATCCATGTATAATACATCTATTGCACTAACAAGTGTCAATATGGTTTCATTAAATGTCCAACACGTGTTGGACACAAACACGCTAACAAAACTAAAGTGTCTATACTTCTTAGATTGATAGAAGCATCATTTTGTAAGTTGAGTTATGCTCATTTTTGCAATTAAAAACAAGAACAACATAAGCTATCATTGTCAATATTATTATAATTCAATTGAAACGTGATTCAACCATTAAAAAAAATAGAAAATTTAAAAATAAACACTCTAACTTTGGAGGAAAAATCAATTGTAACCTTCAAAAGTTGACAATGCGTCCATTTCTATTCGAAACTTTGAATTTTACTAAATTGCTTCAAACTTAGTTAAATAGTTGTTGCCATTTTCACAACTTTGGGAGGTGGTGTTAATTTTACCTTAGGATAGGATTGAAGAATTGTTGAAAAAAAAGAGTCAGAAAAGCGTCCAATAAATTACAAAATATATAAGTGGTATGGAATTAATAAGATTCAAATAGAAACAATAATAAAGTTGAGTTTACATCAAGAAATGAAACACTAAAAATAGATTTGGTGGCATAAGTTGCGATCCCACGACGTTTGTCGATTCAAACTCTCTTTTACATTATGCTTATCGTATTTCTTACTTTTTATTTGCCCCTGCACTTTATAGAGGATCAACTCAACATTTGATAAGCTAGTGTATTCTTTCATTTCTTTTTCAACAAAAGTCCGTAAAGACGGAAGGAAATATCTTTTGTTATTGTAGAGAGACAGTTGAACTTGTGATAAGATAGTCTTTTGAGTACAACCGTGATAGATTTTGACCTCTTGAATGAAGATATATGCCTAAGTCGGTTGAGTTATGTTCTCGGGATATGAGATATTTATGCCCCTAATAAGAATATCCGGCACTATAATTTGGCACAAAGACGTAATTGGAGTAGCTAACCACATCAAAAGCCTAACAGAGCCAGATGTTCCTTATACAAAATTGAACAACATATATAAAATAGATTCCATTTGAAGAGTCTCATTTTTTGTTTTCTGTTTATAAAAACAACAAAAACAAATGCATATACAAGTTTCATTTTTAAAACTGAAAACTAAAAGCAAAATGAATATCAAAGCTATTCTTTAGACTCTTTAGGCATAACTGCACAAATGAGATATAATGTACAGAAAAATGTCAGGTTATTTACAAGATTGGTATAGCAAATTTATACATGCCTATCAGGAACAAGCCGTACCTTGTTCAAGGACTCCTTAAGTGCTTGCCAAGCCACCATATAGTGGTCTTGAGATGTCATGCCTTCTTGAACAACTTGTGTTGCTCTTCTATACAAGTGATCAAACCACTGAACTGGGTTTGTAATATCAATATTATGGCATCCAAGATCTGGAACATAAAGGCGCTTAAAATCCTTCCTCCACCGCGATAGAATATACTGATATGGAATTTCGTCTATCCCATTGTAACTTAGGATGAACAGTGCATGCCGGCATAGATAGCCTTTGAAGTTGAAGCAGTTGCAAATGCAGCGGACTTCTCCTCCTGCTTTATCATACATAACCTCATAAGCCCTTCCATCTCGAGGAATCTCCTCGCCTTCACGTTCTTTGACCACGAACGTCATGATGGGTCCACCGTTTGTCTCAACTTGAGGAAGGCTAAAACAAGAAGACATCATCACTATTTCATCTTGAAATTTGCTGAATATCTCTATTGTGTATAATTTAGCGAGCTGTAACTCAAAGAGGCATCTTGACTTAAGCAGGGGGCTCAAATCACTGGACTCCAAGTCCTTGTGAGTTTCCATCTCTTGCTTTTTATGAAGAACTAATTCGTATATGTCGAAGAATTCTTTCAGAGAAGTTTGTTGGTGCACATAACCATGAAAAAAAGGAATTATCCAGTCACCTTTCTGGCAATTATACATTCCAGCAAAGAATGTTTCTTTTGAGAAAACAGGTGCCCACTGCTCTCTCTCGTCGTACAAACTCTGAATACCCTCGTTATTTTTTATCCCGAAATGCTGGATCATATTTTCCCAAGCCATTTCAAAATCTTCCACTTTTACATAATCGTATATTGTCCTACTTAGCACCGCATGAAATGTTTCAGACTCTTGCAACTCGCCCACATTCTCGAGAATGCTTTGCATGACAAATGATAGACAAAGCCGATGATGAGCCCTTGGAAAAACCTCAGCTATTGCTCCTTGCAAAGCCTTGCATCGGTTTGAGATGATAGTCTGTGGGGGGCGGCCAGACATACATGTAAGCCATGCCCTTAATAACCAAACATACGTTTCTAGCATCTCATCTGCAAGTAATCCACAGCCAAGTAAGATAGATTGCCCATGATGATTTATTCCAACAAACGCAAAGAGTGGAATCTCAAAGTTGCTGGACAAACATGTAGTGTCAAATGCTACCACATCATTGAAATAACTGTACGCAGCTCTGCACCTGGAATTGATCCAAAAAACATTTCTCAAAAGACCTTCTTCATAAAGATCCATCACATAGAAAAAATTTGGATCAGTAAGCTGAACTCGATGAAAAAAATTATGAATGACTTGGGCATCACCTTTCTTGAGCAGCAGGGGCCTAGGCTTGTAGACATGTATTTTAGATTCTCCATTAGAATTTAAGCCTTGATGGTCGATTGCATCCAATCCAGAACCTCGATATAGCTTGATTGTTCGGACCTCTACATCAATGGTTGGTTCAACCTTTCTTTTAGTCCCAGTATCCATCCTTTTGTGTGACTTGGAGTTCTGAGCTCTTTCAGGATCAAAAGAATGGTTATGCTCAAGCTTTACCTCATCCACTCTCCATCGGTTAAACTCTACTAATCTCAATCTAATCATTGCCAAACACCCCGTCCTGGTTTCTTTTCTTCGACTGTTAACTTCTTTAAGGGTTTTGAACCCCTCACAGTTGCAACAGAGAACTGCTCCACGTTTCTCTTTGCTATTCCGTTTAGTCCATGAGGATTTCACTCGAATAGCAAAGCCAAGTTCCTTAGCATAGCAATTATAATAATTATAAGCATCATCATACGACTCGAATTCCATCCCGGCAACTGGAGAGGGATAATCCTTATCTCCAGATAAATCAATTTGACAATCAATTAGAGGACTTTCATCTCTGTCATGCTCATGGTCAGCATTTATGCTTATATCATCACCAAAGCTTTCATTACCATCACTTATATTTACATCATTTCCATGATTTCGAAGACCATCTAACAGGACTTTTTCATCTCTATCATCATCAAAATCATCATCATCAATCCGAAATAATTCCTCACATTCATTCTCAAGATTATTCCCATCTTCCTCAACCAATTCTCCACTGTTTTGAGAGCCTTCTTCTATCTAAGTAAATAAGAAAACAACTGATCAGAACGCGTAAATTCTTCTCCTTACTTAAGGAAAAGTGCCAAAACAGAAAAATATCCAGATTTTATCAACATCAACTGACATTGGAGGCTATATAAAAGGACTCCATATTCATACATGCTTCACATTCATGATAATAGCTTACAGAATTTCCTCACCGCCACATGTAAAGTTGTATCCAAAATACAGAAGCCAGAGAGCAAATTCACCCTCAATTCATAGGATTTTGTAAATTTTCTAAGTAAAAAACAACTCAATTTCCTTAATGTGCCCTGTAGAGTGATGAGTAACAAAATTCATAAGATAAATACAAGCCTTAAAACCCTACCAACGACAGTGATAGAAGAGAGAAACTTTAATCTCAAACAGGAAAACAAAGAGCTCAAGAACAAAGATGGAGTGCGAATTAACTTACGGAGATGTCAAAGTTAGGGTTCGCCGCGAAGGCGTCGTCGTTCGGAGAAAACGAGTCATCGCCGGTCATGGTGGGTGCACAGCGTTGAGCTTCGGTGCGTGAAAGTCTGATACATTAGCCTTTCCCACACGCCACTCGCTGGGCTTGGGCTTGGGATTGGGCTTGGGCTGACTTTTTGTATGATTTTCTTTCTGTAGAACGACATGTCGTCTACACGTTTTAGTCCACTTTTGTTTTTTCAATTCAATCCTTATTATTTAATAAATCTCCATTTAATTACTTAATATTTTTTAACATTTCTTTCAATGTATTCTTCCCTTAGGTAAATATCTCAACGTCAATATGAGACATGAGGTTCAACTTCAATATTTGAGGTTAGATTCTTATTTCCAATCTCTCTTATTGTATAATAATAATTAAAATATTTTTATGCAGAAAGAATGCAAAATGAAATTAATAATAAAAAAGTTGACGAAGAAGAAAAAAGGCGTGTTTCTTAATAATAAAATTGTGTGAAAATAAATTTAAGCTAAAATTGTGAGAATTATAATAAAGATACATTATAACAAACACCCTTGAACTATCCTCTTTGTTTCAAAAGTACGTCTATACTTTAAAAGATAAAAGTTGTAATATTACTCCAAGACTAGAAGTTTAGAATTGTGACGATGATTTAAAACGATGTGGTGATTCAAAATTTTGTTCCATGTCAACTTCTACTATTTGATATCTCAATTTTTGTCCAAAATCTAAAGAAATTTTACTCTAAAGATATTTTGAAACGTTTGAAAGTTCAAAGGTATTATTGCAACTTTTGAAAGTAAAGAGTACTTTTTAAATAAATGGCAAAGCTTAGGGGTGTTTTTTTTTATAATATAACCTTCTAATAAATGAAAGCCTAGAATAATAAAATGGAAATTATGAAAGAAAAATGGAATTGCAAGTTTTAATTATGGAGAGATGCATATAATTTGTTAGAAGAAAACGATCAATATATTAAACCAAAGAAATCAAACCCAGATCCGCTCGCCATCAGACTCGACAAGATTGGAAAGCCAAAAGGGAAAAACAACCAAGTAAGTATCAGAGGATGAGTTAAGAACAAAATGGTTGGCCAAAATGTGAGCCACCCCCATTACAATATCTGGATGCCTAACTAAGACCCACAATATTAAGTTTTGCAATAAGATATAAACACTCAACCCAACAAACACTAAAAAGGAGAAAAAGCGAAAGACCCAATAGATAAAAACTGAAAGACATAGCATATAAATAGGGGTAAATGGTAAAACAAATATTAAAACCTATAACATTCTTCTTGGTCCAAAAACATCTTGGAAAGAAAATTGAAACTTCGAACAAGTATACTCCATAACTTGAAAACTCACAAGATTTTGTAATAACAAAATGTAAAGTTATTAAATAATACTCATATATATAAACGATGTGAGCGCAACTGTGCATTTTGAAAAAAAACGAGCTGAACATCTCCATTCTTCATATCAACATTCTTCAAAATGAACGGATGATACAAAAGTCATGCCCACATCTACGGCCAGGATTAACAGTAATGACAAAAGGGCAAGTTCTACTCCCATACTACATATGATGTCTTAGGAAATAAACTTACTTTGCTTTCTTCCTCCGCCTACCATTTTGACTGCTCCGAACCGTTTGCTTCAAAGACTTCTCTGGTTCAGAAGCAGCATCAAACCTTTGCCCAAACTTTGTTTTCTTTCCCACTTTCTTCTTTCCTTCAGGGCGACCATTGTCATCATCACTAGCATCATCATTGTCAGCTTCCTCATCAGACCCATCATCGTCGTCGCTTTTGGATTTTCTTTTTGGTGAAGGTTTCTTAGAGCGACCTTTAGGCTTTGGCTTTTGCTTAATATCAGCAGTTTTCTCTGTATTGCTCACTAGTTCACCATCGCCCTCATCATTCATTTTTTTGTTATTGTTGCCTTTTCTCTTTGAGTTTTGATTTTTCGGTTCAACTCCAGTAAGCTTTTGCAACTCAGGTACAAAGGCTGATGTCTAAGACAAGTCGATAATATATTCACCAAATGAGGCCTTTAAATGAATGTTTACGCGTAATTTTGAAATAATTAAAATTACTGTGAACATGTCTTTATACAACATACCCTGCCACCGGTGGTGATGAAGTGGATTTCCTTACCTGTGGCATACAGCAGACATGTTTGAGAGAACGCGTAATTGATGTTATATGCAAGAGAAGGCAAGCCAAGAATACCACTTTTTTAACATTGCGGACTGGTCAACAAATCAAACATATTTCTACTACCATGATAGTTATTTCTACTCTTTTTCTCGTTGCAGAAGATAAAAGAAAATGTAGTTATGAATTACTATTTGTTCAGTGTTTTTAAGGAAGCAAACGCCATTGAGAAGGCATAGCAGCCAATTTTAAATAAGCCAACACACGTGAAATGGTCAATTAAAAGCAGTTGATATTTTGCTTTTCTTCAAACGGAAATTTATTGAATTAGAACAGTTCATTTTCAAATAAGAGCATTGAAATCATGAAACCGATGGAGTATAAGGTCTTAGAGTGTCAAGAGCAAACCATCAACAAAAGCCTTCCCAGGCTTCTTTTCACGTGAATGGAAAATCCAATTTTTAGGGAACCGACTACTATCTGCTCCAACTTCAAGCGCTTTTTCAATTACCTGTGAATACAGTTGCTTCATCAAAATGCTCAAACATCTAACTGAGCTTACCATTGACCTGTCCAGGCCTTTTTCCCCATCGAAAATGAAACAACCATTCTTCAGGAAAGCTGTTGGACTCAGCATCAACTTCAACTGCTCTTTTAAGGACCTACAGGTGGTTCCTCTATATTTTCCATGAAGAATGAATGTTTTGCTATAAAAATCTCTAAAGTGTGCAGCATGCCCAACTCCGAAAAGGGCCGCAAGGGTTGGGGATGATTTGGAGGGGGAGGGGAAAGAAAGTCAAGTCGTACCTCCTGTATGCTCTTATGCAAAGCTGCACAACTTTCTTTGGATAGGGTTGCAGCACTTTGATTTGGATGAATTCTTGCCTGCAATTTTTTTTTAAATGGATGTTTTAAACTGATTAGTACTCATCTGGAGCCCTCTAAAGTAGTCTCTATGAACGAAAGAAAAAGGAAAATGTATCCATATCTACACCCTCAGAGTAACACCATGCATCATCCCTAAGGTGAACTTACTTGATAAAGCACTTCATCTGCAACCCAATTGCCAACACCCGAAATGTAGCTCTGTTAAGTCAGGTGAAGATTAATAAAAATCTTTTCTGATCCTCCATAGCATTGAAAATAAAATTTCATTTCTGATTCTATGTAGAAATGAAATCAGATAACACTCTGACACTGAAACTTCACACAGAGTCGATTCTTTAATCCAACACCAAGATGATCAAACACCAAACAGGTACCAAACAAAGCACTCTTATTGTTAAACATGAGGGAATGGGCACAGCTTCAACTAAATCTATAAACCATGCATTGTTTTTTTTTTTTTTTTTTTTTTTGAAAAGGAAACAAGACTCTATTATTCATATATAACAAAGAAGAGACAAGACTCTATAAACCATGCATTGTGAACAATGAACATAGACCACTGACAAAGGTGTAGAAAGTTTTACCTGATCAAGCAATAAAGTCTTAATTGCTAGTTTCTTCTTCCCCAGGGATTCAATAAACTCATCCAATGCCATAGGCTCTAGAAGAGCATCTGGGCCTAGCTTAGATATTGGGGGCACTGAAGCCGGCTGTAAAAACAAAATTGTTAGTGAAGCTAAAAAATAGTCATGCATGAAATTGGCAGTGACTCATCACTAAGATGATCATATAATAAAGGAAATCCATGAAATTAAAGGTATTTCATGAGTAATAATAAGGTACATCATTGAGCAGGGAGACTTTTGCAAACCGCCTTTTGTCAGTGAAGGATAGGTCTACACCATCATCAAGCTGCACAAGGAGATTTCTGGGATTATGTTGTAATGACAATAATTAGAAAGAACCAAAGATAAAATAATTTATTAAGTGGTCATGAATATCTTAAATAATTGTGAAGTAAGAAGGTAAATTACAGTAAGGCAAATAAACACTTCAGCTACATAGAGTCTCACAAACAAATAGTTAGCAACTTAGCAACCTTATACTAATAAGAAAAACACACGATCTTACCTCAACAAAGAACTTAGAGTACTTGGAAGGCCACTCGTCATCATCATTAACCATAGACCTGCAGATATCACCACTTGTTAAACAAAAGTCGGAGTCATAAATTACTCTCTCTAAGATCATTGTGACAAATGAGGAAAGCACATCAATATATTTGTAAGGATGTATAATATGAGTGGTCCGAATCATCCCCGGACAGTTGTACACAACAAGCAATAAAATCTAACATTTTAAATTGTGTTTCATGACCAGGGAACAGCTATATTAACTCGATAATTCAAATGTGCAATCAATATACTCATCAGTTCAGTATGATCATATGAATATTCCTTCCCCTGACATCAATGGTTGAAGATAACCTATACATTTTTAGAACTCAAGGACACAGATGCACAACCTATAGAAAGGATCACGTTCAAGTAAGGTCGTGATTGGAGATATCTTATACAACAAAATATACTTAATGATTTAATAATGAGTTGTTCTCTATTGTCAAGCTCTCAACCAGGAGGTCAAAAATTTGAATCCTTCCCTTTTAACTCCAAACAGAAAAAAAATAAAAATAAAATAAAATAAAAACTTGCTATCTATCTAGTCCCTTCGTATCACTCAAAGTATGTACTATAACTAATAGGTCATATAATTGATTAGTTTCTATATTTCTATCAAGGAGCTTTCAACATGCAGAATTGCCAAATCAAAATCTTGAAACAAGAAATTCGATTCCTTCTTAAACTTTTCATTTAGCCATAAACCAAGTAAAAAAAAGCCATCAGCTTACACAATTGCCAACGCCAGAACCAAAAAGATATAAGCATAACTTTCTAGGCATAATTGCTCAATGCCTGAACAATAAATTTGGTCTAGTCACGTCTGACCTTTTATAGTTTGTGACAGCTACACCTTTAATGTATATGGCACCCGCCATCCCTGAAGGAAATGAACATGCACATAAATGAGATTAAAGGAAGTCTAAAATGGTTAAAGAATCAGTGTTGTGAAAAAACAAAATTAGGAAGAGAATGTCTAAAACAACAAGGGAGTTGAAATATAAGAGAATGTCAACCCAAGGTCAGACTTGATCACCAATAAACAAAAGACCTTTGTTAGCCAACAATCTAAATATTTTAGCACGGAAGAAATGAGTGCGAGCAGCCGACTTCAATTGGGGACAAAATTAGTGCTTCCAAAAAACAAATTAAACAAAGTAGAGGCAGTCGCATTCTGAATTTGGAATCTAGAACTAGAACCACCATACTCTAAAATCTACAATAGTTGAAGCAACTATTCGCACTCATATACTTCCAAATAGACCTTGATTTTAACAACTACCCTTTGCATTTTTCACATGAAACTAATGAATTCCACGTTTCACTAAGTTTTCACCCGAATTAACAAATGGTTCCACGAGAAATAAGGCAAGACAACCCATTTTCAATAGCAGAATACTAAATGTGACTACAAAATACCACATGAACTTCAAAAAAGTAAAGGAAATTGGGAGGCAAGTGTACCGAAGTGAAATGCAGGGAAAGGAGGAGAATCGAGGCGGAGCCACAGGTGCTTGCCCTTACGATGGGCGGAGAGGATGGTTTTGCCCAAGAGCGAAGCCTCGAAATCGGAAGGTGAAACGCCGTCGATGACCTTCGTATCGTCGGCTATTACCGCCTTCTTAATTACTTTCCCAACGCAATGTTCTTCTATGGCTCTCCTCGCCGCCTCCACCTCCGGTAACTCCGGCATGTTGTGGTGGTCGGAAGACGGAACGATGCTTTTGGCGCGCTGTTCTCTTGGAGGTGCTTGAGAGGAGCGAAGTACGACTGATAGAGGCTGACAAATGGGTTACCGCCTGCGCTGACCGAGACTCGTGAAAAAGTCTTTTCAATTAAGTCCTCGTTATTTCAAATTTTACAGTTTAACCCCTCCACTTAATAAATAAGCTAAAATGCAAAATAAACTTACCCACAGCCGACCTTTTTGATATGTGAAATGTCATTTTTACCTTTTAGTATTCAATTCTCAATATCTTTGTGCAACTTTCACTCCAACGACAACAAAACGAAAATTTATACTCATTTAAAACATAGGATTTGTTAACAATGGAAAAATTCGTACTCATTAAAAATTGAATAATTGGGGATCAAAATTCATGAAATGTTTTTTTATCACATAACACTAAACGGTCGATTAGTAAATGTTAAGCGATCACTTAATGTTTACTGGGCGATCAACTGATACTTATTTCACAAACATATAATATATATTGAGCGATCGTTTAGTCAATGGTGGGGGGTCGTTTGTCAACAATTGATCGATCGTGAATACACTGAATGGCTAAAAAAACATGTGAAATACCCTTTTGCTCCCGTGATATAAAATAAGGTTGAATCTCAATCGGTCATCTCATTCACTTACTTTTCTTCTCAATCGTTTTCTCTCTTCGCTTAATTTTCTCTGAACGTTCATCGTTCTTCTTCATTGCTCGTGTGCCTGTTTGAACTATAATTTCTCAACTTCGTTATCAAAGAAAAATCTTCAAACTATTCATCGTCCCTTGAATTCATGTATGTTAACCGTTTATCTGAAAGAAATGTTTTTAGGGTTGGCAGACTACCCAAACTAAACGATCTCTTAACCTAGCTATACTAAACGATTGCTCAATTCCTACTAAACGATCACAATTTACTGGACAATCTTTATGGTCATATGGTTTTGGCATTCTCCAAGGTGTTAGCGAATGACATGGATGTGTTTTTTGCCAAAATGCTCGCTTTTCTCATTGGATTTAAGTTAGTCGTTGCTCATGGTATTCGTAATGTGTGTGTTGAATTTAATTTGAAACTACTAGTCAATGCTCTCACCAACAATCTTCTCTCTAAATCTTCATGTGGGATCATAGAGAATATTAGTGAGTGACTAGAACTTGTCAAGTTTAAAAGAATCTGTTTTCTTCCTGTTGATGTAATTCAACTGCTCATTTTTTAGCTTGTACGTAGAAGAGGATTATCCAATGTGGAGGGGGGTGTTTGGGTTGATTGAGCTCCTTTTTGGCTTGCTCCGTATAGTTAGATAGAAGCCCAAGGATTTAACCATTTGAATATTGTTTATCATGTTTTTCTTATTCTCACAAACAAAAACAAAAACAAAATATAT